>CM021101.1:486722798-486929328 GCA_007115665.2 Sequoiadendron giganteum | reverse complement strand
ATTGTCTCTATCTACCATCTACCTCTTTCTACTTACCTCTCGTTCAATCAATCCCTACCACCCTCTCTCGCTCCCTCTATCCATCTCTCTTTATGTCCCTCCCACTCTATCCCCCTCTCTCCTCCCACTACCTCTCTTTCCCTCTCTCTCATGTCTCTCCCTCCCACCCCCTCTCTCTCTCTAAGGTGTCTCCCTCTAGAAACCTACCTAGGTAACTCTCTCTTTGTCTCTCTCCCCTCTCCCTATCTATCCGTCCAACCATACCTCGATAAGTCCCTCTCAATCCACCCCCTCTTTCTCTGCCTCTATCAAGTCACTCCCTCCCACACCCTCTCCCTCTCTCGGGTCTCTCACTCACACTCCCTCTCTCTCCCACTTCCTCTCTCTCACACTCCCTCTCACTACCTATCTCTCAAGTCTCTCCCTCTCACCCCCCTCACACTCTCAAGTCTCTCCCTTTGGCACCCTACCTACATAACTCTCTCTTTCTCTTTGTCTCTCCCTCTCCTCAGTTCTCTCTCTCCCACCCTCCCCCTCTCTCTCTCTCCCTCCCTCTATCCCTCCCACCCTGCCTAGCTAAGTCCCTCTCACTCCAACCCCTTCTCTCCCACTCCCTCTCTCTTAAACGCTCACTTCCACCCCCTCTCCATCTCTCCAGACTCTCTCTCTCTAAATTCTCCCTTCGTCTAAAGACATACATAAATGGATACATACAAGCATAATACATATGTACATATAATCTTACATCAATATAAGTATACATACATACATTTGTAGATACAATCTAACATACATAGAGGCATAGATACAATATATATGCATTGATACATACATACATGACATACAAGCATACATGTACATACAAACATATATATATATCAACATACATTCAATATATTAACATTTAACATAAAGGAAGACATAATGCGAGCGTGTTATAACGCGCTCACATTATGTCTTAGTTGACATGTTTGTCATAGAAGCAAAAACAATGTGAAAAGTGAGATATAACGCGAGCCCGTTATAACGTGAGCGCGTTATAACGTGAGTGCGTTATAACGCGCTCACATTATATCTTGCTTCTGGAATTCCCGAGCCTTAGGCTTGGTATTTTCCTTGGAATTCCAACCCAAAGGCTTGGAGGGCATTCCCAACAATTAGAGACATGTTTTTAAAAAATCTACCATATTTCTCATAATCGAGTTCGTGCTCACCGTCAGGATTGCACGTGGTTCAATATCGAAAAAATCAAACACATGGGTAATGTTGGGTTCTCTCTTAGTTATCCAATGATGTAATTTTTTTCACTTTCTGAAAATGTTAAGCCTTTCATCCATAATTTATTTTATCTGTATGTCTTTTTTTTTGCCAAAATGCAGTGTTTGGTATTTTTTTCGTTATAAATTAGCCGTTCATCAATTTTTCAAATAAATTACATTTTTAGAAACTATACTCCATTCTACAATTTAAAAAAAAAGAAAAAAAGAAATCAATTAGTTTCCAAATTTTGTAGGTGTAGCACGGCCAAAATTTTGTTTTTCAGGAAATGTCCACTTCGAAAATTAGTAAAAAAAAAAATATTCATTAAAAAATTATTAGAAAAATCGTGCATCTACATACTGTTAGCTAACTTCTGACCATTGTGATTTTAAAAATACTAAAAAAAAATTCACCGTACAAGGGTCGTACAAGAGTTGCTCGTCCTCTTTTGAACCCCTTTTAAACAACAATTTGTGTATGTCCCTTGTTTGAACCCCTTAATCTCAACCATTTTAAAAATAAATTAGTAGTTTGGAAAGTAGACTTGGAGCACTTCAATCCTTCTTTTTGTTCCATCTCAAAATTTTGAGTGTAAGTATCCTCAATTTCACGTCCAAGGTGAATATTTCCTGATTTCAGAAAAAAGCTGTCCACTTAAGTCCCCTTTTTGGGAACCATCTTTGTGCACTTACCAAGGGGCAGACCTGTGGATACTGGTAACCATAGGGCAACTACCAATAACTGAGGGGAAGTCATGATTGCATTAACTGTGGGACCTCGACCACGTATGGTTATACTCGGAGGGGTACACCCAAGGCCGAGATTACTCATTTGTCTCTCAACAATGATGGGTTCCAGTCAGCCATTGTTGTTCTTTCGAAGGATTTCATTTCTATTATAGTCCATACCAAGCATCATTTGTAGCCCCTTGCTTCGTTCGTCCATAAGAAGATTAGGTGTTGGCCTTTCATCTTGGTATAGTGAGCTTGAAATGTGTCTTTCATCTACTGCTTCCCAACTTAGATCCCCCCAACATCGGAATCTAGAAGAGTCTTCCCTAAAAGTGTGAGAGGGTGTTTTAGCCAGTTGGGGTTGCCCATGTGACCTAGGAGATTGAGGTAACTCTCCTACAAAAAAATCATTCTTCTTCATTCTGTATTCCCCACACCCATTGTCTTGGATCATGAGATTGATGTCAAATATGTTAGGGATGGAAGGTGTCTTTGTCCCAGAAGTGGAGGCAATATTGGATGGGTCAATGTATGAAGTTGAGGGTCCCTCATCATTCTTTGGGACTTGGGGAAATTTATAGAACTTGGCTTCCATATTCTTGCAATAGGTGAAGGGTTCAGGATCACCATGAATTGTGACCTCTTCATTTTCGTATGAAAATTTGATGCATTGGTGGAATGTTGAGGTGAACGCCTTCATCCCATGGATCCATGGGTGTCCCAGGAGGATATTCTAGGGAAAATCATGGTCGAGGACCTGACATGTGGTTTCCATAGTAGTTGGCCCTACTTAGATTGGGAGTTTGATAGCGCCTTGAGACACTTCTTCCTGGTCATCATATGCTCTTATTGTAATTCCTTTGTCTTTCTCAATGGAATATTTAGGGATTCCCAGATTCCTTTTGAGCTTTAGTGAACAAATATTGAGGCCTGCACCTCCATCCACCAAGACTTCAAGGTGTAATGCACGGTTGTGAGATGGCTAGGCAACAAAGTCTTGATCGAAAAAGGTGAGGAGATTTGGAGTGATGATGTTTCCAACCATAGCTTGGAACTGGTCCATATCAAGGTTGGTGGAGATAGTGGATGAAGCCATTGCTTCCTCAAAGATTTCTTTGTGGGTAGCTGAGATTTTCAGTAACTCCATCATGGAGATCTGAGTAGGGGTTCTTTTTAACTGGTCAAGGACATTGTAATCATTATGGATGGATTTTTGGTTTGCATTGGGGGTCTTAGATGGTTGTGGTGCCCCGGTAATGGTGACCTTTCTATCGCATGTGGTGACTCCACAATTAGTGTTGGCTCCCTTAATGCTAGCAATAGTGACAAATTCGTCAAGGCATGCAATGAGACCCTCGTATACATGGTTCACTTTTCCAAACTTCTACTTACCTTTATCATTTCCTTGATTGTGGTTGGGCATCAGATTCATGTATATTTTTCAGATCTTGATTACCACCCGGTTGCTCAACATTTATGACCTTATCATCAATGAGATCTTGGATGATGTTTTTCAATTTCATGCAATTGGCGGTCGTATGCCCCTTGAGCTTATGATAATCACAAAGGATATTTTCGTTGTACCACAATGGTTTGTTCAAAATTTATGACCTTATCATGAATGAGATATTGGATGATGTTTTTCAATTTCATGCAATTGGCGGTCATATGCCCCTTGAACTTATGATAATTGCAAAGGATTGGGGTTCACATTTTGTGAGTATGAAAATATGAAAAATCTTAAACTTAAACCCACACTAGTATAGTTAGTTCAAAACCCAAACAAATCAACTACTCCTATGAAATAATCCAACATATTTCACTATGCAAACAAAGCAATCAAAAGATCCAATAAACTGATTGAAAACATAGAAAAGTATGGTGGATACCTATTCCATATTGGATTTGTACACTTTTAACATGTAAATGAGCCCTTTCTCAATCCTTTCTAAGCCTTAAGATGATGATAGACAAAGAGATGCAAGATGAACTCAAATGCCTATAGTAAGAATGCTCAAATTGTAGATGTAAAATGAGAAGAAAAGCCTTGAACTTATAGGTGAGATTGAGAGAAGAAGAGACAAAGTTGAGGAATGTGGGACTAATCCTCAACCAATAGATTCATGCCGCTTATCATCATGTGAATGGACCAAGGATGAGCACATTTTGATATTTGTGCAAAATAAATGCAATTAGGTGATTTTGAAATTTGAAAAATGGCATTAAATGCATATGGTTGAGAGATTTGGGAGGGAAATTTGTTTGGACAAAAAAATCAAATAAATGGAGTTAATGAGGGCATATTCCTTGGGAATATGCTTTGTGAGGAAAATGGAGTTTTAATAAATCAAAATAAATAATTTATTGTGCAAGTGGGAAAAGCTAGAGGATGGGACATGGATTGGGCTTAGTTATAATCATGAATTTGATTAATGAAGCTGATGATTTTTGGATTTATTTAAATTGAATGAGAAGATAAAGATTATTTAGAGATTTAATTAAAAATTTGGGTTTATTTAATTAAATGGAAGAACTTTAGGAGATTAATTAAATAATTTGGTTTATTTAATTAAGTGTGATAACCTTAGGAGATTAATCAAATAAACTTGATTTATTTAATTGATGGGCATTTATGACCTTATTATCAATGAGATATTGGATGATGTTTTTCAATTTCATGCAATTGGCGGTTGTATGCTCCTTGAGCTTATGATAATCGCAAAGGATATTTCGTTCTAGCACCAAAATGTGAACCCCAATCCTAGACATGCACAAACACATAAAACAAACACATAGTTAGGTTCATATGCAAGTGAAAATCAAGATTCCCCATGAAATTCATTAACAATGCTCAATAATAGGAAAATGAAGAACAAAACATGGAAGATAAATGAAATCTTAATTAAGCATGAAAATCCTCAATCCCATGGGGGAATTGATGTCAATTATGTGTATAAATTGGCCCTTTCCCAACTCTTATGATGCAATGTTGATGAGTGATCCACTTTGATGCAAATTCACTCAAGCTCCATGATGAAAAATCTGCATAACCTAGTTAAGAACTTGATAAAATGGATGAAAGTATATATGCTTGAGGATGAAGTTGTGTATAGTAAGTTTACTCAATTTGTGGATGAAGAATGAGAAGGAAAGTCTCTTATTTATAGATTAGATTGAGAAGAGAAGAGGCAAAATGGATGAATTTGGGATCATTCAATATCCAATGGCCAAGAGCCACTTGTCAAGATGTGAATGGAGGAAGGTTGTGCACATTTTGGTGAATGGGCCAGTAAATGTTATTAGGTGGAATTTTAAATTTGAAAGTTGGCTCGTTGGAGGGAGAAAATAATGACTTAAATGCCACTTGGCTCAATGCACAAGGACATGTAAGGGGAGTTAAATGCCTTGTTGGAAGGACAAATCCCATTTGGAGGAATATTCCCTTTTTATGCCATGTGAGGGAAAATAGGGATTTTAATAAATCAAAATAAATGATTTATTGTGCAAGTTGCATTATCTAGAGGATGCGACATGGATTAGAATTAAATTAATCAAAGATTAATTAATTTAATGAGGGATTAGTTGATGTGACTATTTGATTTAGATTTATGGGTTATTTAAATCAAAAGATGAGAATTAGATTTAGATTTAATTAAATAAAGGATTTGATTTATTTAATTAAAGAGGGATGATGTTAGATTAAATCAAATAAAGATTAATTTATTTAATTTAATGGAATAACTTTAGAGATTAATTAAATAAAATGAATTATTTAATTAAAAGAGGGACTATATGATTAATTAAATTTAAAAAATGATTTATTTAATTAATAGGAGAGAATGACTTAATCAGATGAATTTTATTTATTTAATTAAGAGAGGAAATATGATGAATTTAATTAAATAAAGATTATTCAATTAAATTAATTAGTAAAGGGGGTGATTTAGGACAAACTGGTGTTAGTAAAATTAGGATAAGGTATGATTGGTATATTTTCCATGTCTACACTTAGTATTTTAATAGAGCCCCTTGAATGAGACAACCAAATAACCTATTTATGAAGTTGTCAAAACATATATTTAACCCATAAATGCATATAAAAGATTTCTATGGTGAATATATTTCAATTAAGAAAATTATATTCTTTTATATTTTAGTTTTGGTGTTATGTTTTAGAATATATTCTACTTTAGCTTTGGAAATAATTATAATAATTTTAGTATATAGATTTAGAGATAATTTTATATTCTTCTTTTTATGTAGCCAATTGTGAGACCACCTTTCAGAAAAGACATATGTTGGGTTATCTAATCCTATCATAAGAGATAGAAAAGTAAGAATTCATTAACTAAAAAACATTCACTAAACTATAAGTTGTGCTTAAAAATCATCTCAATTTAAACATAGTCATTTATTTCCATTTTTTTAAGGAAATAATTATAATCCTACTTTTAAAGTTAATAAATAGAGTTTAAATCCTCACCTATATAAATCACACATTGATTATTATTTTTCATATACTAGATCTCACAAAACTAAAGATTTATTATTATTTTTAAGTGATAAGGTTATTATTTTCAAGCTTTCTTAAGCATTTATTAAGCCAACACATGAAACTAGATTGTTGGTCTTTCTAAATATTTCATGATAATAATTTAAAAAGTAAAAATTTATAAAATGATTCTTAGATTTTCGATTTTTCATGTTTACTTTTTTAAATCTAAAATTAATGTAGATGTATATTAAAAAAAATTAAATAAAATTTATATATTTCATCCTCAAATATTTCACAATAATAATTATATTCAAGAGTCAAAAGGTAGTAGAGATTTATTTATTTATAGTATCTTCATCTATTAATTTCATATGTGAATTAAGAAAACTCATTGTCTTGATTAATTATATCTTTATCTTTGTGAACAAGAATATAAATATTGAATGTAGGAAATATTATGGTTCTAAGTTCAATTCGATTAGAATTTTAAGTAGCAACCACATAACAAACATTGATTTTTTGTCCAACATGACTTCACTCTAAACCAACCATAATACTAACACATAAACCAAGTGAATAAAATTAAAATTTATATGCACATTTGTTTTCTTTTCATTAGCACTGGCTTATATATCAAGCCTATTTTATAGATCTTTTGAATGAAAAGTAATGTTTTGGTCTTTTGTAATTTTAAAACTCAAGCATACTACAAACACATCAATTAATTAGGTGAATTGATTTCTAGACATATTACAATGAATACTAATATGACTTAAAAAAATAAATTGCAATGATAGGAAATATTCACTACACAACCCTTGTTTTTTTAGGAAATATTCACTACACAACCCTTTTTTTTTTATAGGTTTTGGGTTGATCCATTTAGCTCACACACGTCTTCTCTATTTTCCTTATATATGTCATACAATATGGGCAACACGGCCTAAATTTGACGATTGACCCTACCTACCAAACATTTTTTTGTGATGATTATTGATTTGAATTTGTCCTTCAAATAAAGTATCTTATTATAAATAACATATAAATTAAATATCTAGATTTCAATAATCCTAGATAAACTTTTGACAATCCATCCAAAATTTCCCTTTTCAAACAATACAATCCATTTAGAATTTTTGATTTAAACAATTATTTATGATCATACAACCATCACATTTAAGGCCTAATGGGTAGTTATCACTAGTGAGCACTACTATATATAGATATATTGATATTGATTTTGAAATATCACAATTTTTGGGATTGCCAAAAAGTTTAAATATTTGATATTCATTTATAAGACAAATTATTTGTTATGTGGAAAAGAAAATAGTATATAGCAAATAGTATATCAAATAATTCTGATTTACATTCATGAGATCAAAATGATCTATGGAATCATTGATTATACTAAGATTTTTAACCATTCTAAGATTCACAAAAGAGGTGATATCTTTTAGAAAGCTGCTCCTTCTCTTGCTGATTTGGGTTGGTTAGCTCTTCTAAATCTTTTAGTTTATTTTCATAAATTCTTTTAATGCTTTAGTGCTCTATATTTGACTTTGATATCCTCATATTGTTTCTCTATTTTTACTCCCATAATTATAAAAAAAAAAAACTTTTAATCTATTTTGTTCAAAATATAATTATAAAAAATGTTGATAGATTTTTGATGTACATAGAGAAGGGCACTTGTCGTCTTAATCTATGCTCAACAACATAAAAACTTACACCTCCATTAAAACGACTATGGTCTATCCAACCTCCCTAATGCACATTTGACTGTCCTGCAAACACTAGCCCAGCTATTTGGTGGATTTAAGTACATGGGCCTAAAGAAAGGCCTAAAGCTTACAATGCCCTGCCCATTCTTCTCTTTGTCTAGAAATTCCTTCGCTATTGCGTCCTTCCATTTGTCACGAGCAGTTGTTCGGTGGATGTTCTCTTCCTTTCACCTCCGTCCAGTGCTTCCTGAGAGTAGAGATTACGTTTTACTGGGATCCCTTCGAAAGTACAACGGACAATTCCAACTCCATTACTGCAAACAGTAATTTTCATCCAATTTAAATCAAACATGCAAATCTGTCATGGCTTTGAAAATGAAAGAGAGTCAAATTTGCAGAAAAAATCACATCAAATAATATTCTTGTGCAGTTAACACACTGCAGTAAGAAAAACCTTAGGCCTTTTCAATGGATTTGTATGCAAGTTTAATGGTATAGGATAAATTTATCGAAGGAAAATTCATCATCAGCAATTCACTATCATGAAAAATTTATCAACAAGTAAAATTCACCGTTAGCAATTAACCACGGTTGAAATATTTTTGATAAAATCAAAAATTTTGAAATATATATTAAAAAATATTAATGTGATTAATTTTCCGCTACCGTGAATTGTCTGTGAAATTTTCTAATGAATTGTTAGCAGTGAATTTTTCTTCCATGAATTGCTGACGATGAAATTTCTTAGAACCAAATTTAATATCCGCTTTCTAACTTCCAACCGAGACTGTAATCATCATAATTTCAGGTTGGGGTTTTAAAATTTGAAGGCTGAAGATTCATAAGAATTTTCCGAGCTTGTTTGTTGTTTCCCTGAGATATGCAAGAATTATATCATCATCGCCTGCAATTTCAAGATCTTTCCTCACCATTCTTGTCTAAAAATTTCCCCTGCTTTTCTTTTTTCCCCTTGAAATCTTCATCCTGATGATAACGAATAAATTATCTGCATTAAATTTAACCCAAGCTGCAGAATATAGCGAGTTGAGCCGGAACATAGAACAAAAAGTACAGCTACAGAATATAGCAAGTACGGCTCGGATGATAAAGCAAGTAATAATGGAGATTAACGATTGAATACTTGTTATCTATGACTGAATTCGATGGCCGTATGACCGTATTCAAGGATTATAGTTAAGTATATATCTAATCTATACATTCTTTTAAACAAGATAAGCACAGAAGATTTGCTTGGCAGGGAGGTTGACCATTATATTGAGGCACTTCCCTACAGATTCCTGGCGCGGCTGGAACTAATAATTAATTAAGTTTAAATCAAACTCCCTGTTATGTTTCTGCTGGTGTATACCCCATGTTTTTTACACCACAATTAGGAGAGGGATCAAATAATTCTGTGTAGAGAGTTCAAACATTTGACAGGCTATGGAAGTTTTCTTTATTGTTGTT
Organism: Sequoiadendron giganteum; assembly: GCA_007115665.2. NCBI lineage: Eukaryota > Viridiplantae > Streptophyta > Pinopsida > Cupressales > Cupressaceae > Sequoiadendron > Sequoiadendron giganteum. The sequence goes on along the minus strand of CM021101.1, from coordinate 486,919,651 downwards.
TACTTCAATTTTTTTTAAAAAAAGAGTTGAAAATCTGTTTCATTGTCTCCAAAAACACAATGGCTGTACTAAGACCCCCATTGTCAAATTCACACTTACAACATTCAACAGAGCTTCATTCTGAATATCATTTTCACACTTGAAACATTAAACAGAGTTTCATACAGAATAGATTATTAAAGTTTATTAAGAAATTGTTTATAGCATTCATACAAGAACTAATAGGAAAGGGGAAAATGTTGTGTTTATTTGTACCAATAAAAATATGATATTAAATATAATGTGATTTAGATGTAGTTGAATTTTTAGATATAATTGAATTTTATTTATATAAAAGTAAAATTAATTGATTTATTGGTTCAAGATAAAATTTTATTATGTTACATTTTTAAAATATATTTTGAAAGTGATTGATTAGATGAGATTTTGTTCAAGTTCTAAATTTTGAATTTCATCAATTTCTAAGTTAAAAAATAAGTAGTTTTATTTTTAAAGAGAGATTTCAATCTCAATTTTACAAATAAAAAATAAAGAAACTTGAATGAATTAATCTTTTAAAAAAACTTAATCTCAATAAAAAATAAATTTACTTATATTTTGTATATTACAAGATGTCTTAGATACAATAAATAAAACTTTATGTGATGACATATAATTAAAATCTCTCATTTAATTATACAAGATCATCATCTTTCTCACATAACATAATAAATGTTTAAAAACAGTTGTTACCATGTATAAAAAAATACTACTAAAATATTTAAATTAATACTAAAAAAATTAAATTAATATATATCTTAAATAGATCATCTCTTATAGAGATATGAATCTTAAGCCTACACTAACTTTTATACATAATTACAATGTTCATGCAACCCACTAATCACAAGCATCTAAGATACGGTTCCTAGTGTTAAAGACCTCAAACAACTATCCCACAATGACCAGTAATCCTGAGAAGAAAGATTGAGAAAGCTTATTTCCTTCAAACAATCATTCCACAATGACCAGTAATCCTGAGAAGAAAGATTGAGAATGCTTATTTCCCTCAAACAATTATTCCACAATGACCAGTAATCCTGAGAAGAAAGATTGAGGAAGCTTATTTCCCTTTCCGAATCATCTGCTTGAGTTGCTTGAAGCTTTCTACCTTGCATGGAATTTTGAGGGGGCCAGTGTGGTGAAATCCATAGGCTTCCTCTGCTGCCTCCAACAGCTGTCTAAAGAACGGATGGTGCAGATGATGTATTGGAATGATGAAACGCACTTGCTCATCTTCTTCTCCCACATACACAGCTACACAACCCTTGGGAGCAATTCGTCTCCTCCCACGTCTCTCTTCATTCATTCCCCCTTCGCCATGCATAAATACACCTTCATATTCCATTACCAACTACCTATATAAACAATGCAGAAAAATCTAGAGAAAATATCAAAGAACGTTGCAAAATATCTCAAGTCTTAACTGTACCAAGACTCATTCATGGAACATTTTCTTAGATATTTCTGTGACAGAGAGCAAGCAGCAATAATCGTTTTATAGAGCAAAGATTCTTGGAAGCTTCCCAGTAAAAGCTAGAAGAAACTGGATGAGCACGATGCACAGTTGGAAGGCTTGATGGAGATACAGCACTGACAATGTTTCTTACTTTTCTAGTGTAGGGACTGCAAAATATCTAAATTGAGAAGAGGACAGTTGGAATCGGGAAGGGTGTTGTTTTGTTTGTGTGAGGCAAGTGTTGTTAATGCATTGACTAGATCCATGTGATGAGTGTGCAAAACGAGACAGAAATCATTCATTTCTTCCTCGAACTGTCAAATCTGCAGCGATGCAGCTGTAAATATCTTCACCTTCTCCTTCAAAAGTAATACAAGATGCCATGGCATCAAATGGCGGTGGAGGATAAGTTGTGTCTCTCACTATCAGTTTTCTTCTGTCCGTTGATAGCACAAAAAGTGCACAAACAATATGGGCTTCTCCAGACCATTTTAGAAGCGGAGTATTCATTGATGAATTGATCATATTTAGGCTAGGAATCTCGTGGGACATATTTGGAAATATTCTGTTAAAAATGGTTTAAACGTCTGAATGGAGGACAAATACCTAATCAAGCTACATATTTCGTAGAATCCTCAGTGCATAGTTCCTGTCATGGTATTTAATCGATTCAAGCAAGTTTTATAAGGTTTTAATTTAAAAATGTTTATTTAAATTTTGTTATTGGTTTAAATGCAAGGAAGGTTAGATGTACATTGTGTACCTTTCATGTTTTTTTTAAGTTGATCATAGAATTTGTTTGGGATGGTTTAGGTTTTTGAATCTTTGTTCATAAAGGATTTTTCAATTATTCATGAACTATTTTTTATGTGCTTATTAATCTATATATGTTTTTAAGAGTGAAGTAAGAGATTTCTTATTGTATTGTGAATGCACTATATTACATAAAGGGGGGTTTAAGACAATTTTTGCATAAATTGTCTTTACTTAAAAGAAAAAAACTTGTGTATTGTTTTAAATATTGTCTCTAAGTGAATGTGTTAAATTATTGTTTAAAAAATTTGTCTTTGTAAAGACAATATGAAAGAGAAATATTTTTATCTCTTTAGAGACAATAGTTCGGATTAAAGACATATTGTCTAGACAATATGAAAAAATGTATTAAAAAAAATAACAATTTATTTTAAATATTTCTTTAATGTGGTTTTCAACATTCAATGTTTGCAGATTCTTGTCGTCCAATTTATTTTTATTTTTCCAAACACGGTGGAAAAATTATGACATAAATTATCAATGATTTTGAAGCTGGGAGCAATGAATAGTTGTCAAATACGCAAATCATAATGTTCATAAAAAACAAAAAAAATAATGTGTCCTAATCCGAATTTAGAAAGTTAATGTCAATAAATATTTTTTTATTTATAGTTTATAAAACTGTTCATACAATCATGAGCAACATGTACATCATAACATGGCACAAGAAAATAATTCCTTTATAGGAAAGAGAAAATGTTAATATTTTCCTACCAACTAGACTGACCATCCCATATGTGGCAACTTGCCTCATACATCATTAATTGATTTATTTGAATTGATCCATGCTTTTATCTGTCAAAGTCAATTCTTATAAAATATGAAAGATGGAGCAAGTTGAATGACGGTTATGATCAACCATATCCCTAAAAGCCAGTGGAATATGCCCAACTACCGGGATAACTCTTTCGAGCATGGCAAGGTAGCTTGATAATGAGTTGACTCAATTGTCTGGACTAGACAATTTTGCTTCAGAGTGGGAACTTTCTTCTTCTTGTGTGCTTGTGTCTAGCCCTCTCAAAGGTTGATAAACTTTTATTGTAACAATCCACTAAATCATGTACTTTGTTATTGATGAACGATAGGATTCCCAGATTGTCTTGAGCACAACACAATCTTTCAAGATTTTGATACGATTCTCAAGGGAGCTGAATTCTTCCTCTAAATATTGCTCTGAGAAGATTTTGAAGAAGGGTTCTTGCACGACGTTTATAAGGAAATAGAAAAAAAATAATATAAGCAATTTAGAATCCACAAAATTCTTAATAGCATGGGTAAAAGGTTACCTAATAAACATTTGTTCTCATCTTTTTCTTAAGGTCATCAATGGCTTCATAAATCAAACATTGTAGATCCATTTTAGCCCTTTTGGCAATTTTCAGAAATACTATAACTGCCAAATATTGTATGAATATTCAGTAAATGATTCACAAAGACTTTTGTTTTGAAATAATGAGATTCCAACTAGTCAACTCACATTCATTTATGTAGTGAATCGGATTGGAGTCCTCTAAGTCAACAAGAGCATGAAGGAACCTGCTATAAGAAAGATGTACAGAAAGACATCAATCAAATTACTAAACAATAAATTTTTCTTAGGACAACAGAGATGATAAGAACACATCCTTAAATATCCATCAAAATCTTAGCTAAAAATTTAATTATGGTGAACTATGCCAACAGATATAATATGCAAACAATAAATTCTTTAACCATGTAGACATGGTGACATCAAATAATGTCTTATCACTTGGCATAGGCAATTGCAGTCTTTTCCTTAGATACATGCATCCTTTCAATTATTGCTGCTTGAATTTTGTTCCAATCAAATAACCTCATGCTTGTTATGGAATTATTATTCTCAAGTTTTGAACCCTCTATGGTACTGCTTTAAACTATTAACTTGAGAATAAAGGATACAAAAAAGGCATTGTAAACACTATGCACTGAAGAAGAGATTGCTTTGCACTGCTACCTATAAGATGATCATTGGTACACTTCCATTGTTCATTTTATATCATTAATGCAAGATTTGTAAGATTGCAATTTAGTACTAGGAAAAGATAGTTCTTATATAAAAGTCATAAATTGGACCTACTATTCTACAACAATAAAATCAAAACATTCCATGCAAAAGTATCTTTTCTAGTAAAGATGATTCAACAATTGCCATCCTCATTGATGATTTCCCAATGCTTTCTACAATTGCATCTTCCCATAAATCAAACATGCCTATATTCCCGACATTACGCCCTGCTACAGAAAGTAGCACTGCATCTACTACAATAACAAAGCACAAGAAAAATAAATTTAAAAAGATAAAATCCTAGTGCAGATAACAAACATCGAATGCAAAATAAAATAAAAATATATAGAATAGAGAAAATTGGTAATATTTTAAAAGATGTATATATTTTCTCAAGAAGTAAACAAGTTGAAATAATGGTTATGTAAAGAAAGTCAGTCAATTATGTGGTAAGGAAGGATAAGGAAACATATGAAGGTACTTATGGATATGTTTGCATTAATTTTACAAATCTAGAATTTTGATTAAGATCTCGTCATCTTGAGATTGACACAAAGAAGAGGGAAAACGAAAAATATATAAAAGCCTTTATGCTTTCTATGCAAGTAAAGATAAGTCAGTAGACACATATAATTTTTAATTTTTGTATACATCCATATATTAGCTTAAGCTACTAAGACGAAAGCTTAAAATAGACTTAGAAATTTTGTAAAAATTATGTAGCCATTTTTAGGCTACTCACTAAACAAGTGGTTAGATATATCAAAGTTGAGGAAATGAGATTTGATATTATAAATAGGTTGATTTAATATAAAGTGAAGGTAAGATGCTACAAATTATTATGTAAACTGCAGATAAACTACAACACATTTTGTGTAGAATCTGTTCTTCGTTAAATAGCTCCTATAGGGTCTCCTCTAGACACAGTATAACTATTCTCATCTATTCTATGCATTTGAAAGAAAAAATTGAATGTCATACATTGTTTGATAGAAACAAAACATAAAGGTTTGGAGTATACACAACCTCCTCCTTGAAACTTGTGATATGCAAAATGTCAATGCTTAGACATGGAGATCGTGGAGAACAGATGTAAGGATTACCATAAAGATGTATTCCCCTAGATGTAAGGATTTAGGCTAGGAATTTCGTGGGAAATATTTGGAAATATTCTGTTAAAAATGGTTTAAACGTCTAAATGGAGGACAAATACCTAATCAAGTTACATATTTCGTAGAATCCTCAGTGCATAGTTCCTGTCATGGTATTTAATCGATCTTCAAGCAAGTTTTATAAGGTTTTATTTTTTTTTAATTTAAAAATATTTATTTAAATTTTGTTATTAGTTTAAATGCAATGAAGGTTAGATGTACATTGTGTATTTTTCATGTTTTTGTAGTTGGTCAGATTTTTTTTTGGGATGTTTTAGGTTTTTTAATCTTTGTTCATAAAGGATTTTTCAATTATTCATGAACTATTTTTTATGTGTTTATTAATTTATGCATGTGTTTAAGAGTCAAGTAAGAGATTTTATATTGTATTGTGAATGGTGTTTTTTCATAATGATGAAAAATATTACTTTTTAAACTTTTTATCTTGAAAAAGATTTCCCAAATGATATTGTGCATTATGTTTTCTTTTATTTTATTATTTTCTTTAGATTTTGTATGCATTTTTTTATTTAACAAGTTTATCAGACTTCTTTTCTATACAGAGATAATGTATTATAAAGATGTTCTACATTAAAATTTTATTGAATATTTAATAATTTACTATCATATAAACATAGCAATAAATGGAAACTTTTGATGTCATTTGTCTTTACTAGCAAGCAAACTCAAGAATTCACTATTCCTTAACTTCATTGAAATCAACTTTGTGGAGTCGAAGTGGGCCAAAATGCTCAATCTAGCTACCAATGGAAAGTGAATGGAGATTTCTTTTGTAGACAAGTGTTGTTTAAATTGACTCCTCTAGTTAAAATTTTCTTGAGCTTAAAGGCGTGCCCCATTTCCTAAATATGGGTTCTTACCAAATACTTACATGGAAGTGGATAGTGATGAAAGTGCCCTTGATGTCTATTTCAATTATTATGTGAATTGTCTTAGCCAAAAATATAAAATGTCAATAACTATCTTATTGATTTAAGGTTTCTAATGCAATTTGTAATGGAAGAATAAGAATTCAAATTTCTAATTCTACCAAGATGTTTGATGTTGTTGAATAGATGAAAAGATGTGTCCCATAAAAAGATAGCAAATCGTTGGCTATCATATATTGTCCAAAACTTATTATAAGAGTGAAAGCTAACAAAAATCTTAGAGTTAGACTAGATTCTATTTTATACGTTCTCTTCATGAATGAATGTCTTACATTACCATTTATAAGTATACATATTGTTGTAATGTCATAAATTCCATCCTATACAATTTTGTACATCGTCTTTATCTACCTAGCTAGCTAATCACCTATCTAGTATTGACCTATTCACACCTAGCTTAAGTTTACTTAATCTTCTTTTGCTTTTGTTTCACTTCATAATATTGATACATGTGTCCTCATCACTTGAGACACCTATTGAAACTTGCTCACTCACTTTCCAAGTGAGCTCACAACTGTGCCATCTATAGAGGGGTAGTTAGTAGTTCAGTCCTACCTTCCTACCTCCCCATCCTTGCCTATGTATGCAAGGTTTGATCATTATATGATACACAGTCTTCATTTTATATTGATAGGCATACTATTGTGCTTATTTTGTTTCACTTGTGAAAGTTTTTTTATGTTCTTGTATCTTGGCATTCTCAAATTTGTAAGGGGGAGGCAAAAAAATTGTCATAGCCACCAAGTGTTTGTAAAAGGGAGTTTTTTCTTTTTTTCATAACTTGCAAACGGGGAGTTGGATATTCAACTATGAATAGTTGTCAAGAAGCTAGTTCCAATGCCAACATTTTCACATTGATACATTTTTAAAACTATGTTATTTAATTGTAAATTTTAACCTCCAAAGTTAGCATTGTAAGAAAATTTTGATGGGGCATAACTTTCACCTTGTTTATCAAAAAATTTGCAATTTTTTTTTTAATTTCTATTAGAATTTTGCAAGGAATTTGATTTTTCTTGTAATTTTAAGATCCGGGTTGTAATTTTTTCATAAAATTGTAAAAACATCTGTCAGTTACAAACAAAAGATTTTGGCATCTAATCTTCATAACTTGTAAAATTTTCTTGCACATTGTTCTGGGGGGGATACAATCAACACTAATCATTTTGGAGGGGTCTCTCTAAATCAAGGGGGAAATTTAGGTGCTTTTCTCTTTCAATTTATTGGTTCATGTGATCATGTCTCTCACACTAAATTCCTTCCATTTGAGTATTCTTTGTAATCCTCCTAATAAATGGAAAATCAAATTTGGATATTATGACATGAAAAGGAATACAATAGAAGAATTTTGGGTTCATCGAACTAAGGAACTTGAGAAAATTATTCTAAGTCATGGTATTTCCTTACTTGATCCTTTAGTTCCAACCCATGTAGAAACATCATCCACTCTCACTCAAACATCTTGTGAGACATCATCATTTGGGAATGAACAATGTAGTCTGATGACTTGCATTGATATCTCATCACCCATATCACCTATTGCTACATTTGAATCTAGCATTGACTCATTCATGATTTCTTATGATTCTATGCATCAGGAAATTGCTTTCATCTTTCCAAATCCACCACATAGAGATGCATATCTACTAGACATCACATGTTTGTTTTGTAGAATCTTGGATTACAGATTTGGATGACACTATTGAGGACATTCATCTTCTATTTGATGACAACTTTGATGAAGTTGTATCACCATTACCATCTTTGGATATTGCTCTTGCCTTGCCTACATCAACTTCTATCATGACAGATTGTGCATACATTCATGAGTTGACCTATCCAACTAAGTTATCATCATCTGCAATAGTATCAGATTCACATCACTCCAAACATAACCATACATCCATGGTCCATGTTCTAGAATCTTCTATGGTACATGATCCATCATATCAACATGTATCGCACATCAACATTGGCTTGGAGATCTTTGAGCATCATTCGAAAGCATCATTTTCAACATTTCAATCTTTGGATCATGTACATAATTTAGAGACATTCACCTTACTTCTTGTATATTCCTATTCGAAATGGTAGTTTGTACTGCACACATTTATGGTGTTGTTTCTTCCCAAGGGGAGAAATATTGTTCAACATTCATGGATCATCTTCAACATCTAGTAGTGAGAATCTACTAACACTGAAAGCATCATTCCGAGGTGAGGTTGCATGGTTTCTCTTCTCATTTCAATTTGGGAGGAAGCATTTCCTCACATGGAGTTCATCACTTCACATTTTCTAGGGGGGTCACATGACCTCTATTTTCTCTCCTATTAGGATAACATTAATTGTACATTGTGCTATAAGTAGTCCTTTGGGATCATCACGAGTCCTCCATCTATCACTTATCTTCTTCACTTGTACATTTCATTTTATTGCATTTATTTTTTTAGAAGGGTTTTTATTTCCCACTGGGGTTTTCTCCTTTACTCCACCTTATGCAATATTTGTACATGAGTACGTAACATGGCCTAGTATTTAGGACTCATCATTAGTGCATACATTACTCCCTAAGTTGAACTTAAGGGGCATGTTTGTTTAAATTGAGTCTTTATCTACCTAGTTAGTTAATCACCTATGGTAACGAAAAAAGTATCCATCTACTTTTCCTTGCTTGTTTGGGCCCTCCTTGTTAATTTAAGCATAATGTTGCCTTGATTTAGTGTTGTAATGTATTTGACACATTCACATTAGGTCTTGGGCCCTTGTGAGCTAAATAAGCTTAATTGTACCTTATTTTAGGTGTTTTAAAGTGTTGTACCACACTTTCACACTTTTCTAGGGTTTTATTAAATACTTGGGCTTCTTTATGCCTTATTTGGCCTTATTTTGCATCCACAATCCTTAATTGATGCATATTTTTTAGGATAACCCTGACATAAACCAACATCCAATCATAATTAAGGTGTTTTTAGGTTGTGTGGCCCAAATTTAGTGATTTGGGACTCATACACCACCTAGCGCATATGATTCCCACCTAGGTTTTTGGGCCCTGATTTGGATTTCACATCATTCTAAGCAATTTTTAAAATGTGTCCCATAGTTGTTCCTAATGGGATTCATACGCCACTTCTAGCGTATGATTCCTGTGTGGCCCAAAATAAAATTTAATTCAAATTCTTGGTGGGATTTTTTTCTCCTAGATTTGATGTTGGCTTGTAGTGTTGTAGTTTCAGGAAATTTGAAATAAAAAAGTATAAATATAAGGTTATTTCGCTCATTTTTCACCTAGCAAGTTTACAAGTAAACCAAGATTTCAAGTATTCATGCATTATAGAAAATTTGAGTTCACAAGAGCATTCAAGTGCTTACAAGAGCATTCAATAGCATTCAAGGGTTGATTATCAAGTCTTTTGGAGCATTATTTAAGTATCAAGAATCATGTAAAAGTCATCATGCATCATGTTTGTTTTTGAGCTAACAATTGTGATGTAAGGTTTCATGATTCAAGCTAGCATTCTATTCAAGATCTATCACATTCAAGCAAGAGTAAAGATCTACATACATTAGAGCCACTTCATACATGTTTGTAGCACTTTATTGTTAGGGTTTGGTGAGTTGTAACATTACATTTTCTTCATTCATCATTCATTTATCTTATTTAATTTCATTACAAGATTTGTTTACCAAAATGAGGTTTGACTAGGACAAACCCATTTCCACTAACAAAACAACATTTTCCCCTCTCTTTAGTGTGTGATTTACAAATCATCTAGGCTGAAGATACATTGAAGAGAAATTTTGGAGAGAGTTTTCAAGTGTTAAAAGTTGTCAAAGTTCTCACCTTGCATTGGAGATCATTGAAAGACATCTATAGGTTACAAATTAGAGTTTAAGACCCAAAAATCAGGTGGAAAGGATACAATAGACATTAAAGAGTAGAATCAGACTTTAAATTTCTAGAAAACCTTAACTAGACTAATTTTCCACTTCTAGCATATGAGTCCCAGTATAGGAAAGATCACAAATTTTAGGAGTTTTAGTCATATCTCTACCATATTTTTGTTCCTGCCCAGAAACCCCAATCTGGGACTAAATCACCTAGTTTGGCATATGAGTCCCAATCAACATTAAATTCAATGTTTTGAACATTTCAAGTCTTTATGTAGTCATCTACAGGTTTCTAAGTGCACAAATTTCATCTCTCAAATTTTTGTTCTGATTTACATGCTTTTTCTAGGTCATTTAATGAAATCTTGCATTGCACTAGGTTTAAGCATTAGGTCTTAAATTTCATTAATATTTTCAAGCCCTAGCTTGGTGGCGAACCCCTCTTTATTTTATAATCAAACCCTAGGACAACCCTATTGCAAGCTCTCTTTCTCCTTTGCATACTTTAGATTGAGATCTCTAGGGTTTCCCTTGAATGAATGATGTGAAATGTGTTGTTCTATGTCCTAAACCATAAAGCAACCATTTTCATTCATTTCATCACCTATCTAGGATTGACCTATTCACACCTAGCTTAAGTTTACTTAGACTTATTTTTCTTTTGTCTCACTTCATAGCATTTATACATGTGTCCTCGTGACTTGAGATACCTATTGACACTTGCTCACCCACTTATTAAGTGAGCCCACAAGTTTCCCACCTATAGACTTGGGTAGTTAGTAGTTTAGTCCCACCTTCCTACCTCCTCATCCTTGCCTACATATGCAAGGCTTGATCATTGTATCATACATACTCTTCACTTTATATTTCAATAGACATACTATTGTGCTTATTTTATTTCATTTGTGGAAGTTATTTCATGCTCTTATATCTTGGAATTATCCAAAAAAATTCACATCCCATGAGCCTACTCAAATAAATTAAAGATAATAATGCAATGTTCCTTTTATCCAACTTTATTTTAATCCTTAACTACTTAACCCATTTTTTTTATGTCGTTAAGATAGATTTATGTCTTAGATGAATATGCAACATGGAAACATCTATGCACCATGTGAATATTCCAAATAGATTCTTCACTGTAGTAGTCATTGACATTATGTTTCTTGTCTATCAACGAATGTAATGCCTCTGCTAGCTTGTAGAAATGTTGGGATGACTCCTACATGCATAAACCTCCTTAAAACACTTCATTTTGGATCATCTCTACACAAGAAGGAATTCACAAGCTTTCCATTCTCTATTTCTCTTTCTTCATCACAACAGCTTCTTTACTGCCATTCTACCATCTTCATTAGATCTTCTTTCTCTCACAACCATACTACATTGAAGAGTTGGTATTATTAGCATATTTCTCTCTTATCTTGGAGATCACATCTCCTTTTCGACATTCTCATTTTGATAAAGGAGGGTAAGTATGATTTCTTCATTGCATTATCTTTTAATCTAGCTAGCATATTGTTCCAAATTATATTTATTTCTCTAGATTTCTTGTCTAGTTTTCCATAGAGGTGGAAACACAAAAGCATGGATTTGACTAAGGAAAATCCCTAAACAACCCCTATATATTTCCTTCATCTTGTGTGCATAGGTACTAAAGATATTTATTTGCTAAAGACTTTATCTATTGAATATTTGTGAGTGTTTTCTTCCTTTACTCTCACTTTATCAACCATCTTTCATTTATTATTGCTTGAATTTTCTATATTTGGTTGTGTTTTCTTTGAATGATGAAAAAATAGTGACACAATCGAATCCAGAAACTTCAAGAAATAATCTTCATGGATTGTGGAAAAATTTTCTATTTGATATTTCATTTAATTTAAATTACTTTAATTTCTATTATATTCTTTGTCATTATCCTATATTTTAAGAGTTTCTAGTTATTAGAACTATTAGTATCCAATTTGCTATTTTCTAAGACATTCTTAGTTTTGGGTCCGTATGAGACACCAGTGTATTGCGAGGACATTCACACATCACATTATCATCCATGGTCGAGATCTCATCAGTTCGCTCAGAAGACCTTATGACCCATTCTTTCATTTTTTAGATTTTTTGCCTTTTAATTCTACATAAACATAAACAAAAACTCTTCATCATTTTATCTTGTCACCTAAGCTAGATCTTTTGAGTTAGTTGAGGACTATTTTCTCTTCGAGACCTAATCATCTTGAGAATAACAAATCCCCTCCTCTACATTTTGGTGAACCTAATATGAACTCACCTTGCAAAATTTTCGTCATTTTAAAAATCATAAAACTCTTCATCTCATCTTGAGTCCTTCTTCTCTTGTTTGTTGGAGTTGGCAAGGTTGTATGTTGTAGTACTCCTATATGAGCTTTAAAACCCAATCTACTACCTCTATACATGTAGTAAGAATAAGCTTGAGACCTACCGTACTCCAGATAGGTATAGTGGACGACTAGACCTAGTCTAATGTTTTCTAGAAATCCCAATCCTTTTGGCTCTTAGCTAGTGTTTGGTAGTCCTTCTCCTTCAAATTCTCCTCCAGAGTCTCCCTCCTCTAAATATTACGAAGTTTCTCTTAGGATCCTCTTTGAGTAGGTTCAAGCTTTGGATTAGAGGCTTAAATAATTTGAAGATAAATTATAAATTGTGGCAACCTATACACTCAAGTTTCTCTTGTTGTCAGTAGTCTGAGAAACTTATTTGTCTCAAACTAAAAGGGCCTTGAGTTTCTTTGTGCACTAACCAACATAGTCGAGACCCATGTACCTTCATATGTGTCAATCTTGAGTCGACCCCAAGATGCCCAATTAGATATCACTCGTATTTAGTTGAATCTTCTGATGCATGAGGTATTTGTGCATATGGTGGAGACTAATCCTTCTATACCTTCTGATAGGCCAAAACTGGGGTAAATAATAAGAAAGATTTCAGCTTGGTCTAAGAGTGTCAACCTGGGGATAGTAGCTTGCGAGAAGTGTTGTGGCAGTATACCTGAAGGGAGGAAAGTAGTGAATTAAGGGAGAATGAATGTAGCTAAAACACACATGAATTTCCTAAGTAAAAATCTGATTTAATCTTGTTTGTCTTCCTATCGTAATTGTGCTCAGAACTGTCACTTCCTACAACATGAGCTATTACAACAATAGTTTATTAATAAAAAGAGAAACATACCTACTAAAATTGAATCTCAATAATATATTATGAATGAAACTTAAAATATGATGTCTTTTATCATACCAAACTATAATACAAATGCTGGAATTTAAATCACACAACTACTATAGTTCTAAAGTTGTTGAAAATAAATCGAATGAAAATAAATAACACACAAAAAGATTAATAGTAAAAATAAATAAATGTCACCATGCTTCACCAAGGAGTGGGCCCTTGCTCTGTGGTTTGCAGGTGAGATGGGATGAGATCCTTTTTACGCTGTTGTCTTCATCATGTGAAATATTATTTTATTCATCAACAATTTGATACAAAGTCTTTGTTGCAAAATTCTATATGTTTTTTCTAAAATGCTAATGCACCCCCTTTATAGCTTATTGCATTGCCTTATAAGGCGTGAAACAAATTACAAGTTGTTTCACTCTTCATCTTATTTCTACGTGTAAATTTGTTGCATTATTTTTTTAATATTATGCATATGCTTTTCTACACCACCAATCATATTTTTGTGTCAACCTATTTTGTTGCATTTCCTCCTATTCTTTTGTCTTCTTTTATGACACTATTTGCTCCTATTCTCTTGTCCTCTTTTATGGCACTATCTATGGCTTGTGAGTTGGAATAAAACCAGCCATAAAAATAGGAATTTGTTGTGCCATAAAAATAGGATTTTGTTGTGCCACCAAAATAGGATTTTGTTGTGCCACCAAAATAGGATTTTGTTGTGCCATAAAAATAGGATTTTTTTGTGCCACAAAAATAGCCATTTGTTTTTCCTTCGTCCATCATAATTTTATAAGTTACAACAGAAAATAATATATGATATTTTGTGCTATAAGAGTTGCACAATAAATAGTTATTAAAATAAAATTAATTGCTGAAATTATTTGCTGCTGTGCAGGTTCCTGTCAAGAACGTGACAGAAGTCTGTATGCTGATGGCAGGAAATCTACATGCTGCAAGATATATTTTCCAAGGATTAAAATCGCAATGCTTATTAGTAAAGACAATCCATAATTAATTTCCATATTTTATCCAAAAACTATATTAAATACCACCTATATATATTTAATCATATGCAACGTAAAATAGTGAAATAGTATGATATGGAATGAAATTGGAACGTGGAAGTGGATATGAAGGTATATGAAATAGGATAAAATGTGGCGTAAAATGGGACACAATTGGCTCTCATCATTCTCCCCAACTTAGCATATTGCACGTCCTCGTGCAATCAATATGATCAAGAGGTATTTGATTTGAACTAGTAGCCTTTCGGATTTGTGTCTTTGGCCTTCTTCTTCACCCTTAACTATTATAGCTCATGCATAACCACAATGCCCTTTATTTTTCTTAGCTTCTCATGACAAGCTTTATTGCTTTGTTTTTTTCAATTTTCTTTTTTCTTTTTCTTTGTTTCTCTTGTCATTTCTCATAGCATCATTTTGAAATGCTATATATAGGAGGGTCATGAAAAATTTATCTTGACAATTATGAGCTATCTGAATTGGATGAAATGATGGATGAAATGATAAGCAATATGAAATGATTTTTCAAGGTTGAATAATGGATACTATAAGGATAATGCAAATTAATAGGTGAAAAGATGGTAGACCTCCCCCCAACTTAAAGGGTTGACCGTCCTCGGGAAACATGGAGAGGATAGGCATGGATGTTGCATATATGATTAATATAATAAGATATATTAATAAAGTTAAGAGATAAAATAATGAAAAATAAAATTGATCATTTTACCAACTCGCATTTCCATGTATACCAAGGTCTGGTAGCCAATGTATCTCAACAACTATGAATCACCAGGAAGGAAGGAACCAAAAATTGTGATAAGGACTGTAGCCACATCACACACGAAAGATATCCATCAAACTGAAGTATTGAGGAAGCATACTGATGGTAACCTGAATTCTCTCTTCATTTTGTCTAACACCTCAACTGAAAATGTAACTCTCGTGACAAGTGAAGTGGACCACAAAAAACAAGAGTACATTTACACAAGTGAGCAACAAGAGGTGCTAGGAGGTACTCAAACAACCACTAAAGCAATAGAGTATACCTGCAACCTGATTAGCCCATAGAAAGAACACAAATTATTGTAATTTTTTCTGTTTTTTTCCTTTTTTTTTCCGTTTTTTTTTCAATTTTGATAACAACAACAGATCTCTGGTATCCCGGTTTTCAACATGCCACCACCTAGAGGTGCCAAAAAATCGGTTTTCACCCCTAAGTTTATTTTGCAGTTAGTATCCACCGAAATCCGGTTTTCAGATATTAACTGGCCAACAATGCCTGAAGGTTTTCATTGTTGGATCTTTTATTGTTTTTTTTCTTTTTTCATAATTTTTTTCATTTCGAAAAACTGCATATAATGACCAAACAAATTGAAACCCTTATATGCATGATGAAAATGATACGAGCCAAAGCAAAGAGTTTCGTAAGAATCCCTTCAATGAATGTCACTTTTGAAACTGGTTATATGATACAGATCTTGGAAGGATGACCAATGGCAAGAAATATACCTCATCAAGAGTGACCATGCATATGTGCATAATAGGATTGCATAATATGATCCCACCATATCTGAAAGTTGATTGTAGAAGTTTGGAATACGTGCCCAATTTATTGGTTGAAAGAACTACTAACAAGAGAAGCAATCCTCCAAAGATAAGGCAATGTAGGGAAAGACCAGTTGTAGCCTCTCAATAGATCCATATAACTATCAGATAGGCAACAATCCTTATGATGAAGTGCAATGGTATTTATGCTAAAGCTCCTTTTAGGACCTCCACATGTCTTCAAGTTTCTCTAGATGTGTGGCTTATGAATAATTAGCCAAGAACATGGTACTACAAGATACATGGTTACACCAAGTTGAAGTTTGTCCTTCACATGGTCTGGCATCAAGGATGGTGAAAAAGAGAATTTATGTCCTCATGAATTTGAGTGCTTTGCTCAAGATCCTCTTGTGATAGCCAATAGTGAGGTGGAAATAAAACCTAGTGTCCTCCATGTAGAAAGCATGAACAACAAGCCAACAAAGTGTGTCATTCAATGCTCATGCATAGAAGCATCATCAATTGGTATTGGTGAAAAAGTGTTGGGTAACCACCATAAGAAACCTGCAACCATATTCTCATGACCAAGCATATCAAGTGTAGTAATGCAATATCATCCATTTAATAACTACACCATTTTATTCCAGTTATTGATTAGAAAATGAATGGTAAAGTTATATCTATGAATAGATAGTTAATAATAAAATGGATGAATAACAATCAATTCTTGTGTAAAAATAATATAAATGAGATGCCAATCAACACAAGAATGCATACCTTGGTTTGGTCCAAAACTCACATGTGATTTTATTACAAGCACCAATGAAACAATTAATGAAGACATGATAAAAAAAATCAACCAAATATTTCAAAAATTCAACCTGGATTTCCCCCCAACTTAATTGCTTACTGCAAAAGCATGAGGGCATTAGTATAATCTAGGGAATCAAATAACACCTTGAACTTTTCTAATGAATTGTCATTTCAAGATAACCCAAAGAATCAAGAAGGACAAAGACATGCATATATTAAAAATCTTGATTCTTGTCAATGAACAATCATTATTTTGTATTATGGTCATTAATGCATTCAAACCCATAGAGTTGTACTTAATCAATTATTGGTGGGCCTAACTCAATGAGTATGTGAGGAATACACTTTTTAATCATAGGCCTCCGAACATGAATATGTTTAAGTATAAACACATTAATTGAAAAATCTCGTAAATGTTCATTGTTTATTTCACACATTTCTTGAATGATTAATGTGTAAATTTCAACATTCCACATTGCATGATTAGTTTTATCACACAAATTTATGAGTTCCATAATAAAATTAGACTCGAATTGAAGTGTTGATTTATGTGTGTGAATGCCCTCTAAAGGTTGTGATTTACTAAGTAAATAAGAAGAACTAATGTAAATATCATTTAATTGATCAAATTGTTCTTCTAATTTAATTAAACCAAAATCACATCCCTCACTTGCATTAATGTATTTCAATTTTAATTCACCAATTCCAAGCACATTATCAGAATATAAAGGGATCCATGAATAAGCATTATTATATGCAGTTTAAACCACCTTATTATGCAATTTTTCAATAGGCATCATGGTTTCCTTTGGTGGATATTGTGAAATAGATTGTATGGGATATGAATGGGATAATGAAAGTGGTAAGAATTGTTGTGGATATATAGTGGGTGGGTACAATGAAGATGGTAGTAATGGATATTGTGGTTGTTGTGAGCATGCATTTTTCCATTCATCATACGCAATAGGTGAAGAAATATTTTGTGAAGAAACATTAGTAGAATGATAAGACATGTTAACACCATTAATAATACCTTGATCTTCGCAATTTGACATGTGAAATTTCCCATGAGTTACAACAAAGATTTTTTCACTTTCACCTTTATTTTGATGAGGCTCACTTATAGCTTGTATCTCTATCAACATGTCCTCTTGAGCATCTTGGCATGTGCACTTATCTTTATCCTTGCAACAATCAAAGCAACACATGGTTAAATCTTCATTTTCAAGATTCCATTGTCCTAAAAATTCATCAATTATTTGTTCTTGTTCATTTATAGAAATAAAATTTGTAGATTCCTATGACAATGGAAGATAAAGATAATCTATGTTGCATTCATTAGATAAAGGGTGTATAAAAACATCACATTTTTTCAGCGTGATTCCCCCACCAATTTCTTCTTTTGTTTTTAAATTTGAAAGCAGGGGTTTGGGAGCAACAACTCCTAGTGGGGTCAAGGGGCAACATTTTTCCTTGAAAAGTGATGTATTTGAATTTCCTTGAAAATGTAACATTTTTAATTTTTTTTATGTTATTTCTTCAAAAGTACTTCCTTTCTTATTAATGAACTCACAACGACTGATGTGCATATAGAAATATTTTTAGTTTCTAAAATCTGCCTACAAATTCTAACAATGCATCTATATAATTTAAACAACACAAATTAGGACTAATCACCTAGGCAATGCTAGCATTTGCACAATATTTCATCCTAACACATTGGTCCTAACTCAACTCACTGGATTTTCCGGCCTTTAACACCTCTCCCTGACAACGGCACCAAAATGATAGGCCAAAACTGGGGTAAATAATAAGAAAGATTTCAGCTTGGTCTAAGAGTGTCAACCCGGGGATCGTAGCTTGCGAGAAGTGTTGTGGCAGTATACCTGAAGGGAGGAAAGTAGTGAATTAAGGGAGAATGAATGCAGCTAAAACACACGTGAATTTCCTAAGTAAAAATCTGATTTAATTCTTGTTTGTCTTCCTATCGTAATTGTGCTCAGAACTGTCACTTCCTACAACATGAGCTATTACAACAACAGTTTATTAATAAGAAGAGAAAAATACCTACTAAAATTGAATCTCAATAATATATTATGAATGAAACTTAAAATATGATGTCTTTTATCATACCAAACTATAATACAAATGCTGGAATTTAAATCACACAACTACTATAGTTCTAAAGTTGTTGAAAATAAATCAAATGAAAATAAATAACACACAAAAATATTAACAGTAAAAATAAATAAATGTCACCATGCTTCACCAAGGAGTGGGCCCTTGCTCCATGGTTTGCAGGTAGGGATAACTTTAAGAAACCCCCCCCCTCGGCGTAGGTGTTCAATCCTGGCGAATCCTGTATACTTCTCGATGAAAATATTAATTTTATTGGCGATTTTTTTCATTTTTCGAGAAAAAAAAATCCCCATTGGCGAATCTTTTATAATCCCTGGAAGTCTATGGAAAACTGTGGCGAATTGCAATTTTTTTAAATCGAATAAAATATTTTTCATTGGCGAATAAACCCATTTTTCAAACCAGAATTTTTTTCCATTGGCGATTAAAACCATTTTTCAAAGCAAAAAGTATATTTTCATTTGCAAATTAAAATGAATCTCAAAATAATAATAAAATCTAGTGTTCAAATAAAAATCATATGGACCATTTGATGGACGACAATAGTTGCATTCCGGAAGTAAATCTCTAAAGCACTAGACTTGCGATTTGAAACCTCTAGAATATCACTAGAACCGTTAGATTTCTAGAAATCGATGGTTGAGATTTTATTACCGTACAAATGGTTATAAAGTTATGTTTCTCATCGATTGGGTGACCTCGGTGGGATGCACAACTTTCGAAGTGACAACTCATTTAATGAATTGTACGATGCCATTAAGGGATGTCTTCTCAAACACCAACTAGATAGATTTAACGTAATCTTTTAAATCCTCTGAAAGGATAGATCTTAAATAAGGTATTAAGGAGTTTGGAGAAACGGATTTAGTAGTAGATTGTCACTTCCTGCTGGTAAAGTTAAGTGAGCCTGCATACGAGGAAAGGTGGCAGCATTTTGAACTCCATACTCAGAGTTTCCTCAAAATGGTACTTCTAGCTGATATTAGGGTATGGGAAGATGAAATTGTGGCCTTCATGCAACCAAATTTGAATTGGCCTGAAGAAGAGCAACTCGACATCATTTCCCAGCTACGTTCAGTGGCGTGGAAAGAGAAAACCAGCTATGCCGAGTACAATAGGGTAATTTTTGTTTTAGAAGAAGAAAAAGAACGTGCTGAATTCATAATTTTGTTATGGAAATGCAGTTGGAACTGTACAGAGTCCTGGAACCTCCAACTGTTTAACAACATACACGAATCCTTTAGTGAATTGTGAATTTGTGACACATAATGATAAGGGGGCGTAGTTTCAGCTTTTGAGCACTTTTTGAATTTTGATTGTACAGGGTGTGGGGTGACAGGTCTGTGAAACCACATTTTTGGCATTAGAGAGATAAAATAATATATTTCTAAATCTTTGTATTTATCAATGCTTCCTTTTAATTATAAATGAATTGTGTTTCTTCATGATAATTGTTCAATGTTTATCTGTTAGTGTTAGGTCAAATTCAGAATGCTTATTTTTTCATCTCTGAGACTTTGTGTTCAGATTAATTCATCGCTCATTCACTCTTTTCAATGCCTAGAATCTCGATGTTGTACATTTCATTTCATTTAAATTCTCAATCTTTTTGAAGAAAGTGTGGTTGGCAGTGGCAGTGGCGTCAATTAATGCCATATGTGATATGAACATATGAAGCAATTTCTTGGACAACTCATAGCTTTAATGAAACAAGATTTGTAATGATTTCATATCGTTTGAATGAGTGATTTTGACAGCTTGTCAGCTTGAGGTAGAGTTCAAGACTTCAAGTTGGCACGTAGCAAGACGTCAATCAAATTAGAAATTTTAATTATACAGGCTGGTAGCGGCACTGGTGGCCCATAAATAGGGATATTATTAGTGATTCAATGATTAGTAGATAGTGCCATAAGGGTTTTTATTTTCTAGGGTTAATAAGGATTCACAAAGAAGATGATGCAGTATTGCGGATACTGTAAATTCTCCTACCTACAATTATGTAGTTACAGAGTAATCAGTAAAAGACAAATTTCCTTCAAGTTCAGAATGGGTGGAATTGGAAAGAAGTTGATTTGGTTAACCTAAATTTTCAGATGGGTTTTGACCTAGGATGAGGAGCTTTGATGGAGATAATTACTATCTGAATGCATAGAGGCTGCAGGTAAAAGTTGGGAGTAGATTTGTTTCTCCTTCTGTATTCTAACAGCTCCCATTTCCCCAGCATGGTTGGCCAGGCAAGCCCCATGCATTTATTTTCAAAGAGACATTTGTTTTTCATCTTCTGTCAAACTCTGGTTCTCGAAGGGGATAAGTACATTTTGTATCTTCACGGCTCCCATTCCCCTAGGAGTGATTGGAACCCCCTTTGCCCAGCATGGTTGGCAAATCCACTAGCAAAAGTTTGGAAACATGAGTTTATTTTTAGAGCCACATTTACTTTTAGAGATAGATGTGTATTAGGTTTTCAGCAACAAAGCTTGGAAATTGCAAATAATTTGTAATCCATTGTAACGAGCAACAAAACAGGAGCTACAGTGCTACTCGTTTGTAAAAAGATATGTAATAATGCGACATTGAAATTCAGTTGCAATAAAATAAATGGTTGTGTTGTGTTATTCTTGAATCTTGATTCCTTGAATCTTCGTTATTCATTTACGTTTAAGCATAAAGAGTTGTTTTCTGAGTTTGAAACTTCACTGTCTATTAATAATTTAATATATTCAAATCAATTTTTTTTCTTTTTAGAAATTAAGTAATATACTCTATGCAATATGCACTTAAGAATTCATGGTTACTCAAGTTTCAAGTTCAACCGTTGGATGAACATTTGATGTATGGTTGTAGTTACATTCCGTAATGAAATGAAGAGAGCGATGGCCTTCCCAATTTAAACCTCCGGAATTACCTTATAACCGTTAGATTTAGAAAGATCAACGGTTAAAACTTAAGATTATGACAATAGCAAACAATCAATATGAAATTTTTACGACAGTTTGGTCATTTAAATGCCTATAAAAAAAATTGTTTAATTTACGAATTTTTATATAAAATCTTTTATAAATGGAAGATCTTGAAAAATTAGAAAACAATGATAATTATTAGTGATAAATATAAAAATCTACTGTTATAATTAACAATTAACAAAAGATTCTAAAATCGTATTAAAAATAAATCTTGTTAAATATATTCTAAAAATTAAAAATAATTATGTTTTATTTTGAAAAGATTCTAAATTAATATATATTTTTATAATAATATTATAAATCACATATATTAATATAAAAAATGATAGCTATTAATATTAAAAAAAAGTCAAAAGTTTCTAAATTCATATTAAAAATATTCAAAAAAGTTATATTCTATTCTCTTTTTATAATAAAAATTATAAAATGATATATATTATAAATTAAAATACTATATAATAATTTTTTACAGTTTAATAAAAATATAGCAAGTTAAACTATACGGTCTAATAAATTTTATAGCTATAATATACGGTCTAAAATTAAAAAAACGGTCAAATATTTAATAGACCATCAAATTCCAGGCCTGTTGTCAACTGTCAAGTGATTAATGTTTATTTTTAAAGTTAATATAATAAATTAATCAAGTTTCAACCGTTGGATGAACATTTGATGTATGGTTGTAGTTGCATTCCATAATGACATGCACAGAGCGATGGGCTTCCCAACTTAAACCTCCAGAATCACCCTATAGCCGTTAGATTTAGAAAGATCAACGGTGAAGAATTTGCAACTTGTAGATGTAAGACATGTCATTCACTTTAATGTTCCAATTTCGAGAAACAAAGCATTTAAAGCACTTTGTACTGCTAAGTGTCAACTGTCAAGTGATTAATGTTTATTTTAAACTTTAAAGTTAATATCATAAATTACTCAAGTTTCAACTGTTGGATGAAAATTTGATGTATGGTTGCAGTTGCATTCCGTAATGAAATGCATAGAGCGATGGGCTTCCCAACTTAAACCTCCGGAATCACCCTATAACCGTTAGATTTAGAAAGATCAATGGTTAAGAATTTTCAACTTGTAGTCTTGTAGATCGAACTCCTAAGACGTGTCATTCACTTTAAAGTTCCAATAACGAGAAAAAAAGCATTTCAAACACTTTGCACTTTGAAATTGTACAGTGATTTTTAAAGTCTTCAATCTTCAGATTGCTCATTGGCCATTGCAGTGCACCACCCTGTTTTGGATTCCACAGTTCCACTTCCAACAACGCCATTCCAATTTTCAAGCGTCGGGACTCAGAATCTGGGTAAGTGAAAGAATTCCTATGGCTACATTTCATCGTTTGACATTTCTTAAAATCTTATTTTGTCAAAGTTTGAAGTTTGGTTTTAGACATTAGAGACTCAAAAATTCATTAAAATTAAGGACTAATAGGTATTACTTATTAGGGAATTCAAATTTCACAACTTCACATTTGTACAAGCATGTCTACCACTAGTACCACTAGAGCAATGTCCGATATAAAAATACATTATGCAGAATTGCTTAAAACCCTAGGTTTCACTGATGGGTACCATTATATTTATGATCCTGAAATCTATGGTAGGCGTACCTCAGAACTTAGATTTTCATCTCAGAATAAGGCTGCAAAGCAAACAAAAGTTAATAGTGTCAGTGCACCGTGGGTAACTGGATTAGGGCACATGATGTTACATGAAGTTTTCCCTTGCCCAAAATTTATCATGGTCTTTACCGAAAATTATGATGATAAGAAAAGAGCAATTGTTAATAAAGATAACCAAGATGAATTGTTATCCATTAATGCAGAAGAACTTGGAAAAGTGTTGGGGTTTACAACCAAAGAATTTGGAAACCACCACATTGACCTAGAAAAGCTTGCTAGTGATTATGAAGCAGTGGAAGAAAGGCTGAAAAATGATTTCTTAAATAATATAGTTAAGGATAGAAACAAATTGAAAGGTGATCAGAAGCTTCCTTATAATTTGGATTTTTTTAAACCATGGGTTCAGGATACTATTTCCATGCTAGCATTTTGCCTTAGTTTGGATAGCGATTTGGAAGTGGGTGCAAGCCTCCTTGAAATGGTATATAATATCCATTATGCTGATGAACATGTCAAATATAATTATACTCAGCACATTGTAGAATCCATGCATAAACAATTTTTAATGATTAAAATAGGTTCCATGAAGACATTTAGGTTCACAACCTACTTGTGCTATCTTTTTCTATTCAAATTTAGAGGAATGTTTCAGACCAACAAGCTTCAGATTCAGCCCTACAGTAATGCAGAGGAAAATAAAATGGCTCTAGTATATGAATGGACCACTGAGATAAGGATGCATGATTCTCAAAGGAACTACAGTCATTTTGTAGACTAATTTTTGGCTCCATTGCATCAAGTAATTACAAATAATCCATTTCCTAGATTGCCTATGTCATGTAGAAACTGCATGCAACTAGGAAAAGAAATACAATTGGCTGATTGGTACTTAATGGAAGAATATACTATGCTAAGATTTTATGGATCGGGAGTACAACCATACAAACTTCCAATACATGTGACAGAAAGGGTTTTTGCATTGGAATATGTAAGGCAGGTGCAGAGTGCTGATGAACTACACTTTCTCAGTCAGCAAAAGAAGACCTTATTTCCTTCTTTACCTTTTTCATGTGGAGGGTTCACATTCAAGAGAAATTTTTTTATTGTGGCACATAATCTTTTGAATTTTTTTGCATTTGATGCTATTTGTCACTAGTAGTATGATCCATGTGACATCATTAAATCAATGATTGTGGCCAATAGGAATGCTGCAAATAGAATTCAACATCAAAGTAAACCCTTGCTTGAAAACTTGAGAAACAAGGATTCTTGGGATGAGGTCAAAATAGCAATGGAGAAAAGTGCTGCTGAGAATGGTATTCCTTTTGAACAATTGTCAGGCAAAATTATGGCATTGCACCGAAAGACAAACAGGACATACAAATTTTTTTATGAAAAAAGTGATAAACCATCTAGTAGAGTAAAAATTCCAGATTCTCTAGAGAAGGATGTTATAGATAAAAAATGTTCATGATAAAAAATTACTGCCTTTTGGTCTATGAGGAAGGACCTAGGAGAAGAAAGAGCTCTTGCAGAGTATGATGATAACGAAGAAGATGAAGAGTTTAGCAAATTGTGGAATATAGAGCATCCTAATGAACGTGATGAATCTAATGATGATATTAATATGGAAGAAGAAGAACAAAGCCATGCCAATTACAAACCTGTTTTAAGTGAGGCCGCAAAAGAAGAATATGCTCAAACATATACTACAGGAGCAGCCATACTTCAAAAAATTGGTTATGAAGGTGGTCCTTTGGGGTCCAAAGGACAAGGCCCTTCGACAATACAAAATGTTGAGCATAGAAAACCAGTTGATAAATCTGGCCTTGGGTTTGGAGGTGAAAAAGTAGACCAAGGGGATACAAGACAAAATCAATTTGTTAGAGCTTCTAGTCCTCATCCTCATGGTCAGATATAATCACAACTAGGACATGCCCTTGGTGGACAGCCTAGTGCAACTGGGAGTGCCATTGGTGGTGATGGTATGGGTAGTAGTACTAGTAGTGGTCAACATGTGCTACAACGACAAATTACACACAATACTAAGAGGAAAATAAAAAAAGATACCATAGAAACACCAGGTGATCAAGGCAATCAAAAGAGGCAAAGGATTTTGACAGGTCCAAGTCACACTATCAGTGGATTCACCAGTACCACAAAGGAGTTATTTCTAGGAACTCCCACAAATCCAGTTAGTGTGGGTGTGACATCATTAGCAACTGCAAGTACTCCTATTCCTTCGCCATTCAAGCATTCCATTGTTCCTGCCTCCCTAGGTTATGATTTCATTGAAGAGTTTAAAAAGAAATCAGACTTGAATAAAAAAGAAAAGAAGCAACTGATGGAGAGTGCGTTTGTTGTAACTTTAGAGACTGCAACAACCATGGTATTACCCACATTTGACACAAATAAAGAAATCATGGAGTACACAATTGTTGTTCCCACAGTTCAAAACAAACCAAGAAATCAGATGGATCGATCTGAATACTAGGTAACCAATTTTCAATTGGATTTTTCTGGCCTAAAAGATACTGACAAAATTAATGTATCAAAGAAGAACAATGAATTGGTGTACACATCATTGCTAAAGCAAGATAGAGAGAAGAAAAGGTTGCAGACCCAAATAGAAAAGTTATAGGTAGACCTAGCAAGTGAGAAAGCAAACAGGAAAGCAACAGATAACAAGAGCAATGAATTAGAAAAAAGAATAGTAAAATCTGCCTCTACATCAACAAGCAAAGAGGATAAATCAAATGAGAGAGAAGTGAATGAACTGAAGCGAAGGCTGGATGAGAGCAACAAGAAATATGATGAGGAAAAATCCACTTCAGAAAAATTAAGAGTAAGCATTGCGAATGGAAATGTACAGTGGGAACAAAAATTGGAGAAAGAGCTGACGAAAGCAAAAGAAGAAATTAAGTCTTCTCAAAATAAGTTATCTGCATTTTGTAGAGATACGGTGAGGCATATGAAACAAAAGATCTGGGATGAAATAATGTAGAGGTTTGATCATTTGTGTGACATGTTTCAATTGATTGATGCTATCAGACAACATTATAAGAAGCTCAACAAATATTTAGTGGACAACAAAAAGGTGCTGGAATTAGAGAAATCTGCAAATGAAGTTCTACAAACAGTCTACAAAGCTAGTGACAATGATTTGAAATCAAAAGGGATTACTAATCGGATTGAAACCTCAATGAAGTTGTCATCTATCATTGAAAAGTGTTCGAGAATGTCTGGAACAAAGGAATATTTGCATTTGGTTACAGACAAGATGAAGGTGGTGGATGAAAAGGTAAGGAACTTCACAGAGCTTGGTTTTCCAGAGGCTTTTGACATAAATGAGCGATTCATTGGAAAGGATGGTTTCAAAAAGAAGATGGAAGGTGCAAGGAAGATTGATTTGGACCAATTTCCTCAAAACCTAGATGTGAACTATTTTAATTTGGATTCAATTAGAACACTGATAACCTTGAATGCAAAATTGACTGAAGAATTCAAGACAGGTTCCACTTCTAATTACAATCATGAAATGTTAACAAAACTTCAAGTCAAACAACATCAGTTAGAACAAATGGCAATTCCACCTCCTGAAGAGTGGAAGTTTCTAGAAAAGGTGATACAGTGACTTGATTTTTTATTTTCAACCATTGATAATATGAGTTTCCAAGTTCCAACTTAGCTCTGTGCAGATTTGTCTTTGGGCATTGGCAAGATTTTGCATTGCTAGTGCCAATATGTACTCCTTCATGTGAAATTCAATTAAAAAGATCAAATTCAGACCTCAATAATGTGATGATGTTCAATTATCTATATTATTTATTTTATCATATGAACTACTGATGAACTTGATGGAACTTCTAATTTTTCTCTTTGAATTCCTCTTTGTCTTGACTTTGTCCTGGTCTGTCAATGTGTCATATTGTTTGGGAAAGAACCTAAGGTTGGGGTTTTTATTTTGGTTTTCATGAAAATCCTAATGTCGTATGTAATACCTTGGGTGAAAATCTATTCGGATGTTACCTTTTTTGGGTGGGTTTTGTTGGTGTTTTCTAACATAAACAAAGTTTGTCTCCTAATCTACCTATGGAATTGCCAATTCCAATCAAGGGCATGGGATGATTACAACATTATTTCTTAACTTATGATAGTCATTTTATTTTCAATTTGGCAACAAGCTCTAAGTAAAGACATACAAACACATGACTTCACAAACTCGTACAATTTAAACCAATGCCATATACCATTGGGGAGTCAAATTCACAAACATTTAAAATTTAACAACAGATTCAATTTTTCAAATACATAGCATATAAGATCCCTAACAATATTGCATTACAATAGTGTCAATCCATATCCTAACCCTATACTTCTTACTAAATCCCTTTACAAACATATCCATCCATGATTCCATCCAAGCATTTTAATTAAAGCCAAAATGGAAAACATACACACCAGAGCACTGAGCAGTGAGATGAACACCATAATCCTTGATTATACTATTCAAAATTATGATATGTTTATACAAAGGAGAGACATGAGCTCGAAATATAACATCATAACTCAAATGCTAGAACTGTTGTGAAACATCAAATCTTCATAGACCTAAAACCCCATTACCGAATAACCCCAAACCTAAATTGTATTAATATTGAAATAATTGGTTCTTACAATTTGTTCTGCAACTATACCTAGAATCGACCTCAAAATATCTGACTTGCCAACCCCTATTTCTGGCCTTGAAATCCTTCTTATAGAAAATGAAGGAGCAAACAAGCATCGGGCCATAAATTACACATGTCATTGGTCAATTATTAATAGACCATAATCAGTTATACTATAACCTCTGAGCTATTAGTTGCCGGTAATAGACACTATTTTACTCCTCTTCGGTTAAGTACTTGTCCACCCATCTCTGGTATTCCTCATCTGTTGGCCAGTTAAAATTCACCACCTTGATCACCTTAGTATCATAAGGTGTGTACTTCACCACAACCTGGTTAGCCTCTCTCTCAAAAGAGTCTAAGAATATGCTGGTATTAATTATTTTATCTATACTGCTCACCAGCAAGTCATAGTCTGGGCCATCACAAATCAATTTGATTTGTGCATCAATAACCTCTTCTGCCCTATCTTGCCACTGTTGTAATGTCTTAATATTTCCCTGTGCATCTATTATATCTGGCAGAAAAGTATCATTCCAGTCATCAAAACTCTTTACAAGTTCTCTAATTTATCTACTCAAATCATCAGGTAGGGCCTAGAATCCCTTCAATGATTTCACAAAAATTAGAGTAGGCTTCAATGACTGAGGCCTGTTGTCTGCATCAAACCTAGAAGCCTTAAACATAACATCTAAATAAGTGGCCCAAGGGATCCACTTCTCAACCAAAGGCAGAACTACTTCCCGGCCTCTGTTAATGTTTTTAATTCCACCCAAGAACAAAGAATACAAAGAATGTACAGATGGCAACCTACAATCAACCTTCTCATTTAGATGCCTCAAAACGGTGTCAACCACCTCATTGTGTTTAGCAATTGCATCATCCTCACTTGCCTTTAGGGCAACCTACAATTCTGTGATTTTATTCAACATTTGCTTCTTGGTAGGATCCACAAAATACTCAACTTCCTTTTCAATTAGCTCTGGTGCAGGGCTGAGAGCAAGTGTCTGAATGGGGGACCCAGGAGTAGAAATGATTGGGATATTAAGGGGAACTGACCCTGAAGTAGTGGGTAGTGCTCTGATACTAGGGGCACTGGAGGATTCTCCTACCTGCCCATATTTCAGTCTATCTACTTCAGACTACAGCTCAACATTCCTCTGTTGTATTCTACTATATTCCCCAATTATTACGTTGTATTTCTCCATCAGACTCTTCTTTTCAGCTTCCTCCCTTTCAACTGTCTTTTGAGCCAATTTGGCCACATTCAATGTCAAGCTTGTGGCTTCTGTTGTTGAGGTTTCAGAAGCTCTCTTGATGATGAGCCCTCCCCTTAGACTTGGGCCAATATTAGCCACATTTGGTTTTCTACCCTGGGGTGCCAATGCCCATATGGCCAGAGTTTCATATCCATCACTAAAAGCAGAGTCTTGCAAAGCTACCTTAACCTCTTCGTCACTATTTTGCACAGGATGCTTGGACTGCAGGATAGCATTGAATGCTACAGCATCAGCTATGTCCCATTCAGGTAGAATAAAGACACCAGCCCGAGTCACAAGTCTCCTTCCTTCCTCAGGAGTAATTCTCTTGAATTCATCCATTAGTTCAGCCTTAACTTCATCATCATTCTCCTGTTCAGACCTATCAGGTCTTGACTCTCTCCTTCTCTTGCATTTATCTTGATATTACTCTAATTTCATTCTCCAAATTAACTGCAAGAATACAGGAGTCTTCATGAAGGCATCATCATCCAGGAATGTCTTGTAGGCCTCCATCCTGGCATCTTGTACACGCTACCCCTTTATATCCATATCAGTTAACACCAATTGTGTTGATCTACGAGGAGAAGGGATACCAACATGCATGTCTTGATCAGTTATAATTATTTCATCCATCAGAGCCTCTTGTGTTTCCTCAACCCTTTTCCTCTTTAGGCTTGGCTCTGATAGTAACTCTACAGGATCATTTCTTGGTGGTGAATCTAGGTCCACAATCCTTATCCCTCCAGGTTTCCTGATCCCTTGACCCGATTGTGATGATGCTTGCATTATTTGTTTTCCCCTTTTATCTCCTGCCTCCTCATCACTGCTATCATCTCTCTTCCTCTTGTATAGAGGCCTGTCCTCTGGTGGCTGATAAGTTGGCCTTGTTTCTTCAGGCCTCGCCTCCGGTCTCTGAATTCCCAAGTCCAGTTCCAAATTGACTTTCTTGGTTTTCAAGGTGCTCATGATATCTTTGAAGTTATTCATTAAGAAATCTATTCTTTTGTGAAATGGAGTGAACTCCATCAGTGGATCATATTTTGGATCCATTTTATGCACCATAGCCAGTAGTTTCTCATAGGCAATCCATTTCTCTTTATTCAATTCCTGCCTGCTCAAATCAAACTCATTTCTGATTAGATCCTCAGGAAAATTGAAAACATGTGCAAACTTGCCACCTTTAATTCATTTCCTGAATAGGGCAAAGAATCCCTCAGGGTCATGTTGCCTCTTAGATCCACTCTTCAAATGATAATCATCAAAAAATCTTCCAAAGTGGACCCATCCTCCCTTGGAAAAAACAAAATCAGAAACAACAGTATAATTAGGGAACACATTCCCTTTTCCTTTCCCTGTCAAATTATCCTCATGAATGCAACCTAGTTGCCACATGACCTCGGCAAATCCCATCCTTGATGGTACATTATATGGGAGAATGTGAGGAGCTCCTTGGAAACCATAAACCCTTAGGACAGTGCTTACAGGGTATAAGATGATGTCACCCCAATTGTGGCACACCTTCAAATCAGGCTTCCTCACTTTGGGTCGGAGGAAATCATGCAAATCCTTAGGGACCCTTGGCACATTTACCACCAATCTAGCTCTAAGTCTGGAAGCAAAACAGTTATCAAACTGCCCAAAGCTAGCACCTCCCCTGTTGCAAGACAAATCTGCACTCCAAACCTGTACTGGTAATCTTTCTCCATTCACTTCTTGCCTCAACACCATTTTATCTTGAGACGAAGTTGACATTCTTGTACAAGAACATATGAATTAATAGGGAGTACCAAAAGAAAGGAGTACCAGTGTCACCCATATGCAACTTCAACAAACCCTCATGTATCTTTTCAGCAAGAAAAGATGCATAGTCATACACTACAGAAAAATTGGGATGCTAAATCTGAGCCCCCATAAACATATAAGCAATGGGCATCACGGTATTAGGGCTGAAACCTAAAATCTGGCAAAGTGAATAAAATGTTGCCAAGAAGTGATCAACAAAAGAGCTCAGCCTGAAAGGCTCCTGATCAGTTGGGTTGATGTGAATCGTTGAACTGCCTGCCTTGGCTAAATGAGGATGAAGCAATTTTGATCTTAAAAGAGGCTTTGACCTTGCATATTCCTGCTTCATTTCCTCAAAATCTACCTAGACTAAGAATGGGCTATATTCACTCAAATCGAAAACCTGTCGAATCTCATTTGCATTTATATTCAGTAGAACCCCACCATCATTATCCTTGATAATCCTTGTAACAGGATCATATTGTGCTGCCACTGCTCTGAGTAGGTCAATATCAGGAAATACATTTGGTACAACTAGTTTCCCCATATCGTACTTCTATCCATTACAGAAAGAATGAGGCACATTTCACTGCCCATACCATCTCCTAAACATTTCTAGGCCCGTCATTTGGACCCTAGCATCTGCAATATTATAGGTTTTACACTTTAGTCCCTCGCCTAAGGCTTTCCCATTCATTAAAACCAAACTCGTCTTCTTGTCGTTCGTTGATAGCGGGAATTGATCTAGGAAATCGTCGTATAAATTCCTTTGCAAATAATCAATATGGCCAGAATGTTGCTTTGATGGCACCATTTCGAACAACTAGGGCTTCTCCTAAAATCAAATTCTTGAACAAACTAGGGCTACCCAAAACGAAATTACACCAAAACTTTGCAATTTTCCACAATTCAAAAGAACCAGTAACCTTACAGTCTTAATCAACAAGACCCTTGACCAACACAATACAACCCTCCACAAAAAACACATTCAAACAGAAACCATGGCATAGAAGGTAACTCACGGGATTTCTCACCTTGCAGAAAACCAAATCTCGCTGTAATTGCTTGAAAAACTCAATGTCTGGCTCTGGACCGCTTTGAAAACATTTGAATGCCTTTGTGGTTAAGATAGAATGGAATTAACTACTTAAAGCAGATGAAAAATGGCCAGCACATGTCTCATCCGCCATTAAAGCTCACTTGCTTTCCATGCCAACGGCTTCAATCGTATTTGATGCAAATTTAAATCCTCACCGTCGATCTCTTGTTCCTATCAGATCATCAATGATCAAACGGCCATCTTCAAAAGGCTGACAGCCTAACAACATCTCCATGTCATTATCGAGGGGCCACCATAATACACAGCGCCAAAGGAATACACATGGCATTCGCCCGTGATATCGCAATCACTAAACACCCTTCACTTTAAGATCACGCAATGGCGAGCGACCGTTGATTCCCTCCATCGGCAATCATGATCATTCACAACAGTGAGCAGCACCAAAACCTATCCGTCGAGCAACTTTTCATCAAGGTTAAAACATCATTGTTGATCTCGAGCACGTGCATCTCACATCTGGTTTAGTAACCCACTCTATAATGTACTAAAGTCTGATACAAATATTAAGCACTTTATTTACTCCTTTTCAGCATCGGCAACCTGGGACACATGGCACCCGCCCGTTATATCGCAATCACCAAGCAACCAGCAGTGATGTGATTGCAAGATTGCGGGGAACGGTCAAGATCAACCATAGGGAGATTGGCGGTCACTAAAAATAACCCCTACAAAATAATACATTATACAATTACTTAAAATAAAAGAGGGGAAGGGGACACCGCCTAGGACAATGACAAACAATGGCTCAAAGTTGTTCTAAAACACAGGGCACGGTCCGACCCAAACTTGAGAAATAAAAGGTCAGGTGAAATATTTAGCATTTTTATTAAAAGGGGCCCGGCCTAGACGATTCAATGGGACATAAGTTGTTTTGAAACCACCCTCAAAAAGGTCATGTTAGAAAAGACCCAACGCAAAGATATACATTATATGGCAGGTTGCTAAAGCGGCTGCGAGATGCACGTTCTCAAAATCAACGGAGGTGTTATAATCTTGATGAAAAAGTTGCTCGATGGTTATGTTCAACAACGGTGGCTGTTATGAATGAACATGATTGTCGATGACAGAGATCAACGGTTGCCCGCCATCACGTGATCGGAAGATGCGAGGTGTTTATTGATTGCGATATCACGGGCAAGTGCCACATGTATTCCTTTGGCAATGCATAGTGTGGTGGGCCCGTCGTGCTGAGATGGAGATTACATCAGCCTTTTTGAAGGCAGTCGTTCGATGCTCTGACGAAAGTGAAGGATCGACGGTTGGGATTTGAATTCGATCGACGTTAAGTAATTTTCCTTCATTCTATTTTACCACAAAGTTATAACAGATTTTGGTTGTGTCTTGATGACAGTTTTGGGCCACTTTTGGCGCAAGTTTCTTGAGGTTTGGCGGCTGGCCAGTGCATCAGTCATTCTGTAGTAGGTTTTAAACTCATTAGAGTTTGATTTTTTTTTACAGTACTAGCATCTAAATGGAAATTACTCATTTCGAACTCATGTCTCTCCATTGTATAAAGATATCATTATTTTTAATAAAATGATGAAGGTTTATTTTGTTCATTCTAAGTTATGGATGTTGAACTGTTAGTCTATTAGCTTCTGTTATGTTTTGACTAAAAATCTTGATATGATTCATGAAGTGCAATATAATATAAAATATCATGGAGACTTGGAGTGCAATATAAAATATTAAATAAAATAGCCTGATTCCTGAACTTGAAGTGCAATGATTCACAATTTATTTGAATACAATATAAAAAATCATCAACTACTGTTTGGAATATGATTCATGCAGTGCTTGAGTGAAATCTAAAATAAGATTATAAGATATCATGAACTTGAAGTGCAATGATTCACAAATTTCATTTAATAGAATATAAAATATCATCAACTATAGTTTGGACTTTGGAACAATGGAAATTGGAAACTGATTCAAGAAGTGCAATAAAAATACCTAAAACCTGCTAATTCTCTTCCATTTCCCAAACGGAGTCAGGGTCCTCACACCGATGCTCATCTTCAGATAAAGTAAAAGAGTCATCTTGATTCGGAGATTGCTTTGCACTTTGTTCGGCCTATGTCTCAAAATCAACATTCATTATTTGATTTGTGTCAATTTCAATATCATTGTCATCTTCATCTATCCCAGGCCCACTGCCACTACCACTAGTACCACCACCAGTACTGACGGCTCTTAGAATTGGAGAGCCTGTGTTGCACAACCCGGCCCCTCTTCTTTCACATGTGGACCTCCAGATTGCGAGTGCCCTTTCAAAAGGAAAATTTTTGACATTATATGCAATTCCTTTCATCCTCAAGCAATTTTCCAAATTCTTGTCTAGTTTGTTTCTTAACTTTGATTTCAAAAACCCCAATGTACTGAAAAATCTCTCATCCTCCACCGACCCCAATATCATTGTTTGACATAAATCAGCAAGTTTGAAATATTCTGACATCAAACCACGCAATATTTCACTATGACCTAAGCTTGTCCAAACCTTTTTTATTGATCCCGGCTCAAAGGCCTTCTCCTTGCCCATGGAATCAGACTGGTCCATAATAGCTATTGCAAAACTTCGACATTGCTTTCTAAGCTTTTTTTCATCTAAAATTCCTTCTATTATTTGTTCATTGTATGTTACCTTTTCTGAAAACTGTTCGATCACAATTTTTACTTGATCATGAAAATATTTTGGGTTATCTCGATTTACCCAAAATTGAGGATACACAATACCCATGGCTTCAAGTATTTCATGTTGAGGGAATCTTTCATGAATCTCTGAGGAAAGAGATTTTGCAATTTCCTTCAAATTATCACTAACAGATTTAACAATGTCGTTAAAATCTTCCTCATTAATAGGTACTTCTTTTTTAGAGCACCTGCTAGTGCCTGTCTTACAATGGTACATTGGTATCTCATATCCACATACACAAATACATAAGTGCCCGCTTGCATTAAACTGTAAATGATTATCAGGGTTATTCAAATCAGTAATTTTCTGCCACATCAAATAATTTGCACCTTCTTGTGTTAGATCTAGTTATAGATGGTCGAGGGCCAAGCATGTAAGTTTACGTAGATTGGCATATTCATAAATATACATAGTTCTATCTTGGGCTTTCTTCACAAGATTGTTCATCTCATCCAGCATGGGGAGAAGACTAGCTAAATTCAAGAGTGTCTCTATATTGCTTAACCTATGTAAGAGTTTAGGAGCTTTGTCTACTGTGCTGCGATGCTCGCACATCAACCCAATCAAGGATTGATATTCTAAAAGAACTGGTTGTGCTAGTCCATGCAGGGAGATCCATCTGGTATCGACATCCTTGAAAAGCTTGTTTCCAGGTGTTATTCCCTCAGCAAAATGTTGAAATTCAAGGAAACGTTTGGGACTTCGGTAGAAGTATGCGTGGATCTCGCGAACTAGATTTTCAACTTTTGATACTGTTGGAAACTTGCTTACAATTTTAAATGCTAAATTCATTTTGTGGGCCATGCAGTGAATGCCAAGCATGTATGGTGCACAAGTTGTTTGTAACTTTGTGCAAAGACCACTCCTTTGACCTTGCATCACTGCAGCTCCATCAGCTCCTACACACACCAACTTTTTGGCAATTGTCAACTCATCCAAACCTGCAATTTCATTCAAATATTTCTTGACTAGTTCAAATAGATTTTGCGATGTTGAACTGTCCTTCATTTTACGAACACAAAGAAGATGAGCTTGGCGAACTTGTTGTTCTACAGTATACAAATGCATACAAATCCAAGAAGTATTGTCTACCGTAGTAACTTCATCTAAAGATAATGCAATGAAATTTGACTCTTTTAATTTCTCCTTTAAATCTTGCTTTTCCACTGCAGCAAGATAGTTCGCCAATTCCCATCCAGCATTTACTGACCAATGTGAGAAGGGAAAGTGGGGAACACTCAAATAAGATAATAAATCAAAATGTTATGGGTAGTCTGTCATAGGATGCCCCCTGGACAATATATGAAAAACAACACTCATCTGAATAGTTTTTGATAGATTTGCTGCTACCATGGCTTTTCCAAAATGAGCCTCAAGTGTACCTTCACATTTTTTGATCTTCAACATTCTATGGTTATGCTCTCCATAATCTGCAACATACTTAACATGAAGACATTCTTCCTTTGATTTCCATCATATGACTGATTGTTCCTTTCCCTCTATGATTTGTTTTTCGTAAACTTTGCCGATATGCTTTTCTATAGTGTCAAGCTTTAGCTGCATCGTTTCATCTCTTCCATATTTCCAACTACAAATCTTACATCTGACCTTTGTTGCCCTTTCAATATTATTTTTGTTTGATACCCCCACTGGTTCAAGGAATGGGTACTTCGACAACCAACCAATTTGAAAATTCCTTGTCATTTCCCACTCGCGCCCCAATTTTGCTTTGCCTTTTCTTTTCTTGCTACCAACATCATCCTCATCCAAGTCGATTATCTCATTCTGGCTATCCAGGGTATCCCTTGGAACATCTTCTGCAGTATTGCCATCCTCATTTGATACATTTTGATTTAACATAATGACAATCTCACCTTGACCTTCCTGTGGCGGAAGAGTTGATGATGTATCTCCATCTTCAATAATATTTGGTGGAAGAGTTGATGGTGTAGCTCCACCTTGATTTGATGGATTAGAAGCTTTGCCAATTCCAAAGTAAGACTGTATGGTACCTCCTCGTTTTGGGCATTTTGATGTCCTCCCAGACTCTTTATTACCTGCCTGCTCAGGAGTCTTACCCTTTTTGCTCGACATATTGATCTCACTTCGAATAAAAGCTAGAAAAATCAGTCTTCTTGTTTAAGGACAGACCGACAAAGAATATAGATCACATTCCCTACTTAAAATTATGTTTAAGACTGGAGCAAGAATGGAAAACAGATAAAGAAATCTTATTATTATAACTAATAGTCTAATAACTAATAATAGTATGAAGATTCAAGAAATGATCACTCACCTTTGACTCTACGTTTTCGGGTTTCGTTGACTTCTGAA
This sequence comes from Sequoiadendron giganteum, assembly GCA_007115665.2. Taxonomy (NCBI): domain Eukaryota; kingdom Viridiplantae; phylum Streptophyta; class Pinopsida; order Cupressales; family Cupressaceae; genus Sequoiadendron; species Sequoiadendron giganteum. The sequence continues at coordinate 486,882,140 of CM021101.1, read as the reverse complement.
TCGAGAAGTAGAACCTCATAACCGAACAAAATGTGTAAGAACAAATAACAATTTCAATTGTATTTATATCAATCCATATTTGGCAAATTCCGTGGGATTTTGAAATGGTATGTTAAAAATTTGGCGAATCCCGTGTGCTTATACAATGATACCTTGAAATTTTCAAGGCGAAATAGGTCCTCATAAGCAACTATTTATAAATTTTAATTGGCGAAATGGGTCTTCACAAGCAACTATTTGTAAATTTTAATTGGCAAAATGGGTCTTCATTTAATGTTGTTTTAATAGTATTGGCGAATATTTTGGTGACTTTAACATGCTCCCCAAGATTCCAGGCGAAAATATTGATCGGTGCATTGGAAACGCGTAGTCTGTTATGGCGAATTTATTGCCTAAACATGCCTCGTAAAAAAAAACTGCTGGCGAATGGACATGCATTGGACCTATAGTCCATGATTTCTTGGTGATTTGAACACCATGCAAATATGGTAGATTCGCCAAATTCGAATTGCCAGATTCTTAGAATTCGCCAATTGGCGATAATTCGCCACTAAAGTTATCCCTGTTTGCAGGTGAGATGGGATGAGATCCTTTTCACGTTGCTATCTTCATCATGTGAAATATTATTTTATTCATCAACAATTTGATACAAAGTCTTTGCTGCAAAATTCTATATGCTTTTTCTGAAATGCTAATTCACCCCCTTTATAGCTTATTACATTGCCTTATAAGGCATGAAACAAATTACAAGTTGTTTCACTCTTCATCTTATTTCTACGTGTAAATTTGTGGCATTATTTTTCTAATATTATGCATATGCTTTTCTACACCACCAATCATATTTTTGTGTCAACCTATTTTGTTGCATTTCCTCCTATTCTTTTGTCTTATTTTATGACACTATTTGCTCCTATTCTCTTGTCCTCTTTTATGGCACTATCTATGGCTTGTGAGTTGGAATAAAACTAGCCATAAAAATAGGAATTTGTTGTGCCATAAAAATAGGATTTTGTTGTGCCACCAAAATAGGATTTAGTTGTGCCATAAAAATAGGATTTTGTTGTGCCACCAAAATAGCCATTTGTTTTTCCTTCGTCCATCATAATTTTATTAGTTACAAAAACAAATAATATATGATATTTCATGCTATAAGAGTAGCACAATAAATAGTTATTAAAATAAAATTAATTGCTGAAATTATTTGTTGTTGTGCAGGTTCCTGTCAAGAACATGATAGGAAGTCTATATGCTGATGGCGGGAAATTTGCATGCTGCGAGATATATTTTCCAAGGCTTAAAATCGCAATGCTTATTTGTAAAGACAATCCATAATTAATTTCCATATTTTATCCAAAAACTATATTAAATACCACTTATATATATTTAATCATATGCAATGTAAAATAGCGAAATAGTATGATATGGAATAAAATTGGAATGTGGAAGTGGATATGAAGGTATATGAAATAGGATAAAATGTGGCATAAAATGGGACACGATTAAATCTCATCACCTTCCATGAATTTCGCTAATAATACAAACACTATTTATGTTCCCCTCAGTAATCCTAGAAATAATGTATGTCACACTCTTTCAGTGTATAACATTCATCCTTCACCTAGATCCACACCTATAGTCTCTATTGCCATGGCTAATCTGCCTCCACCAACTCTTAATCCTATTTTAAATACCCTATTATAAAATATGGGTCAAATGTAATCATAGTTATCAAGCTTAGCCAACACTACCTCTCATTCTACTTTGCAACCTTATTACCATCGCAATCCTTTGTCCCTAAAAATTATAAATGTCCATATCTCGTAAGGGTTGGAGGTTTTGAAATTTGATAAATACAATGGCAGAGGTGAGTCATGGACTCATGTCTTGTCATTCACTGCTATAAGTATTGATTTCCTTTATTAGGATGAGTTGCTAGATAAATTGTTTTTGTGGTCCCTTAAGGATATTGCATTGGAATGGTTTTACTCCCTTGTTGAGAGCTCTATTTTCAATTTTGAGCAATTAATCAACCAGTTCTTGTAGTAGTTCTAGGATAATATTAGGTAGAAGGTCATATTCACTAACCCCGTCCACTATAAGCAGGGCGCTTATGAGAAAGTGACTAAATTTACTACTTGTTATTAATCTTCATTTATTCAGATCCCCTATGCCCTACTCTATTCTGATGTTTAACATGTATTCATGAGGAATATACAACCACCATTGAGGTAAAAATTTCTTATATGAAATATCCATTCATTTCCCATCTGTGTACTACACTTAGATATTATTAGTGGGTGGTCCCATAATACTAGTTTACAATTTTTGGGAAAGCTGGACACTAAACTGATTTTTTAAAACTAAATCTTCACTTTCAGGCTCCTATAGGGGCTAAACTGTGAGGATTTTACAGATAATACAAACTAGTTATTTGTGAAATTTTGTCTATAGATTCTAAATTTATTTTTTTCAAAATTTTTGGAATCAGATTTCACTTCTTTTTCCATCTCTTTTGAAAACTATCTTTTAAAAAAAAACAACATTTTTAAGGAGTGACGCTCACCGTATACAACATAAATGTTTGTGTATGAAGGATAAAATTCTATTTTTTTCAAATTTAGATTTTTAACTATGATATCTAGCACTTTCATTTGGTTTCATAGTGTTTTATTAAATATTTTTTCCTTAATCAAGTTTCAAAGTCAAACCAATTAAAATTCAAACATAGGTGGATTGTATACAACATAACTTTTTATGTATGTATCGAAAATTTTTTTAAAAAAATTATTGGATCAAGGACATCAATACCCAGCCTGAAAATATTTTTCAAAATTTTATTTTGATAATCAGTTGTTTTTCCACATGTGCAGAATAGACAGCTTGATTTTTGGTGAAAACCTATGTTTAATAAAACTAAAAAAATACATACATAATAAAACCAAAACATATTAAAATTATATTCATTGGATAGCTCGTTTTAAGGACTACCCCCTTCCAGTTGGGTATGTGAAGTCTCCTCCATTTTCATCCTCAACCCGAGCTTCAAAGTGAAAAAATTTGGAGTTTTTTTGTGTTGGAGGGTGGGAAGGTGGGAAAAGGTGGGTTCGCTCAAACCCTAGTTCACTCGAACCAGGGTTCGAGTGAACCCCCCTTCCACAATGGAAAATGTGGGTTCCCACATTCAAAGGGGTTCGTAGCTCGAATCCTAGTTCGAGCGAACCCCTTTTGGGCTCACTCAAACCTTGAGTTCGTTCGAACCCCCCAAAACAATTTTGTTTTTAGTGGGGGCATTTTTTGGAATTTTTCCTTCCTCCTTTGAATTGTAAACCACTTTTGTGGGTTCACCCTAGTAGATGGTGACATACTATGAGGGTTCCTCATCATCCTCCCATCTCAATAATCAAATAGTTGTGTCTATTCTGAGAGAATCTAAAAATATTAAAGTATTAGAAAATTTTGTTTCCATTCTTATTGAAAAGAATGCTACAAAACGTAATATAAGTTTTACAAAATTATCTAAATCTTATGCTAGTGTTCTTAAAAAATTGTTAAAAAGATAGTTTAATTACCCTTCCAAAAATCATACTACTTATTAGTGATAAGCCATAACCTATTTGGTGTGATGTGCAAATTTTTTTTTAGTATTGAAACGGGTCCTAGGTCATGACATTGAATTTTGTGTGTCTTTGACATGTAATCCAAGACCATATAGATAGTAGGTTCCATCTAGTTTGGTGATATGAAGAAAAAATCAAACAAATATGTGGCTAAGGCTAATAGCCAATGTAGTGTAGGAAAAATTATCCTTTTTTCACACTTAATTTGAGAATAATTGATAATAAAATGAGCTTAATGATGCCTTAATTTAGTGTTGTAATATGTTTTACATATTCACTTTAAGTTTAGGACCCTTTTAAATAAAATGGACTTAATGGTGGCTTAATTTTTTGATGTTGTAAGGTGTACCTTTACACTTTCACATTAATCTAAGGCTTTATTAATTGATTGAGCTTAGTTTTCCTTAATTGGCCCCTTTAATTCAAATCCAAGCCTAATTAAATGCGAATTCTCAAGGATAAACCCAAAATTCGTTAATGTCATTACACAACATTAAAATTTGGAAGATGTGTGTCCCAGGTAAGTGACCTAGGACCCATTTTTCATAGGGAAAATTTGTCCTCACTTAGATCTAGGACCCTAATTTCATATAATGTTTAACATTGATAGATGTGTGTCCTAGGTAAGTGACCTAGGACCCATTCACTATAGGGTGAATAGGTCCTCACTTAGATCTAGGACCCTAATTTTACATAATGTTTAACACTAAGCAATGTGTGTCCTAGGTACTTGTGACCTAGGACCCATTTTAAATATGTTTTTGGTGGTATTTCACTTATTTCAAATCCATAATTCAATGTCGGCTTGTGATATTTGAATTTCAATCATTAATATTAAGATATATATAAATAAGAGGTCATTTTACTATGTTTCATCCTAAGATCCTAGAAGATTTCATGCAAGCTAAGGATATTCAAGAGAGCATTATAGAAGAATTCAAGAGAAATATCAAGGCATTCAAGGGCAAAATTATTGAATATTATTGCATCAATCAAGATTCCTTTCATCATGTCAAATACCTATTGCATCATGCATGTTGTTTGAGCTAATATGGTGATGTAGAGTTCAAGATATATGCAAGTATTCAAGGGAATTATCTCTAATCAAGTTTCATGATCAAGATCTACATTCATTGAGGTCACTTCATGCTAGTTTGTAGATTTGTTATCCAAGGTTTCAAATAAGGTTTGGTGAGTTGTTACATAGATTTGTCCATTCATAATTCCTTCATTCTTTTCTATTTAATTTCAAGTTTTATTTACCAAAATTGGGTTTGACCAAGGCAAACCCCCATTCCCTAACAAACATCTTTCTCTCTTTGATGTGTGATTTCAGATTTTAGGTTGAAGATTTATTGAAGAGAAAAATTGAAGAAAGTTACAAAGTTGTCAAAGGTGTCACCATTCTTGAAATTTCACTAAAATTTATCTACAAAATTTATTTCCAACTTTCTTACCATGATATTCGAGAATATGGGAGTGCAAACATAGAAGAACAGAACCCAAAAATAGCTTTTTAGGAGCCTTAGCCAAGACCCATTCGCCATAGGGAGAATGAGTCCTCAGCGAGCCATGAAAAAGCATTTTTTAAGAGAGGTACACAAAATTTAGCCCTTCCAAACTCTCCCTAAAGTTTGTAGGTTCCATTATTTTTTCATTTAAGCTTCTAAATGCACTTTATAGATCATAATTTGGAATTTATTTTCTATTTTGAATCCTTCTCCTCAAAGTGTTATTTGATTCATACCCCCATCCTTGTATAAAAGGGAAATCAATAGATTCACACCTTGGGTTGAATCACCTAAGGGTCGTTGGTAAATTCTTAGTGTCAATCTCATTTCCTAATGACAGTGGAAGAATAGGACCCCTTTTCCCTCTTTGGATCTACTTTTCCATTTTGGGAAATTCACCTATCCTATTTTTCCATGTTTCAACCAACTACAAATTTACATAGATCCATTTCCATCCCATTTCACTAATTTAATTACAACTACTTCTACATCTTTTGAATCTGGTCATTGCAAGTATATGAACATGGTCTCAATACTCCTATTCCTCCTATGAGTTGTATGGAGAAGGTTCTTGACATAAATTTCACACTAAATGACTTCCCCCTTAATAGTGGCACTCTCCTCTTTACATCCCCACCTAGGTCAATAGCCACAATGTAACTAGTGTTATGGTTGACCTCCCCAATAGGCTTGATGTTATCACAAAGGAGATGCTCTTTATTAATAATTTTCATAATGATAAATATGGGGATTTGAAGGATATGATCTACACTCATGATGGCCTTTCTGTACCAGGTCTATCCATTCTATTTCTTTGACAGTCCTAGTTGGACCTAAGTCTATCGATGTTTCATTTGTTGTGTTTCCCAAATTTGACCTATTTAGAGTGACTAGGCATTCCATGGATAGTTTTTGTGAATTAGTTACATCGATAGTCTACAAGTGTTTGAAGCTCCCTCACAATGGCACATTACACACTATTCATGACACTAGGTACAAACCACTTATGTTGCATGGAGGCTTTTCATTAGATCATTTTTGGCCTACTTTTGTTAGACCTTTACTGCCCCAGCGATTTATTCTACAACCTGGCTTATTTTAAGTACAATACTAGAGTTTTGGACCCTAATGTTGTCTATCCTCCTTCATCTCATGTTATTTCTATGAAGGCATCTATGTGTGCACAAAAACGTGCTTTTTCTTCCATGCCTTCCTCCTTGAGGGATATAGACAAGCATACTCCCATGGATATACCTTCTTTTGCTAAGGTTTCACAACTTCTAGTGGTGTCCTCAGTTCCTTCTACTATGCCTAGCACAAGAAAAGGAAAGGCACCCACATTAGTGAGATTTAAGCCTTAGGTTTTCTAACTATTGATTATACCTATGATCCCTTTCCCTACCTTGTATGGTAAGGGGAAGCATGCAACTAGAGTTATTTCTTCTCATGTTTCTCCTATGTCTCAACCCTTGAGGCCTCTTCCCATTCCTCCACTTTCTTCCAAAGCAAAGAAAGAAAAGGATCTTGCGGTTGAGAATTAGATCTCTATTTTTGTGGCACCTCCTATCCCCCTAAGGAGATTATTATTCCATCAATAATGGTCATGACGAATACTCCTATACTAGGATAGGAGACCCTGGATTTTTCTTAGGATTTTTTCCTTGGTATTCATAACCATCAGAACCAAATTGTGTATGAGTGTAAGTGTGTTGCAAAGATGGTTACTATTGCACCAAAAGATCAACCTGTTAATTCCTGGTACATTCAACAGAGTTAATAAATCCACATGAGGTGGTTAAGTCATGTCACAAACCTAAGCACTGTGTTGCACAACACAAGGAGACCAAGGATGTACACCTTACAACAATACCCCCCAAAACAAGTGATGGATTTGAACCCATGACCTAAGCTCTGATACCAATTTTTGCATAGATGGTTGCTATTACGCCAAAAGATCAACCTATTAATGCTCGATACAACCACCAGAGTTAATGAATCCACGTGAGGCAGTTAATCCATGTCACAAATACAAGCATTGTGCTACACAAAACAAGGAGACCAAGGGAACACACCTTGCAACAAAGTGTCACTAACAAGCATTAGCTCAAGAGCATGATACCTTGTAGAAGGTCGAGGGCCTTTTATCTCTATTTCTACTTCTATCTCTAATTCTATTGGTTCTATTTCCATTCTTGTTTCTATTTCTATTGCTTCAGTTTCAATTGACTTCCTCAATGGATCCTGATGAACCTTACCCTAATTGGGTGCAAGTGTTCATCACTCCCTCTTTGGAGCCTCCTTTGATCCCTTTCTTTTGATTCTAACATGAGGGTTCCACATCCTCTTAAGCGTAAATTAGAGCATTACCTCATTTTGAAGGATACTCATAAAGAGTCTTCTTCATCTTCCCCAACTCATTCTAGTTTAGCTTGTTTTGTTCTTGTGGCAGAGGAGTCTCCTTCTTCTCTATAGTTTATCACTACCCCTCTTCTAGAGGTTGGCAATATCTAGTTATTCTTATTTTTGAGAAATGTGTCTTAAAAATATTGATGTCTTATGATCTCGTTGTCTAGCTTGCAGATAACTTGACTAGACTTGTCTTCATAATGATTTTTCTGTAACATAATGTGTCACCAAAAAGTGTATACCTTGGCACTTTTTCACTTATTTTGGCCTTTTCCACTCAGTTTTGGCCTTGTTTACCTTGATTCATCCTTGTAAGATTGCAATTTGACACTAATCTAACGGTGTTTCACTAAGGTGTTGTGAAGTGTTTTTACACATTTCCTCACTTTTCTAAGACTCTTTCAACATAATTCACCTAAATAATACATTCTTTCACCTTCCTAAGCCTTAAGATAGAGTGTTGTAAAGTGTCATGTTGCATTTTCACACTTATCTAGGCTTATCACCCCTCAATTAACCCTTTTTATATGCCAATTTATCCTTTTAATGCATCATTAGTCCCAACCTAAGTGTGTTTCGGGAGGCAAGTCTAATAAAATTTATAAAACATAAATTAATTCCTGACCATCATCAAAATTTTCCTAGGAGGACTAGGTTGCCACTTTGGGCAACCTAATCCCTTTAAGCATAAAATTCAACAGGAATCTTGCCTCCTGAACCCTAAGGTTGGCCTATTAGGTTGCATTTCAGGAAAATTAGGGTTTCACATGTACAAATAAGATTTTTCATCCTCATTTTTCCTCTCTTAGACTCTCCTAGTTCATTTTTACTCTCTTGGTTCATTTTTCTCTCTTTCTCTCAATCATCAAGTGCTCACGCAACCAAGACTTCACAAGAAAGCATACAAGCATTAGGGTTTTCAGACTAACTCCATTGGAGCTAATCGTGCATGTTGCAGACCATCAACAAAGGTCTTTTGATGCAGATTGGGTGAAGGACAAATTTTTTCAAGAAGTACCAACATTCTCCTCAAGTCAACTCCAAGTCTCAAACCCTAGGAAGGACAAAAGACAAGTTGCAAGGCACTTTCGGGGGTTCTTGTCATGGGTTGCTGTAGAGAAGGGGAAAATCAAACGGGACCCACAAAACCAAAGACTAATTCCTTGGAAAGCTTCAAGAGGACTAGGTTTCCCCTATTGGTGACCTTGTCCCTGTGCTAGGCCTGGAAAAGGGTTTTTGTGTTTCTGGATACCCATTTCCCTAAAACCTATTTTAGCAGAATTTCTAGGTTGGAGGACTAGGTCGCCCCAGTTGGCATAACTGTCCTTTTTCTTAATTCAGGCATTTTCCAGGAGATCTTGATAGCATTCAACTATCACATCACTTTCCCAAGTACACATCTTCTATCCCTCTCCATTACTTTCCAGAAAGTATACATTTAGGTCATTTTATAATAGACTTGCATTAGTTTAGTTTTGTTTCATTTGCATTTGCATACATTTAGATTAGTTTTATTTTACTTTCAGCTTTATCGACACATCACACACATTCACAACCATCATCAAATCCATCTCCCCATTTTGAATGAACCAACACCATCAACACATATCAACAAAGAGGAAAGAGCGTTATTCCTAACTCAAGTTCTCTTAGGGTGAAAAACCCTAAGAGCCTAGTAAAGGGATCCTCTTTCCCTTGTTAGATACATATATGTTTTTGGTGGTTCATTTTGGTGAGCTCAACCATTGACCATTAGCTAGCTATATGATTCTTTTTCATTTCATCTTAGAGATAGTGCACATTGCATTGAAATATTGCATTGGTTGCTTCCTAGGGTTAGTGATCAAAGTGCATTTAGTGAAAATTCATGGTAAATATGGACATTGCATTGCATTTTTAATAAGAAAACATAAAAAAAATTGCATTTTCAGTTTCCGTTTGCACTCAAATATTGCAAGAACCATAAAAATTAGATAAAAATTCAAAAAAATCTCAAAAATAGCACTATTGGGACTAAGTCGCCAGACTGGGCGACCTAGTCCTCTTCCACAATTTGCATCATAGTTCCTGCCATTTTTCATTAATTCCTTTGCATTTCTTTTTTCTGTCACTACCTTTCTGTTTTCATTTCCAGATTTTCTTTTGGGTTCCTTTACTGTCATTATTTAACCCTCATCATGGCCATGTCTTTTAAGAAGTTATGGACCTCCCTAAAATCCTTAATGGATATGTTAAGTTGCACCTTTGCTACTGATCCTAATGATTTGGAACCCACTCCTGCTCCACCAACTCCCCATGAACATCCTCCTACGATAGTAGAAGTCATTGGGGATGTTAATGCTAGCATGTATCGATTCCTTAATGAGTGCCTTGACAACCTTGAAGCCAGTGCTTCTTTTTACCCCTCTATGAACCAGCCTGTGATGCCTACCATATCACCTCTTGACTCATTTTCTTATCTTCATCCAGAGGTTCACAATGGAGCTCGGCTACCTACCCAAGGTGAGCCTAGTCCCTCTTAGCCAACCCCTCCTCAACCCTTTTACCATAACCCAGTCACCCACCCTCCCATTAATTTGCAACAAACCTATGATAAAGGGCTTACCATTTTAAGCAAACAAGGTTGTGACATTACTAATGAACATGAGATTCACAAATATTATGACCAATTACGACCTGATGAACACCATACGGGCATTGATTATCATGATTCCTCTCATCTTCTAGTTCACCCTAGAGAGTTCCTTAACCTCTGTAAATATGGCACATTAATCTTTGATAACCTACCTAACTTAGATTTTCTCCTGCCTCAGGAAAGGTCTCCATCTCCTCTTACCAATAATGTTGACCCTCTGATCATTTCAGGACCTCTTGTTCCCATCCCATCCTTCGAGGTAGGTGAGTCTAGCCACTGTAAGAGGCCATATAAATTGTAGAAACTTAAGTTTCCTCTCCATCCACCACCTGAATGTGAGATACAATTATACATCCTCTTAAACAAAGGCCTCGTCACCTTACCTCATCGCAATAAGCTGATCATCCATCCTAGAGATTCCAATGCACCGCATTGTGCTTATCATCATGTTCTCAGCCATCAAAGTGATGAATGTCACCATCTATAAGAGATACTGAATAAGTATCACTTCATCAGTTCTGAGTGCTACCCTATTGACCCATAGTACACTCTCGTGGACCCATTCATGTAATAGTTGTAGAACATGTCCTCACTATTATATTACCCCTCTCATCACCTATCTCGACTCCCTCTAGCCTTGCACTCAGTGGGGGAAAGAGCTTCCTAGCCTTGTCCTAGTAATGCAATTGTCTTTGTCCCTTAGCTTTGTTGTCCACCTCCCAATTTTCCCCATCGAGATGGGGAGATGGATGGCTTGCTTCACGGTTGACATACACTTGCATTACTAGTATTGTGTTTTTTTTGTACATCTTGTATTCCCTGTCTTGTTTGATGTTTTGTGACATTCTTTTATCTGTATCTCACTTCTTCTATATGTGATTCCTTTGATTTTCCTTTTTCCTTTTGCCTTTTGTTTTTATCTTGCTTTTGGGGATGACTCAAGGCATTGAGACCACCAGGTCTCCTTCATGTTGACCCAAAAGGAAACCTTCTTTTTCCTTTTTGTTTTTCCTTTTCCCTTTGCTTTGACCTTCATTTGGGGATGGTGCAAGGCACTGAGACCGCAATGTATCCTTCATGTCAACCCAAATGCTCCCCTTTTTCTTTTTGTGACCTGTTTTCCTTTCATTTCAGGATGATGCAAGGCATTGAGACCGTAATGTCTCCTTCATGTTGACTCAAAAATAAGGCTCTTTTTCATTTGTCCTTTTTCTTTTTCCTTTTTGTTGTCCTTTTGGGGATGATGCAAAGCATCAAGACATCCTATGTCTCCTCCATGTTGACCAAAAATAACTCTCTTCTTTTCATTTGTTTTCACTCTCTTTGTGATCTTCTTCCAATTCTATGTGTTTGGGGAGATCATGATAGTTCCACACTCTCTAAAAATAAACATTGTAGCAACAAACATACTAACCTCAAATACATAGATCCCTTATGTGTTTGGTATTCTCCATTTTGGGGGCATATTTTTCCCCTTCTCTTTTGCTTGCTTCTTCTTTTTTTTGCATGACGTAGCCTTTCGTGGACACTCATTTCTTGATAGGATCTCATGTTCCCTTTGCATTTTTCCTTTATCTACTTTAAAGAAATTGCTCACAAATCGGTGTGTAGCAATCCCTTTAAAGTGGGGGCATACATTGGAACTATTTTGTTTTACTTTTATTTTCTACATTTGAATTTGTTTACCCATGCTTCCTAGTGCAGCCTTGTCACTTCATTTGATGTATTCTCTCACTTTGTAGAAGACATTGGGTATAATGTCTTTCATAAGTGCGACTTATCTCAGCATATTACATTCCTCTTAGTGGCCTGATGTGATGCACTGCATCCCCTATGTTATGAATCTTCTATACTTTGATCACTCCTCTTTTTGGAGAAATTACACGCAATGTTCCCCTAAGTTAAATACCTCATATGAACTAAACAAGACTCCTTCAAACACTTTTATTTTTTTATTTTTTTGCACTTTTCGTCTTTTTCATTCCGCATGTTTCCCTCTTTTCATTTTCTACATACATGGCCACCTTGCATAACACAACTTGCATGAATGTTGTGCCAGCTTGCACTTGTTCATGGGTTCTAAGCATCCAAGGCTTTGCTTGTCTCATGAACCACACCCCTATCCTTGTGGCACCTTATCAAAGTTGTCAGGGAGTAAAACTTTGGTACGGTTGAGTGGGAAGCCCAACTAGCGGCATGAATTTCCCCATAGCCACATTTGTGTGTGTGAGCACATGTACCAACCATGTGTATGTGTCTCTTATCACCTTTTGGAATTCTCACTTGATGAACAACCAAAAATCTTGTCGGCCCAAAGTGAGTACATCCTTCCTTTCAGACAAACAACCTAGATCTGATCCACAACTAGATGGACAAACAGTCGAAGCTTGATTTGAATTTTCTCCACCCTTCCACATCACTCCTTGTGTGATCTTTTGCACTTATATTTATTTTTCCATGAGATCTTGATCTTGGGGGCTTCATCATCCCTCTTGATCATAGTCATCTCACCATACTAACATGAGTACATTAGATCGTGCTTGACTCACATGGTTCAACTACTTTAGTGTGAGTTTGAAGAATGTTCATACTCTCACTAAAGTGGGGGCTAAATGTGTCACCAAAAAGTGTATACCTTGACACTTTTTCACTCATTTTGGCCTTTTCCACTCGGTTTTGGCCTTGTTTACCTTGATTCAGCCTTGTAAGCTTGTAATTCGACACTAATCTAATGGTGTTTTACTAAGGTGTTGTGAAGTTTTGTAACACATTTCCTCACTTTTCTAAGACACTTTCAACATAATTCACCTAAATAATACATTCTTGCACCTTTCTAAGCCTTAATATAGATTTTGTAAAGTTTTGTGTTGCATTTTCACACTTATCTAGGATTATCACCCCTCAATTAACCCTTTTTATATGCCAATTTTCCCTTTTAATGTATCATTAGTCCCAACCTAAGTGTGTTTTGGGAGGCAAGTCTGATAAAATTTATAAAACATAAATTAATTCCCGACCATCATCAAAATTTGCCTAGGAGGACTAGGTCGCCAATTTGGGCGACCTAGTCCCTTTAAGTATAAAATTCAAATTTTAAATAAGAATCTTGCCTCCTAAAACCCTAAGGTCGACCTATTAGATTGCATTTCAGGAAAATTAGGGTTTCACATGTACAAATAAGGGTTTTCATCCTCATTTTTCCTCTCTTAGACTCTCCTAGTTTATTTTTACTCTCTTGGTTTATTTTTTCTCTCTTTCTCTCAATCATCAAGTGCTCAAGCAACCAAGACTTCACAAGCAAGCATGCAAGCATTAGGGTTTCCAAACTAACTCCATTGGAGCTTCTCATGCATGTTGCAGACCATTAAAAAAGGTCTTTTGATGCATATTAGGTGAAGGAAAAAGTGTTGCAAGAAGTACCAACATTCTCCTCAAGTCAACTCCAAGTCTCAAACCCTAGGAAGGACAAAAGACAAGTTGTAGGTCACTTTCGGGGGTTCCTGTCATCGGTTGCTGCAGAGAAGGGGAACATCAATCGAGACCCACAAAACCAAAGCCTGATTCCTTGGAAATCTAAAAGAGGACTAGGTCACCCCTATTGGCGACCTTGTCCCTGTGCTAGGCTTGGAAAAGGGTTTTTGTGTTTTTGGATACCATTTCCCCAAAACCTGTTTTAGCAAAAAAATTCAGATTGGAGGACTAGGTCGCCCCAGTTGGCGTAAGTGTCCGTTTGCTCAGTTTAAGAATTTTCTAGGAGATCTCGAGAGCATTCAAATATCACATCACTTTCCCAGGTACACATCTTCTATCCCTCTCTGTTACTTTCCAAAAAACAAACATTTAGGTCAATTTAGAATAGACTTGCATTAGTTTAGTTTTGTTTCATTTGCATTTGCATACATTTAGATTAGTTTCATTTTACTTTCAGCTTTAGCCACACATCACACACATTCATAAGCATCATCAAATCCCTCTTCCCCTTTTGAATGAACCAACACCATCAACACATATCAACAAAGAGGAAAGAGTGATATTCCTAACTCAAGTGCTCTTAGGGTGAAAAATCCTAAGTGCCTAGTAAAGGGATCCTCTTTCCCTTGTTAGATACATATATGTTTTTGGCGGTTCACATAGTTGAAAGGTGGATTTTTTTTTTGCTTATGGTTTAGGACATAGAACAACAATCTTCTAGACTCTCATTCAAGGATTCCCTAGAGATCTCAATCCAGGGATGAAGTAGGGGAAAGAGATCTTGCAAGGGACTATCCTAGGATATGATTAATGATTAAAAGAGGGTTCACCACCAAGCTAAGGCTTGGAAAGACAAATGAAATGAAAGACCAAACAATTAAACCTAATGATATGAAAATCTTCAGTAAATTACCTAGAAATAGCTATAAATCAGAACACGAAGCTAAGAAACCAAAAATGTGCACTTGGAAATCTATAGAGGCATGAAACAAGATCTGGAATGCTGAAAAATATAGATTTAGGGCACACTAGGACTCATATGCCACTTCTGGCATATCAATCTTAGTCTAGGGTTTGTAGACTCGATCAAGAATTTGGCAGTGTAGACTCAAAATCTTCAATTTTTTTGAAAATTTCCTGTAGTGGGACTCATACGCCACTTCTAGTGTATCAGTCCCATTTTACTTTTTTGAAAAATTCAAAGTTCATACCTACTCTCCAATCTCTACTCTTCCTTCCCAATCTGATTTCTAGATCCAATCCTATAAAAAGACCTGAAAATAGAATATAATGTTGACTTTCTTATGGGGGTTTGCTTTGGTCAAACCCCTAGTTCGGTAATTAAACCTTGATAGAAACAATGGATCTTGAATGTAAACCCTAATCTTAAGTGTATCAAAGATTAGGAAATATAAAATGCAATGCAACCCTATTCTATTGTGCTAGAATGAGATTAATGAATGAAAATATGGAGATGGATGACTCACTTTGAGAGATCCCATCACCCAAATGAGCCCTAATAATGCATGTACCTTCCTTAGGCTGAATGTAGAATGATAATGGAGGATGAAATTACTTAGGAAAAAATTCATTAGGCTTGGCTTGATGGCTAGTTGTATCTCCCCAACCTAGAATCCATCATGATTCACCCTAGGCAACCATAATCAATCCTTGAGAATGCTAGATCTTGAATGAAAGTGAGCTTGAAGACCTACAAAAACACTATAATGTTTCTCCAAGACTTAAATTTTTTTTTCTACTTGCTCTTGAATGCTCTTGTGAAAGAATGCTTGAATGCTTGGGAATGCTTAGATCTTGAGATCGCTCTTCTAGATTATTGCTCAGATGAAATAATGACTTAGAAGCTTGTTTATATAGGAAATACACCTAATTTACTATTATTTAGATCTCAAAAGCTGACATCAACCAAAATTTTGAATTAAAAACTTGAATTTCCCACTCAAACCCTAAAAAGTGGCCAAATGGGACTCATACACAACTTTTGGCATATTGGTCCCACCTAGGGGGACTTATATGCCCAAGATGGCATATGGGTCCCACCCTAGTTTTTCAAGATGGGTTGTTAGAAATTTTAATGTTTTTGATTATTTTGTTGGGATTTTAGTTGAAATTGTAGACACCTAAATTTGGACACTTGCATTTGTCCAAATTTATCCATTTTCATCTAGTATCCTCTTATTTGCATTAATTAAGTAATATCGCTATTATTTAATTAATACCCTTAATTCTTCTAAATCTCTAAGGTATTTATGTAATAATTAAATACCTTACCCTTTATTCTCCTTTTCACCAAATGAATTAAATAAATATGAAATTTATTTAATTCCTCACCTGTCACATCATTTTCTTAATCTTAATCAACCTCTTAATCTCTTCATTAGGGATGTGCACATGCCTAATCCTTTATTAGGATGTGTCACATCCTCCAAATTTTGCAAGTTGGCTTCTAATCCTCCTTAACCACTAATTATCTTCTAATTACTGATCAGTCAAGCCTAATCAGTACCTTGGTCAACTCTCCCCATCGCCCGAGGAATTTTTAATTCCTTTTTATTCATCCAAGGCTCCTCTCTTCCCCATGTGAATTTTTAATTCAATTTTATTCCTCCAAGGAATCTTCTCTTCCCCATGCAAAATTCTAGAACCTTTGACTTGTCACATCACATGTGCCAAAGTCTTCTAGAATCTTTGACTTGTCACATCACTCACATGTGGCAAGTTCCCACCTTTTTGGGAACCTTGTCTTATCCACTAGATTCTTCCAATCATGTGAATTTTTAATTCACTTTTATTCACCCAAGATTCTCCTCCTCCCTATGTGATCATTGAGAGGTCACATCATCCCTATTCCAAGGTACTTGTCCTTCCTCCACATCATGTACCTTCCTTCCACCTCACTTTCACATCATCTCATCCTAGGCCATCTCACATTCCACATGTCAAGATGTGAGGGCTTGTGAGTCCTCAACTCACCATAGCCCTCCATCTTGGCATTGTTGGTTTAATCTCAACCATTGAATTCTCTAGAGAATTAAAATTTCTCAATAAATACCCCCTCTTTTCTCTCATTTAAACACTTAGTCATTTACACCCTTATGCTACCAAATTTCTCACTCAATTTGTAAGCACCATATTAGCCATTTAGCCATTAGTAATTGAATCCACCATTATCACACCTTCAATCATCTTGCATATTAATCTCATTTTCCATCCACGAGGCATACAAAGCATACCATATCAAGGGCCAACCAAGGAATCTCTACAACAAAGAAGGTATAATCACTCATTTTGTTGTTTCATCTTATTTCTTTGCATTTTCTTTCTTTAGGCTAATCTTGAGGTGTACTCTTTGTGTTCATCCTTTAGTGCATTAATAGTTGTCTTGCATCTTTAAAAAAGTTTAGAACATTTAAGGGATCACATTTCTGGAATGCCCAGTGGGACTCACAAATGGGTCCCTTTATTTTACGTTTGTTGTTGTTGAGTTTATTTGTAGGTCCAGGTCGCAGAGGGGTGGATTTTTCCTTGTAGAGGGGAAGACTTTCCCACCCATGAGCTGTAGAGGGGTGGACTTACCCTCCAGTCTGCTACAGAGGGGCAAACCATCCCTCCAGTCTGCTATAGAGGGGCGGATTTTCCCCCTGTTCCCACTTTTTCCTAATCTTTACTATAGAGGGGTAGATTTTCCCTCCTGTTTCCACCTTTTCTGACATTTTTACTGCAGAGGGGTGGTCCTGCCCTACTAGTTAACTATTTCTGATAATTTTACTACAGAGGGGCAGACCTACCCTATTGGTTCACTATTTCTGACAATTTTACTACAGAGGGGCGGACCTGCCCTACTGGTTCACTGTTTTTGACAATTTTACTGCAGAGGGGTGAACTTGCCCTACTAATTCATTGTTTCTGACAATTTTATTGCAGAGGGGCGGACCTGCCCTACTGGTTCATTTTTTCTAACATTTTTACTGTAGAGAGGCAGACCTACCCTACTGGTTCACTGTTTCTGACATTTTTACTACAGAGAGGTGGACCTGCCTTACTGGTTCACTGTTTTCACTGTAGAGGGGCGGATTTGCCCTGTTATTCCCACTATTTTGGCTACAGAGGGGTGGATTTTCCCTAAAAAAATAACTTTGGAAGGTAAAAATAGGCGTTTTAGCTTTGTTTTTGCCTCATTTTTTTGTTGTTTGAAGTTCTAACCCCGTAACCTTGTTTGTTTGTGGGTCTAGTTGGATTTCTTGCTTATACTTTGTAGCATACTATTGTAATTAACAAAGAACGAAGGATAAAACAACTAACATTTATTTGTAGGGCCATCCATTTATTCAAATTTTAAAGCCTTTCCTTGTTGTTTTCATCTAGGCACATAGTTTAATTAGGGGGAAGTAATACTTCTTGGTGTGCCTATTTTTGTGTTACCCAAAGGGGGTACTAGTTTGTTTTTGCTTTCCCCTTGCACTTCATGTGATCTTGGGGAGTAGTTGGAAATGGTTAGTGCCTTCTTTTTGGAGGGACCTGCTCAGGGATTTCATCACCCCAAGGGACGATCCCAACCACGCATATCGACAGAGTATAAAAATGGGGGAGAGCCAAAGTTGTACCCCAATCCAGTCATGTCGTGTCTGGCAAAGCGTCGAAGCTAGGGTGATACCTAGATAGACGTGAAGAGTTGGTTTGAGCCCTTCAGTATCTCATTGGGGTTCCCAACTCATGCTTGTGATGGGATGGTGTTCATGGTCTGGGCCTCACGTACTAAGAGTATATCGAGGACTCCCTAGAAGCCTTGTATATCCTAGATTAAGACCTTTTGGCCATACCCTTAACACTAATCATAGGATTGTGCTTGTCTAAAGTGTCCTTTTGTGAGAAACCAATAAATTTTTGATAATTCAACCTCATTATTGTCATTTCAAAGTCCTTTCCATATTCATTCTCATCCAAACCAAGTCCCTAATTTTTGTAGAGGGGTGGATTTTCCCTATTGTTTACACTTTTTTCTTATATTTGACTACAGAGGGGCAGATTTTCCCTCCTGGTTCACTTTTTAAACTAGAGAGGGGTGGATTTTCTCTCCTGGTTCACTATTTTGACTATAGAGGGGTGGATACACCCTCTTGAACAGATAATTTCACCCCGTTTGACCATTTCAAGCCTTCGTTCAACCGTTTAACCATTCCAAACATCCATTTGACCCTTCTAAACATTTTTTTGACCATTTCAATCCTCCATTTAACCTTTCTATACTTATATTTCTCATTCAAATTATTCATTTCACAACTAGGGGAACCTGTTTCACCATTTCACCATGTGTGACCTAAACATTTACACTTTCTAAAAAGATCACTTCGACATCACCCCCCATCATATAAAAAACATAAGGATGTCTTTATTTTCCATTCTCCATCATCTTTCAATGCAAAATACCTTAAACCTTGTTTTAGGAGTTATCTCCTGAATTGACCAATGCATTAGGTTTGATCATTATCCTACATATCAATCATTGTCTTCAACCTAATCAATCCGCTTCTATCCTGAGGTGGATTTGTGTTGAAAGTCAGCATCATTGGCCCAAATCAATCCCCTTCCATCTCAAGGTGGATTCGGTGTCATGATCATTGGTTCAATCCTTTAATCCGATCAACCAACGTATTAAGTCGCTTAGGGTGATTTCTGAATTGGGTTTGGGATCCCTTCCATCAACCAATCCTAATTCATCATCCAATCCAAAAAAAACTTATCCTATCATATCTTCTAATCCAATCCCAATCTAAGCTCCAATCCAATTCTAATCTGAGCATTAATCCCATCATCCTAATCTGAGCTTTTATTCAATCCCAATCTAAGCTTTCATCCAATCCTAATATGAGCTTCCAATCCATCCTAGTTCTCTATCCATCATCTATTCTTTCTTGCTAATCTTTATCCATCATGAATCTTTATCCCCCTCTCACACGACCAATAATAGTAGTCAAGGGGAATCCTAACTACGTTGATGATAATAACGAAAATCTTGTTGATCATGAATATTTTTATATAGATCCCCTTGATGCTATCCTTTCTAGTAAGCTCTCTCCAACCGCCTCCCAAAATCCAACTACTCTTCTAAACTATCCCACCATGCCTTCATCTGCATCTAATAACAATCCTTATGCTACCCTTGACAAGAGATATCCAACATCCTCACCATCTATATATTCGTCATGTCCCCCCTCTCAACCTCTATCCTATCCAACATCCACATCCTCTTATCCTCATCGTCATCAACAATCTCAATATCTCTACTTTAATCACCCATCCCAATCTTCTCATCCTAATCCAACACTCACACATTCCTATTACAATCCCCCATCCCAATACTCCTCTTATCTTAATCCACCATCTCGATCCCCTTATCCTAATCCATCATCCCTATCCTTCTATGCCAACTCACCATACATGTCTTCCTATGGTGGTCCACCACCTCAATCTTCCTATTCTAATCCAACATCCACACCTTCCTATCGCAATCCCCCATCCCAATATCCTTACATTAATTCCACATCTTCCTACTATCACTCACCATCCCAATCTTCCCAATCTAATTCAACATCCTCATCCTCCATCATCACTCCCCATTTCACCACATTATATCTTAATCCTCCAACCACTCCTAGTCCTCCATCTAGTCCCGTCCACTCATCTAATCCTAATCCTCCATCTCCTCCTAGTCCTCCATCCAATCCCATCCCCACGTCTAATCTTAATCCACCAATCCCTAATCTTAATCCTCCATCCATGCCTGATCCTCCATCCATTCCCATAACTCTACCTAATCCTACATCCCTTCCAAATGTCACCCAAGGACTCATGACAAAAGAGACACCATGCCATCCCACTCTATCATGTACTATCACTAGTGATGAGGCCCTCCTCCATCCTACACCTATCCCTCCCATCACCATTCCTGACTTTGTCTAAACGGTTGAGCCGGTCAAACCCATTGAATCCATTAAATCCGCATCTTCTACTACTAGATCCACCCAATCCATTGAAGACATCCAATCCCCTCCTCCCAGTCCTAATATTCACAAACTTCAATCCCATGACCTTCATGAATCCTCCATCCTCTTATCTCCCCCAATTGAGGAGCCCCTCCAAAACTCTTCCATCATCATGCATCCCACACAAGATGAGTCATGCCAAGAGCTTGATCCAAAGCATACAAGCATATCCCCTCCTCCAAATCAAGATCCTTCCATCCCATCTACTCCATCTCAAGAACATATTCTTCTATTCATTTCATCTCATGATCCATATCCTCCACCAAGTCATGATCCTATCCTCCCATCCACCCCATCTCATCCACTCCATCCCATGATACCTTTTTCATTCACCATCCAATCACTCCATCTCATGAGCCCTTATCATCCATTGCCCTAAATCTAGATCCTATCATACTCCCTAATTCCCTTCCCGATCCCTTATCGCCTCATCCTCCCAATCTGGATATTGCTCTCCCCTTATCTCAATTGAATGATCCTCCATCATTTCCTGCCATCCCAACACCACTTTTTAATCACCTTGGTAACATCACACGCATCCATGTTAGTCTTCTTGTTGAAGAAAAAAAAAGTATAGGCACCACCTTTCCTCCTCCACCTCTCGACGGACTTGCACAATGCCTCCAAAAGAACAAGTATCCTACCATAGACCAAATGCTCATGAACATGAACTATCAAGGAAAAGGTTTAGGCCTTCACGAGCAAGGTAATTTAGGGCCCATCCAAGTCAAAGAACATCTAGGCACACATGGTCTTGGATATATCTCCCAAAACTCACACTCCAAAGATGTTGGTACAACCTCTGTACATCCTAAAGGATCCTCTTCTAAAGGCACATGAGGTACTTCTCATCGCTCTACCAAATCCTTTTTCGCCATCCCTCCTCCTCCATCATATTACCACAACACGACCATCCATTTTCCTCTTTCATCCTCTAAGTCCATTTTGGGTCCTTATGTGCCTCCATCCACCATCACTCATCCTCCATCTACTGCATCTATTTTGGGCCTTTATGTACCTCCATCCACCATAATAACTTCTAAATTCATAAACCCTAATCAAGATCAACAAAGGCATCCGTCCATGCATGTTATCTCGCATCCTCCATTCCCACACCATCATCACAAGCCTACCTCTATCACTCCATCCACATCCTATCCATATCATCCATCTCCTCATACCCATCTCCTTGCTACTAAAAGCACTTTGTGTTGGGTCTCAAAAATGCAGGTTTGAACCACGAGAGGTTGCCAAGCTCTCACAATGCTTTTGGCCAATGTACAAGGCCAATTGATGTAATTTAACCTTCTTCTCTTTAGGTTCTGCTAGACCTAGGTGGGTGTACCTAATGAATGATGCAGATTTAAATGTATTTCCTGATGCAACAATCTACCCACAATGGCAAATGGAAGTGAACAGATGAAAACCACTATAACTAATCCTACTCCTACTGCAGAAATGAAAGGTTTTGAAAATATTATTTGATATGAATTTGTATCTCTGGGTTGTGGCAGATCCATGTCTTCTATCCACATGGGCAATGGAGTCAAAATGATATGTGTTTCCTCTTATTGGCTTAACTCTAGTTGTTAGGCACTCTGAAAATTCTATGGCTAGCATAAAACTTTACTAAGTCTATGACTTGCATAAACAGTGCTGGAATGTTTCTTTATCAGGTTCTTCTTTAAATATCCAAAAGCAATCTTAAAACCACTGTGATTTATTAAGAGAATTTAATTCTAGCTTGCAGACACCAATTAATCAAATCACACAAAATGGAATATATTTTGATAAATCAGGGAATATGCTTGATATGCTGATTTAAATGATTTAAAAGACCTCAAGTAGGAGACAACCAAAATAAATAATATAAATTGTATACACCACAACAACTGAACACCAAATAGAAAAATCACCAATTGAAAATATTTATCTCCATTGATTCTGCATCAAGAAAATTTTGTACATTATTTCCATCCAAGTCCCTTCTCAGGAAAAATCTAATTCCTACAGTCTAACTACTGCCTATTATCTACTGTCTCCTCACTTTATTGATTTTATGAAATATATATACATTACATACCCAAGGGTCGTGACCCTTCACTTTCTGTTACAACTGTTCGAATTTTATGACAGAGATTTAAATATTTAATTAGATTGCCTTTTGGAAAATTAAATATCCTTAACTATAACTTTGCTTTGATTTTTCTTTCATATCCTTTCCCGCCTTTATTTCAATTTTATTTACTTTATCCATTCCTTTATTTTATCTTACCGCTCTACCGCGAGCTCCCTTTTGACTACCTACGGTATAGCAACATTTTGACTTGTCCATGGCCTCCACTATCATCTCTGCTGACCGTGACAGTTATCTTGATGTCTACCATGCTACCACGGTCTCCACTCCAACCGGCTGCAGTGTGGCAGTAGCTACCTCGCTACCTGCTAACTATTTATTGTACACCTCGCTAACCCTTTTACCGTTGTCACCACGGTCACCGGCTTGACTGCCAGCGGTATCGCGGTAGTCATCTTCATCGGTTACCTCACTGTCACCTTCGTCCATCACTTTTCACCACGCTACTGCGGCCACTAGCCTATCTACCAATGGTATCACGGTAGCCATCGCTTAACCGTCACCTGGCCATCTATCTCATGTTACTGTAGTCACCGCGGTCCATGTTTATACTGTGCGCGGTACTGCGATGTGACTGTTAGCCATTTCCTCCCATTTACCATGGTCTTTGAGATGACCCTCCATGGTACCGCGGTAAAGGTTACTTTGACTGCTCCAAACCGCTACCGCTATACCACGGGTATGGATTGAATTGTATGCGGTATAGTGGTAAAGAGTGAAAAATTGGGAATTTCAAAAGGATTAAGGTAGCGATATGAAATATAAGGTGTTTTTAGCATTTGGATGGGGCAAGAAATGAATTTTTCATGAAAAGATAGGAAAATAAACAAAAAACCTTTAGAGTTTGAATAGAAAAATGGGGTTTAAATGAGAAAAACTCTTAGGATTTTAGATGAAATTTTGGGTTCTAATAGTGGCTCCTATTGGGGATGAGTGATTTTGCAAATCACTGCAAGAATCTAGAATATCTTTGGGAGAGCAGAACAAGTAAAGGACAGGAAATAAAAATGAAGGCAATGGAAAAAGGAGGAATGAATTAGAGCATGAAGGAGATGGAAAATGGAGCATGGAGAATGTAAACCCTACACTATTGTACATGGAAAGAAAGCAATGCTTCCAATAAGGGAATTCCTGAGATTGTCCATGTACTGGAAAACACAAACCCTTCAAAAATTACTGTGCATAGAAAAGAATGTCCTGCAACATGCACTATCATTGAAAACCTTCAGGAAATCATTGTATTCAATTGGATTCATATTTACTTCATCACTTTTCATTTCATTATTCTTATTATCACACAAAAAATATTTATCACCCTTAGCATACAAAGTGTATCCACATTCAACAAAACATTCATAGGCATGATCATTATCATATGTTTCTGAATAATCCAACAACTGCACTGGGACCTGAAAATCTAAATGCTTTTCTTAGAAATCAATTTTTTTTGTCTCATCAGTATTTTCTAAAACAATCAAATTACTTTCCACTTCTTTCCTATCACCAGTTGGCACTGACACGTACTTTTGATTCATACAGTCTTCTTTATACATACTTGGATCAACAAATGTTGGATACTCATCCTCAATTACATGCAAACCAATATCTTCCTTTTGCAGGCAAAAAATATTTGAGTCACATACCTCTTCTTGGACAGACATGGATCTTTGATCAGTTTCAAAGAATTCCTCATCACTGTGATGGATGCACATGGGATCACATGAATTATTACTTTCACTGTCAAAACAAATGTAGGCTGGAGCCAAAACTTTGGACTCATCTTTAAGTGCACATCTCTAGTATTCAAGCATTAACAAATTTGAAACTTGCTCACTGCTGAGTGAATAGATCTTTGCTTCCATATCTTCAACCATGTCTCCAACCTCTTCTTGATCTTCATAGTAACTGCAACAATCATCCTATTGAAGATCAACATCCATCATTTCATTTTCACAATTTGAGTATTCAATGGATCCCTCATAACACACACTACCACAATCTGTTATGCAGGAGATATCTTCTATATCTTCATCCTCCTCATGCCAGCTTTCTCCCATGAATTTTTCCTTATCATCAATTGTTCCATCATGGTGTTGGTCTGAGAGTGAGGGCTCAATTTGTTCATTTTTGCTTACTTTGTCACCAATATATTCCTTATGAAGTGTACCTTCAAGAACGTCTTCATCATTGTAGTCCTCATCCAATATGTATGATTGACCACCCATATCATCACCATCTTCCAAATCTAAAGAATTGTCATTGGAAATCTCAATTGCACATTTATCCTCCATTGGCTGCATTATTTGATCATTCATGATATCACTATTAGATTCATTGTTGACACTATCCATATACCCTATCTCAAGCATGGAATCAATAAATTCATTCACTACTTTAAGGGCTTGTTGTTTTACTGATCCTGACCAATAAATTGATTCAGGCTCAGCTGCTTTTGACAATTGTGTAACAAATGTGGGTCTTGTAGGCCTATGATGAGGAGGTAATTGCATACAAATGTCTACCATCCTATTGTACAAAGAAGTCACAGATTCTCCCTTATATCTCCTTATGTTAAAAAAGGCATCCACAAGATTTTTATCTCTCTTGAATTTGAAAATACTCATCAAAAGTCTTTTGATAGAGTACATTACCTTTATTACCAAAGTTCTCAGTTGCATCATGTGGTATTTGTGGTGTCCAAGATCTCCTAGCATTTGTGTCTTCATTCTCACTGTATGAAGGCCTGTTTGGTGACATATTTTGAGCACCATTGACTCCCAATTGCCACAATTGTTGGTTCACTTGTAGCACCTGTTGTTTAGCCTGTAGCCTCCGTTGTCTCAATTCCTTCAACTCTCTTATTAACTGTTGTCTTCTTTCTTCTTCTGCCATCTTGAAAAAATATTACTGCTTCACAACATCCATGCATTATTTATCAAATTAAAACAGTCGCCACCTACTTTTCCAAAAGTAGGAAAATGAAAAAGATTGTTTTGGTTTGCCCCGACAGAATCTCCAAAAATGTAAAAATTTGCTAACTCAATAGATGGATAGGCTGAAAAATTTCTGGAATGTATTCCCAGTAGAGTCACCAAACTGTTGGGTCTCAAAAATGCAGGTTTGAACCACGAGAGGTTGCCAAGCTCTCACAACTCTTTTGGCCAACGTACAAGGCCAATTGATGCAATTGAACCTTCTTCTCTTTAGGTTCTGCTAGACCTAGGCGGGTGAACCTAATGAATGATGCAGATTTAAATGTATTTCCTGATGCAACAATCTACCCACAATGGCAAATGGAAGTGAACAGATGAAAACCACTATAACTAATCCTACTCCTACTGCACAACTAAAAGGTTTTGAAAATATTATTTGATATGAATTTGTATCTCTGGGTTGTGGCAGATCAGTGCCTTCTATCCACATGGGCAATGGATTCAAAATTTTATGTGTTTCCTCTTATTGGCTTAACTCTAGTTGTTAGGCACTCTGAAAATTCTATGGCTAGCATAAAAGTTTACTAGGTCTATGACTTGCATAAACAGTGCTAGAATATTGCTTTATTAGGTTTTCTTTAACTATCCAAAAGAAATCTTAAAACAACTGTGATTTATTAAGAGAATTTAATTATGACTTGTAGACACCAATTAATCAAATCACACAAAATGGAATATATTTTGATAAATTAGGGAATATGCTTGATATGTTGATTTAAATGATCAAAAGACCTCAAGTTGGAGACAACCAAAATAAAGAATATAAATTTTATACACCACAACAACTAAACACCAGATAGAAAAATCACCAATTGAAAATATTTATCTCCATTGACTCTCCTTCAAGAAAATTTTGTACATTATTTCCATCCCAGTCCCTTCTCGGGAAAAATCTAATTCCTACAGTCTAACTACTGCTTATTATCTACTGTCTCCTCACTTTACTGATTCTATGAAATATATATATATATTACATACCCAAGGGTCGTGACCCTTCACTTTCTATTACAACTGTTCGAATTTTATGACAGAAGTTTAAATATTTAATTAGATTACCTTTCGGAAAATTAAATATTCTTAACTATAAGTTTGCTTTGATTTTCCTTTAATATCCTTTCTTGCCTTTATTTCAATTTTATTTACTTTATCTGTTCCTTTATTTTATCTTACCGCTCTACCACAGGCTCCCTTTTGACTACTCACGGTATAGCGGCATTTTGACTTTTCCACAACCTCCACTGTCATCTCTTCTTACTGTGACGGTTATCTCAATGTCTACTATGCTACCGCGGTATCCACTCCAACCGGCTGTGGTGTGGCGGTAGCCACCGTGCTGCCTACTAACTATTTGTCGTACACCTCACTAACCCTTTTACCGCTATCACCGCGGTCACCGTGGTCACCGGCTTGACCGCTAGTGGTACTATGGTAGCCGTCTTCACCGGTTACCTCACCGTCACCTTCGTCCATCACTTTTCATCGCGCTACTGCGATCATTGGCCTATCTGCCAGTGGTACCGCGGTAGCCGTCACTTAACCGTCACCTGGCCATCTATCTCATGTTACCGCAGTCACCACTATCCATGTTTATACCGTGTGTAGTACTGCGGTGTGACCATTAGCTATTTCCTCTCATTTACCGTGGTCACCACAGTCTTTGAGATGACCCTCCGTGGTACCGTGGTAAAGGTTACTTTGACTGATCCAAACCGCTATCGCTATACCGTAGGTATGGATTGAATTGTATGCGGTATAGCGGTAAAGAGTGAAAAAATGGGAATTTCAAAAGGATTAAGGTAGCGATATGAAATATAAGGTGTTTTTAGCATTTGGATGGGGGACGAAATGAATTTTTCATGAAAAAATAGGAAAATAAACAAAAATCCTTTAGAGTTTGAATAGAAAAATGGGGTTTAAATGAGAAAAACTCTTAGGCTTTTAGATGAAATTTTGGGTTCTAACACTTTGGAAGCCAAAGCAAAAATTTATAAACCCAAACATCCACATGAATCTAAAGCTCTTTATGTCCCCTTCAAAATACATGTTGAAGAAAAGAAAAATCAAGTCCAAAATCCAAATTAATCCAAAAGGCCACAAAGGCCCACCAAAGCAAAAATCAAAACCATGTGGATCCCAAAGAAAAAAGATTCCATAACTTCAAACGAAAAATCCATAACGACATCCAAAGTTGCTAGTCCACCACAAAATCATTCACCTCCTCCATCCCCTAAATCTATTTTGGGCCCCCACGTCCCAAAATTCACTATCCCATCTCCTCCATTATCGCCACACTCTCCATCCATTCATCCACCTATCTTTTCGCATCCACCACCACTTGTGCCAATGTTGGTCCTGAACACAGTCCCCATCACACATCCCCTCCATCATTCCATCCATATCCTTTCCAATATTCCATCCATTATCCCACATATCTACCCCATCAAATCCCTTTAATCCATCCTCTTGCATAATCCATCCATGCTAATAATGTTGTACCAACATCTGAAAAGTTGCTTCAAACATGGGCTCTTATTACCTCGTATGGAACTTGATGCTTGAGTCCTTCCTCCATATCCTTATCAACTATCCTCTAATCCGCATATCCATATCCCTATCTTTATCCATCTTCATCCACATCCTAGTCCAAAAAATCAAAAAATCTAATAAGAAAATACTAAAGGTAAAATCATTCATCCAATGGTGAAAACTTGACAAACAAGCGCCTTGGATAAGTACCATGATGAAAACTTGGCAAACAGGTGTCATGCGAAAATCCCCCATCTAGTCTCCTTTTGTGATTAGGGGCAATATCCAATTACGCATTCCTTTCCTCCCTTTCCTATATATGCCTATCTTCTGCATCCTATCCATCCTATCCCATTTATCCCAGTCCCTCCATCTTCCTTATGCTCTTGATAAAGATAGGGGAAACCCTATATACATGCTTTGGACATATCTTGGCATATATTCCCCTCATTCACACACTATCATATATTCCCCTCATCCACACACTATCATATCCCCTATCCACCTCTATCTATCTTCCATTGTCCATCTCACTCCTTTATTCCCCCATCCTGCTATCCCCCTTGCCTCATCATGCATGACACATCTAGAGTGGGGGAATCTCCTTATTTATGATAGAGTCCTTGGAGACATTGTCCATCCATCCCTCTAGGTAATCCTCTCCATCTCCCCCTCCTCCCCATCCATTTATCCATCCAATCATCCCTTCCATCTACCAAATCCTTATCTTCCTATACTCTCCTCCACTAGTCCTTTTTCATCCTTTCATCCTTACCTACCCATCCCTCTATCTAAACATCTCGCCCATCTCCCTATCCTTATCCTTCTACCTATCCATCCTAGCTTCTTTCTATCTCTCCATCATTATCAATCCAATTGTCCCTTCTATGTTTGTCTCCCTCCTCCCTCCTACTTCACCCTGACCTGGAACGACTCTTCCCCCAACCCACGGGGTAGATCCACCCTGGCCGGGGCAGATACGCCCCTGGCCATGGGGAAAACCCGCCCCTTACAAAGGAAAACTTGCCACTAACCATGGGGTGGACCTGCCCCGCGCTGAGGTGGACCTGCCCCCGGCCGGGGCAGACCTTTCCTTGGCCATGGGTTGGACCTGACCTACACCGGGTCAAACCTACCCCCGGTCGGGGTGAACCTACCCCTAGCCGTGGGGTGGACCCGCCCCACACCAAGGCAGACCTGCCCCCGGCTAGGGCGGACCTGCCCTTGGCCTCGGGGCAGACCCGCCTCGCACCGGGGTGGACCCGCCCTCATCTGGGGCAAACCTGCCCTTAGCTGCGGGGCGAACCCGCTCCGTGCCAGAGCAGACCTGCCCTTGGTTGCAGGGCGGACCCGCCCTGCACTGGGGCAGATGCACCCCACTGTGGGGTGGTTTGTCCCTAGGGTGGGGCGGATTCACCCATCCCAGGCAACACCAACCCTCTTTCTTCGCCCCCGTCTTTGTCTACCTAGCTACCAACCTGAAATGCTAGCCCCTACCCATTTTCGCCATCCCTCTATCTAAACGTCCCACCCATCTCCCTATCCTTATAATCCATTCCATCCTTCCAATTCCTTATCCCTTTATCCACCTATCCTTGCATCTTTCTATCTCCCCATCTTTATCCATCCATCTATTTTCCTCCTATCTCATATTCCCTTGTCATTGGTATCGAGGTACATGCTACCCCCATGCAATCCAATTCCCTACTACCTCCCTCTCATCATTCCTATATATTTCCCACATCTTCCTCTTATCATATTACTCTTAATCATTCATTTATACATCCTCTCATCCTCCCAATCCATCTTCTAATAATCTAGATCACTATCCCATCCCTGAGGTTCACATAACCCACATCCAACATATCAACCATCCCATCCACATGGCCTATCCTGGCCCATCATATCCACTCCATCCATTTATCCTGGTCATCTCATCCTCCCTTATCCATTGTCTTTCATCGGTCTCTAGCTCAAACTACGTTGCCCCTACGCTTTCACATAGGCAAGGTCGATCATTTGATCCACCCTAGGGGCTCTGTCTTGTCATCCTCCATCATTTGTATTTGGCCTTGTATCAAACTATGTTTCCCCTGTGATTTCACGTAGGCATGGATAAATCATTTCATCCACCCCTTGGATATTTGTCTAGTTTGCATCCTCCATCAAGGTCTCCACTGTCCTCTTTCTGAATTACTCCATGGTCTTTTATTGAACTACGAGGGCTCTGCACTTTCGCGTAGGCAAGGCTGATCTTTGACCAACCCTCGAGCCCCTAGGTATTTCGAGTGTGCTATTCCTATTGTCTTTTCATCTTGTCATCCTATCATCTTGTCATCTTGTCGTGTCATCAAGTATGTCACTATCCTAGCTGGTGCTTACAAATAAATATACACTTCTATATTGAGATCTAATCAATTTTGAGTATCATGTGTCCTATCGATCAACCAATCTATCCTTCATCATTGGTCTCAATAGGATGCATCCTTCCTAACAGACGTCATCAACCCCATCCATCCTCTTGATCCTATGGAAAAGGATGTTTGAAATTTTCTTGTGATATTTTTCTTTTTTTGATCTTTTGTTTATCATTTGAGCTACCTATCATCACTTGTCAAGGACGCCATGATCTCTCATATTATGGTGTGTTTTGACTAGTTAACATAGGGGCATATCTTGATTTTCCTTTGTTTGTTGTCTTCTTGGTTGTCCCACGCAGTACCCACCAAGACCCCTATTGTTTTGCGTTATGCTGGGACATCCTTTTGTGCTTGTGGTTATCCTAATACCTGGCTCAACCAAAGTCATCGTGACTTTGGGGTGTTGGGATAGCCTTCTTGTTTGTTGTGTTTGTGTATGCATTAGACACTAATCTACCTTGGTTCCACATACCCTTGTATCTGGTGTCTTATGCTATAGCAGAAATCAGTGCTCTGAAAATGGAAAATTGCATCTTCCATTGCATTGCATCTTTACCTCCATCACCATTCCTTTTAACCATCTCACATCTCCCCCATTCTCACCCATTCAATCTAGCACAAATCATCTAATCACATCCTTGGTCTTTTCCACAACCTTGATCCAATCATCCTCATCCTCGTCCTCATCATTAGGATATATCATTCCCTATCCTTTGGTTTTGTTTCGGATTGTATCCTTCCCTCCTCAACAACCCTTTTTATCAGGATGTACCCTTCCCTATCCTCGTGTTGTTTTGGGATGTATTCTTCCCTCATCAACAACACTTTCCTCATCATCCTCAAGATGTATCCTTCCCTATCATTTTGTGATGTCTTGGGACATATCATTCACTTAGCAATAACAATCCATCCATCATCAACCCATTTTGGCTTGTAGCTTGACTAGGGCAACATCACCTCTTGTCCTTCCATCCATTTGTGCTTCCCCAACTCCCATCGCTTATCATCCTGTCTTATCCATCACCTTGCATCATCTTCCCTTTCATTGTCTCATCCGTTTCGAGAGCACACCCATGTTCTCTTGAACCTACCTATCCTCTCAAGGGGGAATCCTCATCCCTAATATTCATCTTGATTCCCATCATATTTCTCCCTAGTCACTCCATTGATGACTGGGGCATCTTTTTCAATCTATCCGTCTTCTTCTGGGTTCTATGTTCTAATATTCTTTGAAATGATGCTACTTCATAACACCATCTCAAAAAAGGGAAAAATGTAGACACCTAAATTTGTACACTTGCATTTGTCCAAATTTATCCCTTTTCATCTAGTATCCTCTTATTTGCATTAATTAAGTAATATCGCTATTATTTAATTAATACCCTTAATTCTTCTAAATCTCTAAGGTATTTATGTAATAATTAAATACCTTACCCTTTATTCTCCTTTTCACCAAATGAATTAAATAAATATGAAATTTATTTAATTCCTCACATGTCACATCCTTTTCTTAATCTTATTCAACCTCTTAATCTCTTCATTAGGGATGTGCACATGCCTAATCCTTGATTAGGATGTGTCACATCCTCCAACTTTTTCAAGTTGGCTTCTAATCCTCCTTAACCACTAATTATCTTCTATTTACTAATCAGTTAATCCTAATTAGTACCTTGGTCAAATCTCCCCATCACCTAAGGAATTTTTAATTCTTTTTCATTCATCCAAGGCTCCTCTCTTCCCCATGTGAATTTTTAATTCACTTTTATTCCTCCAAGGAATATTCTCTTCCCCATGCAAAATTCTAGAACCTTTGACTTGTCACATCACATGTGCCAAAGTATTCTAGAATATTTGACTTTTCACATCACTCACATGTGGCAAGTTCCCACCTTTTTGGGAACCTTGTCTTATCCACTAGATTCTTCCAATCATGTGAATTTTTAATTCACTTTTATTCACCCAAGATTCTCCTCTTCCCTATGTGATCATTGAGAGGTCACATCCTCCCTTTTACAAGATACTTGTCCTTCCTCCACATCATGTACCTTCCTTCCACCTCACTTCCACATCATCTCATCCTAGGCCATCTCACATTTCACATGTCAAGATGTGAGGGCTTGTGAGTCCTCAACTCACCATAGCCCTCCATCTTGGCCTTGTTGATTTAATCTCAACTGTTGAATTCTCTAGAGAATTCAAATTTCTCTTTAAATACCCTCCTCTCTTCTCTCATTTAAAACACTTAGTCATTTTCACCCTTATGCTACCAAATTTCTCACTCAATTTGTAAGCACCATATTAGCTATTTAGCCATTAGTACTTGAATCCACCATTATCACACCTTCAATCATCTTTCATATTAATCTCATTTTCCATCCAAGGAGCATACAAATAATACCATATCAAGGGCCAACCAAATAATCTCTAAAGAAAAGAAGGTATAATCACTCGTTTTTTTGTTTCATCTTATTTCTTTGCATTTTCTTTCCTTAGGCTAATCTTGAGGTGTACTCTTTGTGTTCATCCTTTAGTGCATTAATAGTTGTCTTGCATCTTTAAAATAGGTTAGAACATTTAAGGGATCACAAAAATAAGCCTTAAGATCCGAAATAAAGGATCTTAGGGGCCTATTAATGATGATTTAAAAGGGTATTTAATGCAAGGGTGCTAAAATAGGTCCAACTTAAGTGTGAAATTGTACCATTTTTAAGAGCGTATAATTTTCTACACTACAACAGTTTGCAACAACCACAAGTCTATCAACTTGTAGTATGGTCTCTAGCATAACATAGCTTTCTATCCATACTTATTAGTTTCATCTTTATATTGAATCAAATTTATCACATCTATTTTTCTCTTTTTGACCTATTGTGTTTGGTTGCAACTAACATGTTTGTGGTGAATTTGCAGTCAACTTTAGAAGATAGAAGACTTATGTCCCCTTCTTGTACTAGCTCAACTTTACAATTTCATATATAGGATCAAAGGCTTGTGTCGTCTTCATCCAAGGTATATTCTCTTCAACCTCTTTCTCTATCTAATTTAGCTCATATCTAGAATGCATATGCTCACTAAAACGGGGGAAAAATATAATGTCATAAATTGTATCCTATGTAATTTCACATCCCATGAGCCTCCTCTTTGGATAAACTAAAGACAATAATCTAATGTTCATTATATCCATCTTTAATTTAATCTTTAATTTCTTAACCTATTCATTTACTATCATTACTTAAGGTAGATTTATGTCTTGGATGAACGCGCACCACATAGAAATCTACACATCACATGAATGTCCTCAATAGATTTTTGACTATAGTAGTCATTGAAATTATGTTTCTCACCTATAAAAAATGTGATGCCCTTGCTAGCTTGGAGATGTGTTAGGATGACTCTTGTATGCATAAACCTCCCTAAAACGCTTCATTTTGAATCCTCTCTATACAAGAAGGAATCACAATATTTTCATTCTCTCTTGCTCTTTCTTCATCACAAAAACTTATTTTCCTCCATCCTACCATCTCCATTGCATATTATTTCTCTCACAACCATACTACATTGAATCTTTAGTATTATCAACAAATTTCTCTCAAGCTTAGAGATCAAAAGTTCACCCTTTCTACATTCTCATTTTTCTAAAGAAGGGTAACTATTATTTCTTAATTGTATTGTCTTTTAATCTAGTTAGCATATTGTTCTAGTATATTTATTTATTCTTCTATTATGTCTATTTTATTTCTCTCTCTCCTATTTGGTTGTTCATGGAGGTAGAAACACCAAATCAAGGATTTGACTAAATTAAATCCCTCAATATCCCCAACAAAGATATTTCTTTGATGGAGGCTTCATCTCGTGGTTCTTTGTGAGTTTTTTCTTCTTAAATCCCATTCCTTTATCATCCATCTTTCATTTAGTTTAAATTACTTTAATTTCTATTATTATCTATCTTTTTCTTGCATTTTAAGAGTTTCCAATTATCATAACTATTAGTAGCCACTTTTCTATTTTTTGAGACATTGGCTAAGATCTCGTCATTCTTCCCAAAAGACATACGAATTGCACTTGGAACTCTCGCCTTTTAATTCTATGTAAAACATAAACAAACATTCTTCATCATTTTAACTTGTCACTTAAGCTAGATCTTTTGAGGTAGTTGAGGTACATTTTCTCCTTGAGACATCATCATGTCTTAAGAATAAAAAATCCCCTCCTCTACAATAGCATATAACTATTAAAAAAAGGTGGGTGGAAAAATTTACATCTTGATTTCCAAGCAAGGTCAAGCCTAAAACAAAAAATCTTAAAGTGATAATCGAGAAACATGGTTTCTAAATTGTAAGAGATAAATCACTATAAGGTGGAGTAGAATCATGGTTATTTTACTTTCCCCAAGCATCAATAAGGTCCTAGCCACCAAAAATAGATTCATCCAATTACCACACCTTATTAAGCTTCTTCCTTAGTCAAAGGTTGAGTGACATGAGTAGGAGAAATGACCAAAGAAAGATGAGAAAATTTCCACTATCTAACCATCCAAAGACACCTCAATTAACATGGTACCAATATGAAGACATTTATAGGAAATACATCAAGAAAATTATGCAAGTTTTGGCTTAAGGATATCCAACTAAATAGCCTAAAATCTACATTGTCGAGTCCCTATATAATATTGAAGAATTCATCCATGAATTATATTGGAAACTATTTATAGGTGTAGAGAATTTTGAAA
The DNA here is from genome assembly GCA_007115665.2 of Sequoiadendron giganteum. Classification (NCBI taxonomy): domain Eukaryota; kingdom Viridiplantae; phylum Streptophyta; class Pinopsida; order Cupressales; family Cupressaceae; genus Sequoiadendron; species Sequoiadendron giganteum. Next base: position 486,846,631 of record CM021101.1, on the reverse strand, counting down.
GTGTATCCTCTTGTATCTCAAAAATGCAGGTTACAAATCCTAAGAGGATGCGAGGCTCTATGATCAGACTTGCAACGTTCTTGAAACAATGAATGGAGATAACCTAATCGGTTGATGACTCCCTCCACTTTAGGCTCTACTAGACCTAGGTGGGTAGACCTTTATAATGGAGCAGATTAGAGGAATGTATGATTTGGTTGAATTAAAGGATCTATCCTAAATGGAAAATACTGTGGGATAGATGAAATCTTACTAACTACTCATACTCCTAGTATTGAATTTGAAATGTGAATGTTTTAATGAGATTTTATGAAGTTTTGAAATAGAACGGGTAAGACCAGTGCCTACTTTTGTTGGGTTAATGTAGTCAAGAGATGAATGATATGTGACCTACTTGTTGGATACAATTACAGTTGTTTGGCACTTATGTTTATCTATACCTTGTATAAACGTGCAAGAATGTGACTAGTAGACTCTTCTTATTGATCCAATTGATCTTATCAAGTTACTGTGATTAATTAAAAGGATTTTAATCCTTCCTTGAAGGAACCAATTAAAAGAACCACACAATGATAGCAAATGTGTATTGACAAACAAAGTAGATTCTTAATTTGAATAACAAGACAACTTCAATGTGGAGATATCTTGACAATCTTATCAATTACCCAACTCTTCTTACTAATCCAAATGTTACTTACAAGCTACTGTAATCAATCAAAAGGATTTTAATTATTTAATAGAAACCAATTAAATCTATCTCACAAAAATAGTAAGTGTGTCTTGATGAAACTAAAATATCAACTTGGATACACAGATTCAAATAACAGATAAATAACAATGTGGAGATAGCTAGATAATTGCTTAATTCAACAAACAATAGACACCAATATTGAGACATAGAGTTAAAGATTCTTCTCCATTATATTACTCTTCAAATTGTATGCATTATGACAAAGTCTTGAATATATGAGCAATATTTTGCAATCTATCTTCTTACTATGCCTACTCTAAAAATAAAAGTGTAGTGATGATCATTTAAATCATCATAGGTTCAACATAAATATCAATATCTTGAAGGGGACACGCCTCTTCATAAAAGTCTTTTAAAATTAACAACAATTAAACATAGAAGATTTAACTCTAGCGAGACATAAATGGAATTTTTCCATGTGATCCAGGTAATCCTGTCTCTTGTGAGTATCAATATCTTCAAAAATTTTCCTTGCAACTATCTCCATGATCACCATCTTCTCTAGGTGTTCACATGTCTCACCTAGCACTGAGTCCTCATTCTTGGCTTCTTCCAAGGCTCCTTGCAACACATACATGCACTCCTCTATCCATCCATTTGTGTCCTTCAACGCAACACCATCTTTGAACAACACATGCACTCCCTCCTTTGCAACATCGATGAGTTCCTTTATGTCTGATTGAAGCTCATTATAATACTCCTTGTGATTCCTCAGAATGTCTTCAGTAGTTGTGATGGTTCCACTGCCAGAAGGATCTTTATTTTGTGCTTCTTGGATCTTTTCCTGAATTCAGTCATTCACCCTTTTATTCTCTTGAACTACAACATAACTCTGGGAATGAGTTCCCCACAACTTGTTCATCTGGATCATTAAATTAGTATGCATTTTCTATAATACTACAGAGATTACATCATATTTTTCCTTGGCCACTTGTTCTTCCTCTTGCTTTCCTTTTGATTGAGAGTTTTCCCCTATGTTAACAGCTTAGTGTCCTTCAGAAATTCATTTTCTCTCAGCATTTTTTTACTACTAGTTTTGTACATATCCATTTCTTTTATCAGCATTTGAATTTGTGCTTTATTCAACTTGGCCACATTGATGCCAATGGCAGCCAAAGCTATAGGATCAGCTTCACCCACTTTCAGTTTAATCACATGTCCAAATGCTTTTTTTTGTGTCAATGATCACAGATTTCTTATGCGGAGGATACAAAGCCCAAATCATGAGAGAATTATCATCAAGATTATATTTCGATCCTATATAGACTTATGTGACTCCTTCAAGGATGATTTTGTGAGTAGCACTATTATTATGCAAAAAACTATCAAAATAAAAGCTGAGTTCAAATCCAAACCAAGAAAGATCATTACACCAGATTCTTCCAACAATTTCCTTCCTTTTTTTGGGGTCATATTCTTTATCTCATTGTCCACATCTAGTTTCAAAGTGTTCAACAATTGGGTCTCATTGTTAGGTGTGATACTAGTGATAGAGTCTCTTATTGCTTCCCCTTTTGTTTTTTTAGGAATAATCTAAATTATGGTGATTTTATAAATTCATTATCAGAAACAAATGATCTATAGGCTAGTTGTCTCGTAACTACATCAGAACCTTCATCAATTTCTTGTTCTCTATTAGAAGGTTGGTACTCTTCAATTCTTGTCTTAGAGATCTTTTCATTCTAACCTTGACGTTCCTTTTCACCAGTGGCTTCTTCACTTCTAGAGGATAACATTTCTGCCTCTTCTATCTTTTTTAGTTGTTGTTCAACCCTCCTGTTATACTCATCGATGGATAATTCAGCCTCCCTTTCCTCCATATTTCTAATTATATCATCTTTTGGGTAAGGTATATGTTCATATCCGCCCAAATTCACTTTCTTTCTAGCATCATCTATGTATCCTTTAGGATCAAATCCCTTTGTAGGTGTATCTCTTTTCAAATTGAACTATGATAGTTTATCTACAATTGAATCACACCCCTCCTTTGATAGCACAATAAAATTCCCAAAGCATAATGTACTTGGCATGAATTATTTTTTTCATAGGCACTTAAATTCATGACACTCGAGTAGTCCATCTGCCTAACAATTTCCAAGTACGCAACTCTGTTTGGCACTATTTTTGGTAAAAGAAAGGGTGTATCCTCAAAACCATATACTTTGATCATTGTATCATCAACATAATAGTACCAATCACTCCAATTATGTCCCATAGTTGTGGTTCCATCGAAATATTTGGGCCTCAAAAATATTTTGATCTCATCAGTTAAGGAATACTCACAGGGGTGATTAAAAAATCTATACAATGTTTTAACAAAATGCTCCTCAAAAAGAACATAGTTAGAATTTAAGAACCTGTTGTCCCAAATAACAGTCCATAGTTGTATTGGCAATGGTTGGCCCTCCTTATCAAATTGTGTAATTTTTAGTTCTTCTGGTCACATCCCTATTTCCTGACCATAATATAATATCAAGTGCATAAGAATTGAATAATATTTGAAGTGCAATGTAGGAGATCCATTTTTTATTTCCATCAACCTTGAGTCAATTTCCTTGGCAATATAAGAAGCATAATAAAATGGTTTGGATTTATGACATTGAACATCTACTGCAATCACCATTGACCCTATCAACATGAATTCAAAAGCCTTCATCCCCAATATCTGACACACTGAGAGATATGTGTGCTTCAAGTAAGGTCCGAATAAATCAACATGAAAAGGAGGCCCACTGATATCTTCAAGTGGGACGAGGTTTCCATATTTTCTAGGTCTATGCAATGGCAATCTCCAACCTTTGTAGGTTGTGTCCATTCTCCAGTATTCCCTTTCCAAATCCTCATATGCAATTGGCTCATCACATGTGCCACTTAGGTTAAAAACCTTTGAAATTGTAATCTTCGACACATATATAAATGGCTTTCCTTGTAAATTACATATAGCCTTTAATCCAGGGTTGTAATACTTAGCCAGGTATTTCATTAGTTCCACATTCACAAATACATTTGGGATGACTAATTTTACCAAATCAAAGTTCTATGGATTAAATACTGGTTCAAACCTATTTCTTTGATGATAATGGAACATAAATAGCTCTTATCCCCTAATAGAAGTCCAAGTGTCTCCTATATATTTACATTCAATTTTTTCTATATTGGCCCTCAGTTGTGTGGACCTCCTATCCCTTGACCCTAACCCACGAAATTGATCAATGAGGTCTTGGTTGAACTTCCTTTCTATTCATTTTGGCTCATCCCCTGTTTCAGTTCATTTCTTCTTGCTTTTTCTCTGACTACCCTCACCCTGTTGCTTTCTACCTTTGGCTTTTCTAGAACTCAGACCTTCCATTTCCAATTCTTTGAATTAGAATTTACTAGTTACAAAGGAGTTTGTGGGCTTACTTGTGAATTGTTGATCACACTATGCTCCTTGAATTCTGCTCAGCCTTCTGTGTTTGCTTGTTGTAACTCCTGATAATTCCTTTTGCTTTAATTTATGTTGGTCATGAATGTTCATATGGAGCTCATTCATGTAGCCATTAATGTTTGTCACTGGAATTGAATGCAATGGTCTTCTCAAATTTGAATTGTCAAAGCGACATAAAAGATTGCATCAGTGAGACCCTCTTAACCTCAGGCTGAGTTGTGTTTCTCATTTGGTGCCATATTTTTTTATAAACTTATGATCGATTGCCAAGACATAATCAAATGTCTCTTCAATTGGAAATATCCCTCTAGTTATTTTACTAAATCGACAAGACCATTCAATACTTTTACCAACGCTGTGCAATGGCCCTTTCTACTGTTCTTCAACCTATATTATTTTTGGGGAGCAAATTTAAAAGTCTCACTGATGTCAAAATGATCTGGTATGCTAAAATTTCCTTCGATCATCGCCCAATGTCTTTCCGATGAGTATAAGTCATTCTTCATCACCATTGGGCTAACATGACCCATCTCTAGGAAAATAAGTTGCTCTGCCAATCTGTTTTGGTCTTCCTGATGTGTTTCCTTTTAATACTTTATTAGCTAGGAAGGGTCGGTGAGACATTCCCCAAAATCATTTTCATTGGTGTGACTTTCATCATCAGAGAGACCTAAGGGTTTCAATATGATTATACATGTCTCTAATATGCCTTTTCCATCGCTTCACCCATTTAGATGAATCAGCCAGACTTTCGGCAAACTTTCTTTATCGGTGTGACTTATAAGGTTGGTGAAATTTGAGGGATTCAAGTTGATCATATATGTCTCCCCGACACAATGGTCCTCTAGTTCTGTCAACAAGAGTATGTGTATTTCTTACCGATGAAGCTCTGTTGGTGTGACTTTTGAGCTCGGTATGACTTGATAATTTTGCTTGGACTACTTTACTCATGTCAATGGGTACTCATCACTGAGATGATATGTATTATCCCCCCAATTATGCAATATTGTTATCTCTGGGGTCTTTTGATCGCTATTAACTGGCTCATGTCTCCCCGAATATGTTATAACTACCATTCATGGGTTTTTTTATCAGTGTGACCTTGTGTATCTCTTCCCAACATGCAAAAAACACTCAAATGAAGGATTTGTAATTTATTGAAGACATATGTATGATCTCTTTGATAAGGAGCGATTTTTCATGATATGAGAATCAACTCTACTATATTTTAGCTAAGCATGAAAATGATTATGGAGCTAAATGATGAAATGACAAATGGCAATGCAAAATAAAGAGAGAGCTTGAGGAAGAAACTCAAAGGCAATTTGATTAGGGGAATATTTGTATGCAAAAGGTCATATTTATGGGATTGAATATGGATCTAGTCACACAAATCTCATCGATTTGTATTGATCATAAAATTAATGTCGAGCAAGTTTATGTGATAAGTGAAAGGTGAGTGGGTGGAGACCAGTGAAAATTTGAGATTTTTTCAGTTCTAACATATCCCTTGTGCACTTTATATTTGTGAAATGACATATCAAAATACCATTCCTTGTATTTCCACTAATATTTAAAGCATCTAACCCACATTTTATAATCCATGTGAGGAGGAACATAATAAAAAATGAAATGAAATGATTCAAAATATGTATTGAAAAACATGTACTTCAATTTAGCCTTGTTGGGAATAAGGTGTCTCAACCTTTGAGTCCCATCATTTAATTAATTATTAGTTGATTCATTTATTTATTTTATAATTAATTATTCCTAATAAATATGTTATCACTTTGATGGACTCACTGTTTATGTGGCATCCTACATGGAAAGTGACATGTAAATATTGTAAGATAAAATTGTGGAAATAGGCGTCCACTTTGGAGGACCTATAATTTAGGCTATTTTGTTATAATTTTCTATGTCATGCACTATGATAGTTTATGACAACCATAAGAGTTTATTATGGAAACTGCTATGACGGGATATGATAGTTGTAAGAGTGGTGTATGGCAATTTCTTTTATACACTATGATAGGTAAGCTATTATTATGGGGGTGCCTAAGTTTGCATTTGGTAGTTCTATGTGTAGTGGTGTCTTGCATGAAAGGTGTTGTCTATTTTAGTGGAGGAAGGTGCTGATTTTGGAAGTTTTCCAAATTAATTGAGTCTTGAATATGAAAACATGTCATAATAGACTCTAGTTCACACCTTTGGTGTGTGAAATGGTTTTGGAAAGTTTTTGGAATTTTGCTTCATGTTGTTGCAGTATAAATACTTCCAGAGTTAGTGCATTTTAGGGGTTACAGGTTGAAGTTTTTATTACATGTCATTATGCTGTTGAAATTTATCAAGATTCTTGTTGTAGTGTGAAGACTCCTCAACATTTTTCTCAGATTGTATTGCAACTTTTCTTGTTTTTGATAATATATTTGAGCTACATGATTTAGAGTGTGGGTTTTTTCTCGAAAGGGTTTTCCCATGTATACACTGTGTTATGGTTTATCTTTGTCTTATCTATTTTAAGTAATTGAATGTGCATTTGTTGGTACATGTAGCAGTTTAAGGTTTTAATAATATTTTTTTGCAATAATCTCCTACTTAGATTAGTGTAGGAAGCTACTTTCGCACACCTAGCTTCCTTTCAGTTGGTATCAAAGCTTGGCCAGCTTTGATTTTTCTATTGGGTTTGAAGGAATTTTTGAGTTGATATTTATTTTAGTGGGAGTTTTGTAGAAGGGTGTTTAGGTTCAAGTCTCCAAGGATATCTAAGTCTCTTGGCAAGAAGTCCAAGGAAAAATGTTGGAATTGCGGCAAAATGGGTCACTTTCGAAAATATTGCAAGAAGGAGAAGAAGAAGAAAAATAAGTCTATCTGATTTTGAATATGAGAAATCATCCCAATATGAAGGAGAATAATTTATTGCAGCCTTGGCAACCCATGCATCTAAAGATGTGTGGTTGATAGATTCGGGTGCATCCTTCCACATGACCTCTCACAGAGATTGGTTCTCAAAACATGCAGATTATGATGGCGGGAAGGTGTACCTAGGAGATTATTCTTACATGAAGGTTATTGGCCTTCCCTGATGGAATAGTGAAGGGGATTGATGGTGTTTTTCATATCCTGAGTTTGGAACAAAACTTGCTTTCTATGAGTAAAATGAATGATTTAGGAGTGCAAGTTGTTGTCTCTGGTAGAGGATGCAAGATGACAAGAGGAGGTATGGTGTTGGATAAGGGTGTTCAGACTGGCACTTTATACCAGTTGGATGCATGCACAATTCAATGTAATAGTTCTTCTGATGTATCAAAGAATAAATCTTTAGATTCTTCATCCTCACCATCAGATCAAGCAAAGAAGGAGCCTATAGTAGCTACAATTGATGGCCGTGCATTTTGGGTACCTAAGGGTGCTCATTCATTGGAAATGAAGCTTCATGTAGAGAATACAATGTTATGGCACCAACAACTTGGTCACATTGGTGAGAAGGGTCTTAGAGCCCTGAAAAATAAGAGACTTGTTGAAGGCCTTGATGATTTTAGTCTTGAGTTTGACTTTTGCAAACATTGTGTTTATGGAAAAAAACACTGTGTTTCTTTTTACTCTAGTTCTCGTAAGTCTTTTGGGGCTTTAGACTAGTTTCATTCAGATGTGTTTGGTCCTATGAATTTTCTTTCAGTATCAAAATCTATATATATTTTTTTATTTCATAGATGATTATAGTAGAAGGACTTTCGTTTATTTTCTCAGTAGTAAAGATGAAGTTTTTAATGGATTTAAGGAATTTAAAGCCTTGGTTGAAAATTGGACTAGTAGAAAGAATAAGTGCTTGAGAACTGATAATGGTGGTTAGTTTTGTTTGACATAATTTGACAAGTTCTATAAATATCATGAGATTGAGAGACATAAGACAACTACATACAACCCATAGAAAAATAGAGTTGGGGAGAGGATGAACAAGACATTGATGAAGAGGGCTAGGAGTATGTTAAGTGGTGCTAGCCTTGAGAAGAAGTTTTGGGATGAAGCTGTAGCCACTACATGTTATTTGATTAATAGATCTCCTACATCAGTGCTTGTTGAAAAGACACCTATGGAGGCATGGTTTGGTAAAGATCCTTCATTGAGACATGTCATATTTTTTGGCTATGAAGCTTATGCTCATGTTCCTATTGAGAAGAGGTCTAAGTTGGAGAAAAAGGTAGTTAAATGTATCTTCATCTTCTATGGTTTTGGTGTGAAGGGGTACAAGATATGGGAGCCCACAACAAAGAAGGTTATCTACAACAAAAGTGTAATTTTGAGAGAGATAAAGCCTTCCACAGTTGACCTAGAGCCAAAGGAAGAAGAGAAACAAAAGGAGGTAGTTCAATGTCCACCTATACCTCAAAAATATGAGCTATGGACTCCTATAGAAACTAATGATGAGGAGAGCTCTAGTAGCTCTGAAATTTTGAAGAAGAAGAACCTCAACCTCAGTAATTGAGGAGATCTACTCATGTTAGGTGACAACCAAAAAGGTTTGGTTATTCATTATTGTATTCCAATTTTATTTTTTCTTTGATTGCTAACACTAATGAGCCTAGGATTGTTAGAGAGGCTATGGGTATGAGCGATGTAGATTCATGGATGAAATCCATGGATGAGGAGATGACTTCATTGAAGAAAAACAATACTTGGGATCTGGTACCTTTCCTACTGGAGATAAACCCGTTGGGTGTAAATGGGTGTTCAAGAGAAAAAGTGATCCTGATGGTAGTGTTGAGAAGTATAAGGCACGATTGGTCACTAAGGGATATTCCTAGGTGGAGGGAATATATTATGGTGAAATATTCTCACTCATAGAAAAGTTGACATCTATTAGGTTGTTGTTGTCACTCACATCATCATATGATCTTGAAGTGGAACAAATGGATGTGAAGATAACATTCCTTCACAATGACTTGGAGGAAGAGATTTATATGTCACAACCAGAGAATTTTGTTGTTAAAGGTAAAGAAAATATGGTTTGCAAAATAAAAATGTCTCTATATGGTTTGAAATAGTCTCCTACAATGTGGTACTAGAAGTTTGATACCTATTTTTTATCTTTTGGATTTCTAAGATATAAATCTAACCATTGTGTGTATTTTAAAACTGCTAATTGTTGCATTCTCATTATCATCTTATACGTAGATGATATGTTGTTTATTGGGAATGGTAAAAGTATGATTTCAAATTTGAATTCTTAGTTGTCAACACAGTTTGAGATGAAAGATCTAGGTGTTGTGAGGTACATTATGAGGATGGAGATCAAGATAGATAGAGCTAACAAAAATCTTTGGTTAAGATAGAGAAAGTATGTAAACTCGGTGTTGGAAAGGTTCAACATGGTAGATTGCAAACAATTATTTGTTCTTGTTATGTAGGGGATGAAGCTTTTTGTGAATGATTGTGCAAAATATCCCACTGAGATGGAGGACATGACTAAAGTACCTTATGGGAGTGTAGTTGGTAGTTTGATGTATGTGATGGTGTGTATGAGGCTAGATATTTCCCAAGCAGTGGGAGTCCTTCATCAGTTTATGGCTAATCCTGGACGAGTACAATGAGATGTTCTTAAGAGGGTTTTCAAGTATTTATGGGGTACTTCATATCATGCTTTGTTTTTTCATGGTTATCCTTCAAGACCAGAGCATTCAATGAGTATTTGTGGATATGTGGATTCGTATTGGGAAGGTGACATTGACAAAAGAAGATCCACCAGTGGTTATGTTTTCATGATGTTTGGTGGTGCAATAAATTGGATTAGTAAGTGGTAGCCTGTAGTCACTTTATCCATGATAGAGGTTGAATACATGGTAGCCACTCATGTGTGCAATGAAGCCATTTGTCTTAAGATATTGTGCTATGATATTGGTTTAGATGTAGGAAAAATTACTATTTGTTGTGGTAGCCAAAGTGTGATTTGTCTAGCAAAGAATCATACCTTCCATTCTAGAACAAAACACATCCATGTTTAGTATCATCTTGTTCAAGATATGGTAGAAAATGGAAAGGTGAATTTATAAAAGTTTGACACTTCAGTGAATGTTGTAGATGCATTGACGAAACTAGTGAGTACAAAAAAAAATGGTGTTCCAATTCCATGGGCCTTGGAGCCCTGAGTAGTTGAATTCATATGACTCCTGTAGGTCTTCAACAAGTGGGAGAATGTTGGGAATAAGGTGGCTCAACCTTTGAGTCCCATCATTTAATTAGTTGTTATTTGATGTATTTATTTATTTTGTAATTAATTATGCCTACTAAATATGTTGTTATTTTGTAGGACCTATCATTGATGTGGCATCCTACATGGAAAGTGACATGAAAATATTGATAGCTAAAATTGTGGAAGTAGGCGTCCACTTTGGAGGACCTATAATTTAGGCTAAATTGATGGCTTTTTTCATAAGTTGATATGGCATGCACTATGAAAAACTATGACACTTGCTATGATAGTTTATGACAACCATAAGAGTTTATTGTGGAAACTTCTATGACGGGATATGATAGTTGTAAGAGTGGTGTATAACAGTTTCCTTTTTACACTATGACATGTAAGCTACTATTATGGGGGAACCTAAGTTTGTATTTGGAAGTTGCATGTGTAGTGGTGTCTTACATGGCAAGTGGTGACTATTTTGGTGGAGGCAGGTGCTGATTTTGGAAGTTTGTCAAATTAAATGAGTCTTGACTATGACAACATGTCATAATAGACTCTAGTTCACACCTTGGGCGTGTGAAATGTTTTGGAAAGTTTTTGGTGTTTTGCTTCATGTTGTTGCATTATAAATACTTCCAAAGTTAGTGCATTTTAGGGGTAACAGGTTGAAGTTCTGATTACATGTCATTATGCGACCGAAATTTATCTAGATTCTTATTGTAGTGTGAAGACTCCTCAACATTGCTCTGAGATTGTATTGTAACTATTATTGTTGTTGATAATACATTTGAGCTATGTGATTTGGAGTGTGGGTTTTTTCTCGAAAGGGTTTTCCTATGTATACATTGTGTTATGGTTTATCTTTGTCTTATCTATTTTATGTAATTGAATGTGCACCTATTGGTACCTGTAGCAGTTTAAGGTTTTAATAAGAAATTTTTGCAATAGTCTCTTACTTAGATTAGTGTAGGAAGTTGCTTACATGCACCTGAATTCCTTTCAAGCCTTAAGCCAATCAACAAAGAAAGAGGAGAAAAGTTTCCACTATCTAACCATCCAAATACACCTCCATCACAAGGTTAAAAAGCTACTTTAAAGGTGGTTAGGAGTTTGTTTGAGACTATACATAAGAAAACTGATCCCTAACTCTTCTAGGAGAAGGATGCAAAGAATGCAACTAAGAATCATGTTCGCCAATGCAATTCTAATTGTGGCCACATTAACATCCATGAGGAAGAGAGTAACCCCTAGTAGACAATGGAGTTGTTTGAACTCTAGCAACTATAAAAATTGCATTACCATAATGATCGAAAAACAAATATAGATGTGTCACTCAATTGAAACCTTATTTACTTGCACCTAAATCTTCATGGGAATATTAGAAGGAAACAAAACCTTAGTGTAAAGAGAGAATAATATATCAATAGAAAAAATAAGGAATATAGTAGATTTTCCTTCTTTCTAAAAACTTGAAATAATTTCTATCATTAAAGAACACAAAATATCAGTGAACTTAGCAAGAATTTTGGACCAATCTCTTAAGAGAATCATATTTTGTGACAAAGGCAAGATTAAGGAATTCATGAATCCAAATAAAAATAACCTAACCTCTAGGATATAGCTATAAAAGATGCTTAAAAGCCTCTTTTTTCAATAGAATGGATAATAAGAATTGGAAATTTCCAACTTAGTTAACTTGGTACAAATAGAGAGACCTTTGTAGATAATACGTGAAGAAAATTATGCAAGTGTTAGCTCAAGGATAGCCCACAAAATAGTCTAAAATATAATTTTTCAAGTCCCTAGATATTGTTGAAGAATCCATTCATTATTTTTCTTTGAAATAATCTGTAGGTGTAAAGAATGTTGAAAGTGAATCCCTTAAGCACTCTATATTTTTTAAATGACATATCTAAATACCATTCCCTATATTTCCACCAAGATATGAAGCTTCTAACCACAATTTATGAATGATATAAGGAGGAAACTAATAAAATGCTCAATAAAATAATTCAAAATCTGTATTAGAAAGCATGTAATTCAATTTAGCCTTTGGACAATTGAAAAATCTTATTTTAGTCATAAAGAAGAGGTTAGGTGATTCTTGATACATTTATAGAAGAATTTCAAAGAATGAATTGAAAGACTCGTGACAACTTGGGGTTGATCCTATCAAGAAATTAATAGAAAACCACCAAATAGATTATTGATTAATAAATATACCATTATGAATATCATTGTCACCCCATAAAATCCATGGATTGATGGCTTCCAAGTATTTCCATATTCCTTTGATGACAAAAGAGCCTTGTTTGTATATAGGATCCTTCATAATAAGTAGATTATGAAAACCAAGATTTGAAAACTAATGAGCATTAGGAATAATTGCAAATTGCAAACCTAAAATAGATCTTCTAAGCTTAACTTCTCTTAAGGCTCTCATAATACATTGGGAATAGGTAATTATATTCCTTAGCACCAGAATAATACTAAACAAAGTTCACTAGAATCATATACACTCTATTGAATCCATTTCATAGAACATATGGTACCCATACAACTCCATTAAGATATTTTCAATCTTTTGATATGAGGATTTTGAAGGAACATAATTAAAATAAAAATAGACATGAGCATAAACTATATTCTATCCTAGAACATGCTTGAAAGTACCCCACAAAGGAAAAGGCTTAATAATTAGGCGGTTCATCCTTTTCTCAACTTGAGAAATGATAAATTTCCACAAAGATGATGGAGATTACTAGGATTCTAAACACTTCCATGATCAATCCTAGACATGATAATAATTAAAATATTATTTGTAACATTAAATATTTTTCCAATAAATGAAAAACCTTGAAGCTTTCAAAAAATATCCAAGCACATGAGAACTTGATTGATGATGCTAAACTCTAGGAGAGGGTATGTGGAAGTTAATGAGTCCACTTTTAGTGGAAGTGTCACAAATAGAAAATATTGACAAGAACGAATACCCATTTCATATAAAATGGGTACTCGTTTTGGATCGAGATTCCAAATCTAAACTCCTATCCATATGGAATGAGTACCCATTTTGGTTTTCAAAATAGGTAAAAGTTTTAAAATAAAATGGGTAAGTGTTTTTATTTACATAATATATCAATTCCATTTTAGAATGGGTACATGTTTTGGAGCGGGTACATGTTTCATAAAATTTGAAATATGAAACCCATGAATTTTCCTTTTTTTAGGATTGGAAGCCCAACCCTCAACCTTGGACCTACACATACAATTTCATAAATACAACAAGAGAAAAATTGACTTTAGCAATATCACTAATGACAATTTTTACATTTTTGATGAAATTAAAATTCATTATTGATGACGATGTCTAATTTTTAAATATCTATTTTTTTATGATTGGATTTATTTTTCATTTATTAATTAATTTCTAATGAAAGTGGTGCACAAACTTCAAATGATAGGTATTAGTACTTTCTTAATAACTTTTGATTTTTTTAACTTTTTTGAAAAAAATCATATGTGACCAACCTAGACATCATTATTTACACAATGAAAAAATAATATCATTAGTTTATCTCAAATTATGTTGGTTGTACACAAGAGGTTTTCAAAAATAGAAATTACATCCAATAAAAAAATATTTTAAAAATATTAAGAAAAAATTATAAAATAAATTCATGACCAAACTTCATCCCAACACACATCATTCCCAAAAATAAATTAAAAAATATTTTTTATTTAGGTCGAATTATGTCGGTTGTACATGTGTGCATGTTTTGGCTTAAAACATATGACTTCTAAAAAGTGGATTTTGTACATCTTATTCAAAATCAACTTTTTTCATTTGGGTATTAGAATAAATTACATATTTTAAAACTATATAGAAAATCCTACATTTCATATTTCTAGACCTTGTTAATATTATATTTATAAGTACTTCAAATGTTTACTCCAAATATGACACATATTTTTAAGATTTTTTTTTCACTTTTTAGCCAAAAACTAGAGCTATTTCTTGCACTTACCTAAGAGTGAGAAAGGTGTCATCAACAAGATGACTATTGATAAGATTACTAGAATAGTTGGATAGAGTGATCCTTAAGTTTCAAATTTTTGATACATCATTATAAAAAAGATACATAAACAATTTTTAGTAATCAAATACAAATTAGAATCCAAAGAATATTCCTAATAGATGGAAAAAATCCTAAAAGAATCAAAGTGGTGCCCATGAATGGTGATGCATACATAAGAATCATAAAAGAATTTTTGAATATAACACACAAATGAGGAAAAATCACAATTCTTGGATCATAACTAAGATTAAAAAATACTAAATGCAGTCATACACTTTCGAAAATCTATCTTCATGAAAGGGAATGTGCACAAAGTTGGGGGACCAATAATTGACCACAACCACTTTTTGGTCTACAAATAGAAAAATACAAGCACATTATAACATACTCATGTTATTTATCTATTAAAATAAAAACGTACGCCAAGCTCATTTGAGTCCAACCCCATTTTTGCTAAGCCCTAACATGAGCGAGTATTTTTTTAGTAATATGGTGAAGATGTAGGCTAGAATTATAAAGTTGTCAACATTGCAGCATTGATTTTTTTTGTATTTTATGTTGAAATTATGTTTATAATGATGGAAAATGGTTGAAAATAGTGAAATTGAAGTGTTTTTGAATAATTTTAATCTTTTTTGTGTTTTATTATAGGATTAAGTGGTTATAAATGCTTGAAAATATTAAAAAATATAGTAAAAACATGCTAGAAACATGATGGAAACATAATTATCTAGAAGATTTATTATTTTCACCTAAATTATTGAATCTTGAGCATGAAAAAATGAGGAAGAAAAACTCCAAGATTTGTACGAAGACAAAAAATTCTATTTACTTGATATGAGGCCTATTTTTTCAAATTATTGTCATGACAACATTGTAAAATTCTAATTTACTAACGAAAATCAAAATTTCATGAATAGGGATGGATAGGAGTTAGATCTAAAGACTTAAAAATGAAGGATAAATCTTGAAATGAACTTCATTCTTATGAAAAACAACCACATACAACTACACATTCATATTTATGCTTAAAAACTAAAGAATATGTGTTGTATCTGGAAGTGAAAAGGGTGTCTACAATATATGTCTTGTCCAATCATATTCTCCACTTGAAACTTACTTTATCATATCCTAGGTCTTGAGGAAGGATTTGCACACATAGATCCATTGTTGGAAAAGTGAAATTGTCTTGAGAAATAATTTCCAATGTCATTTAATGCTATGGAAATGTAAGAAAACTTACTACCAAAATTATATGTGGAGATAAGAATAATTTTTTTGGTACTAGGTAAAATTTTATTGAGGAAGCTAGAAGAAGATGAGGAAAAATTATCTTCAAAATTATGCTTGGTACCAATATTAACTTTGTGTTAGAGCATCCATTCTAACCCATTGAATCAAATTTATCTTAGCCATTGATTTTATAATTAAAAAATATATATTTTCATGTTAATTTGTATATATGTAAAACTAAAATTATTTGTAACTTAGTTTTTTTTTCTTTTGTAAAACTACAATATTTAAAATGATAAATCATTAATTTTTCAGTATTTACTTGGTTTTACAAATACCATTTATTTTCCTACATTTTCAACATCTAGTTTGATGGATATTCAATATTTTGCAATGTGCTTCATGTCACTCATTATTTGTTGATTGTAAGAAACCTCGTGTGATTGAACTAAGCACCATTATTTCTTATTATCAAGAATCTTGTAAAGTTGTGCCAATAATCGGGTGTTTAATGAAGATTTCTTTCATGATTTTAAATTCCTTTGAAGATGGAACTTTGTGATGGTGTAAGTTATCTAGTCAAGAAAACATTTATTTATACCTATCTATCCTTTATTGAGGCTTAAATATAGGTGAAGGCTTATATTTTTAGTTTCTTTTTGTCTTTAACCCTTCTCTATCTGCCCAATCTTTTTCACTTTTCTACTTATAGTAGGTTTAGGATTAAAATAGGATTTCAAAAAATTTATAGTGCTCTTATAGAATTTAAATTTCATGAATGTGAGATGTCATATTGCTAGTTATAAGTTGAATGGATGCTTTTAATAGTAATATTTGTTTACATTAGTTTTTTAATGAATTAGTAAAACTAGAAATTAGTTTTTTTGTGAAATTTAATATTTTCAAGTGTTAGATATTTTTAATAAATATTATAGGCCTCTTGTTGAAATAGAAAAATATAATGAACAACTAAGTTATCTAATAAGTCAATACTTGACTATTGCATTCTTTGGGTTTCAATTCATTTTAAGATATGTGAGATACTTAGTATTTCATCTTGTGATGTAAGAAAAATGGATCTAGGGCCTAAATCACACTTTCTCCTACATCACAATGGAAAGACCCAAAAATGATCACAAAAACCCTCTTAGCTAATAACTATTATGGAAGAGCTAGAATGGTGGATCAAGGTTTTGGTTCTTTCTTTTGGGGGTTGTGGGGTTGATTACGAATTGACTTGATTTGATGATGTAAATGTGTACTTAGGTTAATTATGCAACTATAGAAAACTGTGATGATTTCAAACAAGCATAGAATAGAAACACAAAAAAGGATCATAGAATAATAGAGCGTAGAGACAAAGGAACTTGGTATACAAATCTGAGTTTAAACTAGCAAGATAGGGGCTTGGTGCCCTAGACCTAGAAGTGCTGATCTTCAAAATCAGAAATCACATATTAGATGGTCACTATCTATAAGTTATTTCCTTCTAGACTCCACTTTGGAACTTCATCTATCGATGATTAATTCCACTTTCTCTAATTTGTTGACATGTGAGGCTTGAATGCTTGATCTTGAAATTAGGTATTCAATCCTTTCCTAAATCCCTTTAGATCTGTCACCTAAACACAAGAGAGGAGATAAATGGTTGTTCTATATAGGTACTTGGCTAAGTCAAACCCCATTTTGGTGTTTCCACCTCCACAATGACTATGATGATGTAAAAGAGTGCTTACCCTAGGTTGGGTAGAGGCAAATGGATGAAAATGAATGATAAATTAACAAGTACTTCAACTTACCACTCATATATGCTTTCCTTGATGGATTGAAGTCATTTTACTCATTACCTTCAAGGATAATTAGATACTTGGTTTGAGGTCTCATGAGTGTTAGTAATAAAAAAAATGAACATAAAACATGAATAAACTCACATCAAAACACAATGCATTGTTAACATGAATCTTGACTGATAATAAGTGTTGTAAAATCTACTAATTCTACATGGTCTCTTTTTACGATTCTTAATTTCTCAATCAATTCACTAAGATTTCAAATGATGAAAAAGACTTGTATTTATATGCATTTCTTTGATTACCACAAAATTAATTATCAAAAAATTGATAGATGAATTTAAATTTATAAATCTTAAAATGTCGATAATACTATATTTAAATTGGGGATAAAATAGGTTGGACAAGGGTGCTAATGCCCTAGTCCAAACCTATTTTGGGTCTTTCGGTGTCGTTAAATAAACATTAAATCATAGTTCCCAATTTAATTTTGATTTTCCAAAGACGAGCATAAAACATGCAATTTATCAGCACAATTGGGTTTAGGCACATAGGGGGGAGCTAAACCTAGTGTGAAATTGTCACTTGGGTGAAAAATTATGATGCTACCTTTAGCACCCACTTTAGTGAGAGTATGAACTTAGTCTCATGCTCACACTAAAGTAAGGATAAGAAGTGAAGTGTTCATTTGTCCAAAAAATGAAGAGATAGGATGACACCAAATCTAAGGGATGTGCTAGCCCCTAGGCTTAAGATCCTATAGAATAATAATGCAAAGATAAAGGAACACACACACATGAGGTGCAATACAACATGACAAACAGATGCATACACAATTAAGACACAAAAATAAACATGATAAAGACACAAATAAAACACAATATAAACACAAAGTAAACACACAAAAGGCATAAGGTAAACATAGAAAAAAAAACACACACATAATGAGACTAAGACATAAGCGCAAGGTTAGTACACTAAAAAGGATTCAAATCAGTAATATAAAGAGACCTCAGTCTTTTGTCTCAAATACTTAATGGCATCCCTCGAATACGGTGTTAGACAAAATGATACTTTCATATGGACCAACAAGTTGCATTATGCTAGATTAGTCATGAGCTATATAGATCCATTGGCTAGCAAGTTGCATTATGATAGGTGTTCATGTAATGCGATGGATTTCACAAGGCTAGAAAGTTGTCTTATGCTAGTTTACTTATGAAACACATGGCTCCACTAGAAATAAATTTGTGTTATGCTAGATGGCCATGCAAAAATTCTCAATTAATTCATGAATCAACAAGCTCTATTATTCTAAATTTGTGGACTATTCTTCTAATCATGCCTTAGGGTGCACATAAAATTTTAACGTCACGGGGGATGAATCACCTCAGGGGGTGTGCAAAATTTTAATGTCACAAGGGAAAAATTACCTCAGGGATGTACAAAATTTTAACATCACGAGGGACGAATCATAAATCCATGCCTCAAGGGGTGTTATAGACACCACCATAAAGGGTGCACATAAAATAATGATCATTTCTTAGGGAGTGTTATGCATAATACCATCACTAAAAGGGCACATGAACAATGTATAAAGCCTCACCTTAGGGGATATCATTCCTAATATCATCACTAAAGGGGAACATGACTAAATTGCAAGGCCACACCTTAGGGTATATCATGCATAATAACACCAGTAGAGGGGCACATGAATGATTTGCAAGGCCAAAACTTAGGGGATATCATGCATAATATCACCACTAAAGGGGAACATGAATAATGTATAAAGCCTCACCTTAGGGGATATCATGCCTAATATCACCACTATAGGGTCACATAAATAATGTGTAAAGCCTCACCTTAGGTGATATCATGCCTAATACCACCACTAAAGGTTCACATGAATTAAATTCTTAGAAAATGTCATAATGGATGGGCAGGAATATGATCCCCTTAAAATGTTGTTGTATTTGCTACACTAATATTTTAAGGAGAGAATGGATGAAGAGAAGATCCTTTAGAAAGGATACACACCTCACAAGATTAGTTATCCTTTCACCCAAGTATATGTACAAGGGCATCCATTGTAGATATTATCATGTTGCTCCCCATTCATTAAATGTGGTTGAATAAAATAATTTTGCACCCCCATGCACAACAATGAGCATCACATGATACTAAGAATACAACATAGAAAGGAGAAACACCACAATACTTAATTTATTATTTATATGGATCTACATCAATATCATATAATTGACTTAACCATTGTAATTTTATTTTTAAAGAAAAATACTTATTAGCAAAATTCCCAAACATTTGATGATATGCATAAAATCAATAATTTTTTTTGTTTGTTTACTAAAGTTTCTCTCATGAGGAGGTGGGAGAGTGAATAATTTCAACCTAAAAAGAATGTACAATGTACATGCTCTATCTTGGACAAGGAATATGGAATGGGGAGTAGGCCATCTCTTCTTGAACAATGAGGTGGTGGCGACATGGTAGAAATTGGAATGCATATCTTATGCGAAGATGGATGGCCTTGGTAACCAATTCCTACTATATAATAATGTGATTTATATTCTAAGAGACTCTAAATTTCATAATTCCTTATTTGTGTCCAATCTTTGTTTAGACATGATCTTAAATCCTTGAACACAACACTTTTCTAAGTCACTAGGTGTTGTTAATTTTGTTTGTGTGAGATGGAAAGAGAGTGTCATTCTTGGTATGTGAGGGGATTTATTTATATGTATATGCAATGGATTAGGGATGAGTGGAAAAGGTGTATCTTAGTGAGAGAAAGAAAACATGTCTAGTGAACATATGATAGGTTTTGTGGGCTTTTGGCTAAGGTGTATCAAAGAATGGTATATGGATTTTTTATGCTTGGGTTTTATGCCTTTAATGAGAATGTTAGCATGAAGGGTAGCTAAGGTTTTTTTTTAGGGAGATATCAATGGTATCCTCCTCTTGCACCAAGGTATCCTCACTAGGAGGGCATGCATTTGGAGAGAAGGATACATGAGCTCCATATTCTATTGGAGAAACATTACCAAAGATATAAAATGAAACATCAACCAAGGACTTCAAAGTAGACATCATTTTTCTAAAGTGCTCAATTTTTTTGAAAGTTCTTTACCAAAACTAACACAATTATATATATATTGAACTATTACAAAGAAATGCAATAGAAAATGGGTCCACATATCTAGATAGATAGCTCAAAACAACTAATATTAGTGAAGTTTGGTCCAAAATAGTCAAGATAGGGGAGCTAGTGCCCTAGACTACAAGAGTTAAATTTCAATGCTTTAAAAATATGGAAACAAATTTCAGTGTCTAAAGATCTAAAGTTGTAGAGTTTGAGGTCTACATACAGATAGATTTTTGGCAATGTACAAATCCCTAATTTTTCTAAGTAAGATAAAATTATGCATGAAATTTTGTGTTTTCAAAGCAATGTAAAGAGTTCAAAAGATAACTTATAGAATTAAAAATGCAATAATTGACTATTTTTTTCTCAAAAATGCAGAAAATGAACACTTTTTGATCTTTTGAGATGAAACACACTATGCATCTATTTACATTTTTAATGCTTTTCACACAAATATGCATGCATAATTGATAAAATATAAAAACTTAATATTGTAATTAGATTCTAATATGACAAACTTATAATTTCAAAATATTGAAACCATAAAAAAATATTAGGTTTACCAAAATGTGATGTGGGAAAAAGTCATCTAGGGCCTAAATCACACTTTCTCCTACATTACAATGGAAGGATATAAAAATTATCACAAACACCCAATTGGCTACTAATCACTATGAAAGAGGTAGAATGGTGGATTAGGGTTTTGGTTCATTCTTTGTGGTTTTTTAGGGTTGATTATGAATTGAATTGATTTGATGATACAAATATGTACTTAGGTAAATTATGAAACTATAACAAACTTTGATGATTTTAGAGAAGCACATTAGAAAAACACAAAAAAGGATCACAAAATAGTAGAGTGGAGATAAAGGAGCTTGGCATATGAATTTGAGCTCAAACTAGCTAGATAGGGGTGCTAGCACCCTAGGCCTAGAAATGAAAATATTTTGAATTAGAGATTAGATCTCAAATGGTCATTGTCTTTAGGTTCTTCCCTTCTAGACTCAACTTCAAAACTTAATCTATCAATGATGAATTCCACTTTCCCTAATTTTTTGACATGTGAGGCTTTAATGCTTCATCTTGCAATTAGCTATTCAATACTTTCCAAAATCCCCTTCAAATATGTCACCTAAACATTAGAGAGGAGAGAAAGGGTTGTGTCATATAGATGCTTGCTTAATTAAAACCTTGTTTTGGTGTTTCCACCTCCACAATTGCTATGATCATGTAAAAGAGTGCTTACCCTAGGTCAGGTAGAGGAAAAATGGATAAAAAGGGATGATAAATTGACAAGTACTACAACTTACCACTCATATAAACTACTTTCCTTGATGAGATAAATTCATTTTACTCACCACCTTCAAGGAGAATTGGATGCTTTATTGGATTTCCTTCAAGTATTAGTACTCACAAAACAAATGAACATAAAACATGAATAAACTCTCATGAAAACTTGATGCATTGCTAACATGAATCTTGAATGATACTAAGTGTTGTAAAATCTACTAATTCTACTCTTGAATACTTTTGAGGATTCTCATTACTCAATAAATTCACTAGGATTTCAAATTGTGAAAAGGAATTGTATTTATATGCATTTCTTTAATTTGTACAAAATTAATTATCAAAAGTTGAGAGAAGAATTTAAATTTTAAAATTTTAAAATGTCGATAATAATATATTTAAATTGGGGCCAAAATAGGTTGGATACAGGTGCTACTAGTGACCTAGTCTAGACCTATTTTGGGTCTTTAGGTGCCATGAAATAAATAAATCATATTCCCAATTTAATTCTGATTTTCCAAAGATGACCATAAAACATGCAATTTAAGAGCACAATTTGGTCCAAGCACATAGGGGGAGCTAAACCTAGTATGAAATTTTAAAGGGTAAAAATTTATGATGCAACACATCTAAGTTGAAATTTAAGTTAAAATACCTAGTCAAAAGTACCCTTTGAAAATCATCAATGGAACTAGACATGTTCATACATATGAATAAAAAATAAAAGACATGTATAAGTAGCCATTCATTAAATATCAATCTTTGAATAACAATAGTCCACATGTAATACAAATATATAATCATAAAATATTTTATGAATTACAGTTCTATCACATGAATAAAAACCTCATTATATTAAGCCAACAAATATAGCCAAAAGAGAAACAAAAATTGGGCTCAAAGGCTCTCATAAAAATTTACACTCTACCATGAAGATATTTAATTTTAGATAAATCCTTGATTACATTAATATTCCTTCAAATTACATATCACGTTCTTCCCCTTACTAAACCTAACTTTAATCACTAGATGTCCCACATTAAACTTAGATATAATATGTAGCTTAGAAAAATAGTTCAAGAAGAAAACATTTTTTACATATTAAAATTATGTATAAATAGAATTAAAAGTCAATTCATCCCTCTAGCATAGAAAAAAAAATGACTTAGTAAACTACATTAATCTCAAGCACAAACCACCATCAAGACACCAGCACTAGTTAAGATATATGCAATTACATAGGAAAGGAAATCCACATTGTATTAAATTAAAGGTACAATAATGCAATATATATAAATTTCCTTGTACATGAAATAAAAAATAAAAAAATTATAGGCTTGTAGTAGTGTGAGATAGCACCTTTGTACTCACTTTAGAATTTAATTCATCCATGTACATCATATGTACACATTTCCTCAATGTGGAAAAAATTACAACACATACACCTACAATACCTCCACACGATGACATATGTCACCAACAATCTTAACCACTTTCATTGGAGGGAACTAAATGTGTCCTAGTCATGTACGAAGGTGGGTGTTGACCTTTGGTAGAATGAATTTGTTTTATAGAGATCACAATTATATCATTTACAAATTTCATGGGGAGTGAACCTATTTTTGGCATAGGTGTATGGAAAATAAATAGAGTTTCAATGAAAGCTCCTAATTTGTAGGGAGAGGAAAATGTGTTGGCTCAAGGTAGCTAACCAAATAATCTAAATCTACTTTTTTAAGTCCCTAGATAATATTGAAGAACCCATCTATGGTTTATCTTTTAAAAATTTTATAGAAATTTGAAAGAATATCCCTTGTGTAGTCTATATTTATGAAATGATATATATAAATATGATTCCCAATCTTTTCAGAGTATTTGAAGCTTCTAACCCTAATTTTTTGAACCGTGTGATGAGGAATATAATCAATAGTTATATAAAATGATTCAAAATACTTATTAGAAATAAATTAATTCAATTTATTATCGGGCCAATTGACAAATCTCCTTTTAGTCATAAAGAAGAGGCTACAAAAAGTCATATACCTCTATAAAATAATTTTAAAGCATGAACCCAAGGATTCTTAGCAAGGGGTTGATCATGAAGAAAATAATAGGAGATTATCAAATAGTTTATTGATTTAGAAATATACCATTGCAAATAGATCATTGCCACCTCATAAAATCCATGAATTGATGACTTCCGAGAATTTTTGTTTTCCTTTTATGAAAAAAGTGAATTGTATCTAGATATAATCCTTCATAATAAGTAGATTATGGCAGCCAGGTCCTTTCCAAATCTAATGAATGTTAGGCATGCTTTCATATTTCAAGCCTAAAAGAGATCTTTCAAGCTTCTTTACCTCTAAGACTCTCATAATCTATTTCGAACACAATTATATTCCCTAACATTGGACTAGAACTAAAAAAAACCCACTAGAATCATGTGGGAGGAAACACAACTCCCAAGCTATTCTCTTGAATAAATTTTCTTGGTCATATGGTACCCATTTAAATCCCTTAAATTCTTTTCAATATTTTGATATGTGAATTTTAAAGTCACCCAATTAGAAGAAAAATAGACACATGAGTAGAAACTAGATTGTAGACCATGCTTGAAATTTTCCTACCAAGAAAAGAGGCTTAGTGACCTAGTAGGCCATTTTTTTCAACTTGAGAAATGATAAATTTCCACAAATATGAGGGAGATTCTTAAGATTCTAAAAATTTATCATGATCAATATCACCCATGATAATAATTAAAATATTATGTATGACATTATTTTACCAAAAACATAAAACCTTGAAGTTTTAGAAAAAAAATCCAATCACTAGAGAGATTGATTGATGTTATTTATGAATTCTAGGAGAGTGAGAATAGATTCATCGACAATATGACCATCAATGAGATGATTGGAAGAGTTGGATAGAGTTTTGCCTAAGTTTCAATTTTTTAATACATCATTAGTGGAAAAATACATTAAAAAATTGTATTAATCACATATAAAGTAGAAGCCAAAGGGAATCCATAAGAAATAGAACAAAAATTTCTAAAAGAATTAAAAATTCCAATGAAAGGTAATGCAAGAATCAACATCAACAAATACTATTTTAATGTAAAACACAAAGGAGAAAATAATAAATCTTGGATCATAGCAAGGATTAAAATCCACTAAGTTTAGGAATTGTTTTGAAAATATATCTTGATGAAAATGAATAAATATTTATAATGTATAACCCTTTTAGTTCCTTCCTAAATAGAAATGTTGCTACCAATAATGTACCTAGATTTTATGGAGCTATTTTTCTCAAGGTGAACAATCAAAGGAAAATATGACATAGATGGAGGGAAAGAGCTTTGGTAATTGTTTTCTAAGAGATATTGAAAAGTTTGATTAGTTTTTAGTAACAATTATCCTCTATAATTCTAAAATAAGGTAGGAACTTGATATTATACTCATTGAAAATATTACCTGAAAATATTACCTAAATAATTGGAATGAAAAATTTCAAGATTAAATTTGTGAAGATATTTACCTATTATTTGTATGAGGGTTTGTGGAATTTAGAGAGGAATCCATCACAAATTTGAGCCTTATTATTAAACATGGAAAAAATATCCTAAAAATATCCTCATAAATGTCCTCTCCAGTTAGAATTTTCTTTCAAAGATATCTTTAATGGTGTGAAAGAAAACAAGGTTCCATGTATTTGAACATTATTGTAGGGTATTGCTTCATTCATGAGTCTTATATTGAGATTTGGAGCCCTACTCCTAATAGAACACAAAATCTTGATTGATAATAGGAAGCTATGTTAAAATATGTTGGTCCTTCATGGTTCGTTTGGTATATTGAGAAGTGTGAAAAGTGTATAAGGATTTAAAACTTATTTAAAAAAATATTTTTATTTTTAAGCTAGTGAAGATATTCTTTGATTTGACCTAAACATTATTAAAATGGTTATCAATAATTTTACTATGTTCACAAATTTGTAGAGAAAGAGAAAGGGGTTGTGATTTAAGATTGACAGTGGAAAAATAATGCTCTGAGGTGGTGGTGTAATAGGAATAGTAGTGGAAGTACACTAGCTAGCATCCATGAGTGTGAAGAAACTATGAGGTGTGTTCAAGAAAAATATTTCAATAGTTAATCAATATAATTTAATGATAGGAGATTGGATATAAATTCTAAACACATTAGATATGTGAAAGCATGGATTTATGAGTTAATAAGGACATTTTTGGGAAAAAATTGGGTCATTTCAGTATTGGATTTGGAATAATACAATTCAATAAAAAGATATATGGGAAATTAATATAAAAGTATAATTTTTAGTAGAGGGTCCAATAGTAGTGGGAGACATCTAGCAAAGGAAAAATATTTAGCTAGCATATCCCTATTAATCCATTCAATAGAAGAAATTGCACCATGTATACCAAATAGGATGGTTATAAAAATGAACAAGGTTGGGATAAAAATGCCCAAATTATCATGAATGTAGTACAAGGCTTCTATTTGGCTAGATTTACAATCCACAGGTAATTTTTCCACATTAATTAGATGTCACTTCCACCGTATTTGAGTATCTATAGATGACCTACATGAATTAGATAATTAAATCAACAATACATCTCTAAAAGAATATTTTTCAAAACTTTGTTAGGAGAATAAATATTAGTTCCTAATAAATATTAGTAACTACATTTAGGAGTGATAATATATATTTAAAAGTTCCCATAATGTATTTATATTGGGGTCATATTCATAGTAAAATAAATATGGTTTCTATTTAGGATATAAAATTATCAACTCCATAATCCTCTTCATGGTTACTAGAAACAAAAAATGATTTGTTAGCCATATGTCATGGAAAATAATAGAAAGAAAAAAAATACCCTCTTGCTAATAGAGAATGGACAAACTTGGAAATGTGAACTTTTCATAACATATTTTCTTGTGAGGTCTATCACACCTCTAAAATTTCATGAGATAACACCCATCGTTTATAATCAATATTTATATTCTCACTAACCAAATTGCAAATAGCTTCATTATTCTAAAAAAAATACCCTCTATATTGGTATTAAAGCTACCTATTACATAAATTGACCATGCCTTTTTATATATATTATATTATGACCCTCTTTCAAATTCTATCTAGACTAGATCAAACTATCATGAAATCACTAGAGGAATAGTATGGAAAACAACCAAAAACTTCTATTTGAGAAGACAACACATTGGGAAAAAGTGGGGACCTAATAAATATAAGTTTACATGTGTGTTCAATGATTCTACAGAAAGGTAACAATCCCTTTCCCATTTTCATGAAATTTTGATGCAACACCACCTTCAATTGTAGATTTCATTTTAACCAATAGAAATTTATTTTTTATGTGGCACACAACTATTACTAATATTTCAATTGTTCATGTGATTCTCAACTATTATGCATAATTCCTCTTTATTTAGAGGTACACCATAATTTGTAGGAATAGGATTGGGCCTACTATGATCAATAAAAAGGTGAGAATTCTTGATATTATAAAAAAAGGATTCACACCTAAAATATGTGAGGAACATTGAGATAAAGAACATATTCGATATGCTTCACCTAATTAATTTTAATATAAAGAAACTCTTTTAAATCCTTATAAAATTGATATTTTTAATAAATTATTATATGTATATAAGGTCATATCCAATTATTATTGAAATGACGGAAATGGGAGGAAGAGGGTTTGTATCCTTGAAGAGATAGGGCTCCTCCTATTTCACTCAAGTTTCACTCAAGGAAATCCTAGAGATCTCAATCCAAGGATGGAATGAAGGAAAGAGATCTACAATAGGGATGTCCTAGGGTCTGATTAAAGACAATAAGAGGGTTTTCCACTAAGCTAGGGCTTGGAAAGATAAGAGATGAATGAATCATGCAAAATACCATGCAAAACCTAACTAGATGACCTAGGAAATGAAATTGAAATACAAAATATCAAACTCAAAATGAACAAAGGTGTACCTAGAAGAAGGATGAGGTAAAAAAAAGCTTCAAAATTTTTGGAAAATTTATATTTTCTACCCATTGGGACTCATATGCCATTCTGGGCGATTTAGTCCCAAACTGGGGTTTTTGGGTGGAAACAAGAATCTGACAATACTGAATCTGAATCTCTTAAAATCTGGAAAAATCCCTGTACTATGAATCATACACAAAAAGTGGTGTATAAGTCTCACTCTACTTTTTTAGAGGGTTAATATCTGAATTATGTCTCCAATCTCTACTCTTCCTTCCATACTTTTTTTTCGGATTTGAAACCCTAATTTGCAACCTGTAGGTGACTTTTTGTGAAGATAGCAACCTTATGGTAAGTTGATGGATTTCTTCAACCTTGCAACCTAATCTTCAAAGGATATTAAAGCTTCAAGACACCTAGATCTACAATTACACATGTAGAGAGAGAAAAACTTTTTGATTTGTTAGTAAATGGGGGTTTTCCTTGGTCAAACCCCTTTTATGTAGTTTGTAATGATTTCTAGCTTAGATTGTGTGAGATTTTTTTCCATCGACGTTTCGGATCACACTCCCTGATCCATCATCAGGATGAGAGCAGAGCTAAAGGAGAAAAAAAAATTAAAAAAAATAAGGACATGAAACATTACATATGGAACATAAAACATGAATAATGATACCTTGAATAATGTGTTATAAATGATGTCTTGAAAATCAGCAATCTAACATGAGGTGGCCATGAAGGATATAGATCTTGATCTTGAAATAAGTATAGAACAATGCTTAAACTTGGATCTTGAATGCAACATCAAAACACTAGATCAAAAACATTCTTGATGCTTGATAACCTTGACATGATGATGGATCTTGAATTGGTGCAATAATTGATGAAGAAATCCACCCTTGAATGCTTTAGAAATGCTCTTGTAGACTCTCTTGATGCTCTTGTAAATTCTTGGAATGCTTAACTCTTGATAACTTATGTTGATATCATGAATGCTTAGTGAAATAATTATTTGAGACCTTTTTTATATAGGAAATCCATCTAATATCTCATTTATTAGATCTCAAAGGTCGAAATTCATGAAATTTGAACTTAAAATGCTAATTTCCCACTCAAAACCCTAAAAAGGGCCCAAATGGGACTCATATGCCACTTGTGGCATATAGGTCCCATCTGGACAAGACTCATACACTCAAGGTGGTGTATGGGTCCCACCAAGCCCTTTTGGCTTGATAAAATATCAAGGAGTTGAGAAATTAAGTTTATTTGTTGATATTGTCAAGATTTTGTTTGAAATATGCCTCGAGATGCATAATATAGGGTATTAGGGGCCTATTAATGATGATGTAAAGGTCATAAATATGAGAGGTCCCAAAGCTCAATGTGAAAGTGTAAATAAATATACTTTACAACATTAAATTAAGGAAAAATTAGGTCTATTTAGCTTAAAAGGGCCCTAAATCCAATGTGAATGTGGAAAATAAATTACAAAACTAGATCAAGGTGAAATTAGGTCCATTTAGTTTACAAGGGTCCTAAATTTAGTGTGAGGGTGTACATGAATACACTTTACAACACTAAATTAAGGGAAAGTTAGGCTTTTTTAGCTTAAAAAGGGCCCAAGATCTAATGTGAATGTGTTAAACACATTACAACACTAGATCAAGGCAACATTAAGTTCATTTTAACATTAATCATTCCCAAATCAAGTAATAAAAATGGATACTTTTTCCAACATTACATCTAGTCCCCACTTTAGTGAGAGGATGAACTTGCTTCAAAATCACACTAAAGTAGACCAGCGTGCATCAAGAGGGGTCCAAATGTACCAATTCTAGTAAGGTAGAATGATAACAATCAAGAGGTTTGTGCAAGCCCCTAGGACCAAGGTCCTATGGAAAACCAACTGTTACCAATTTTTCACTATAGCTCAAATGGTGGAGCTGATTTAAATATTGTTATATTTTAAGGTGAAAATGCAATTATTTTTGAATATCCTTGAGTGTTTTTTTGCACTTCGTTTTAGTTCATTAAGTGACAGTTATGCTTTGAAAAGAGGAATCAAAGTTTCAGAAATTGTTATTCAATGCTTTACAATCAAATGAAGTACAGGATTGAGCATTAAACAATAAAGCATTTCAAATGCTTTCATTTATTTCACAAAGTGGTTCATATTTACAACATTTCATTTGATTGAGAGAATTCAAATGCTAGTACAAATTTGCATTGAGATGCATTTTTTCTTTTCCAAATGAAAAGTAGAAAGAATGAAATCAAATATCCACACAAGCCATGGATGTGACTGTCATAGTGCATCATAAACAACACACTACATAATGGAATATGCATAAAAGGAAAAATCACATAAGTATAAACATAATCATCATTGCATGATTGGTTGATGACCGATGTGGAAGTGGTGCACCATTTGTCTTCTTTGAGCTCCATTGACCTATAGGAAGGAAGAGAGGGATGTCAGAGGCTCTGACTATGAATATACCTATATGAACCATCAATGATAATGTAGTATGCTACTAATCATGCACTGAAACAATCAAGAAAAGTGCAGAGACATGAGCTGAAGGAGAAACATCAACACAATCATGATAT
The DNA here is from genome assembly GCA_007115665.2 of Sequoiadendron giganteum. Taxonomy (NCBI): domain Eukaryota; kingdom Viridiplantae; phylum Streptophyta; class Pinopsida; order Cupressales; family Cupressaceae; genus Sequoiadendron; species Sequoiadendron giganteum. The sequence continues at coordinate 486,816,094 of CM021101.1, read as the reverse complement.
ATTGTTTTTTATGCTAACACTGTTTGTTTCGTTGTGCAGGTGTATAGGGAAAATCATGAAGCTGATTATTATTTGAAGACCAAGCATGTGGGGAAAAATGGGCTCCCACAAGGGTAGAGCCCAACATGCTGGCCTTATATGTTACAAGAGGGCCGAGAAAGGAAGATGCAATCATCATGCTCTTCTGAGCTTACAACTGAACAAGTAATCGAACTACCATGTATTTATAACAATCAGATCAACATATGGAAGTGAAAATTGCTAATGAATGCTAATTGGACAACTTGTTTTAGTTAAAACCATCAATCTATCATGTTTTCTTAAAGGTTCAAACTGCTATTTTAAAATACTATTTTTCTATTTTTAAGATTGTTCACTTTATAGTGTTGTTTCATATTTTCTATTTTGGAACAACAGTGGTCTATCTTTTAACAATGATAGTGAAAAGTGCAAAGTTATGAGGTTATGCCTTGATAGGTAAGGATGTGAAGAGTTTGTTGCCAGAATAAGCAGAATATATCAAAGCATGAAGGAGCTTTATAGATGCAAGTTGGAACAACATAGATTAAGTCTGGTCTTCTTCAAGTTTCATTGTTTCAGGAATACCCACATGATGTTTTGGATTCGAAACAAGTTTATAGTGTACTTTCTAGAATTCTAAATGAGAATGTTTTTTAACAATATAGATTGGGTTTTGGCAAGAGTGTAGTGTTTTCAAAAAAAAATGCAGGAGGCTCATCTGAAGATTTCAATTTAAAATGTGTTTTCTTCATAGTTGACAAGTACCCATTTTGGGGTTTTGAGTAAAACATAGAAATATTAAAATACCCACATACAAATTTTTGCTAAGGAGCAGATTTTATTCATATACAGAGATACCCACATGGGGTTTTCACAAGGAATGCAGATTTATCATCATTTTTCAGTTTACCCATATGGGGGTTTTAAAAATAGAACAAAAGCAATGTAGTTTCTAGAATACCCACATGGGTTTCTACATTCTAAAATAGAAATGCTCGATAATGCTTGGGCCGAGTGCAGTGGGGAGTTGCAGTTACTGTTTCATCAAATAAGGAGAGCCATTTTCGAGTTTTTTGCATAGGAGAACGGAATCAAAGCACAATATGCATGGAGTTTGAATTTCTTCATATGGAGAGTCATTAGTCAACTAATATCATGTTGCGGCCTATCAAGAAGATAATGCATAGTTTTTTCATAAAAATAAGCTTCAGCTTAAGCACTCATGGCATGGCCAGTCAACAGGGCTGCATTTTTTTGAAAAAGATAACAACCATTTTAAAAATAAAGCTCGTGGGCTTTAGTTTGGGAGAGAGAAATACAAAAAATAGTGAGCAAGGAAGAGCTTACCATTGTGTTTGTTGTTCAAGAATTCACAGGTTGTGCCCAGCTCATTGGAGCCCACAAAAGCTAAGGGTTGAGCCCTCTCATGGCACCCAAGGTAATGTTAAGAAAACATAGAGAAAGAATGCAAGAGAAAATCAGAGAAGAATGGAGGAGAAGCCGTGACCTATGAGGCCATGTTCTTAACAAAGGAACCAAGAATGATGCATAAGGAAGTGACAGGTCGCACTTACCATAGAATGGAGGAGAGCCTGGAGTTTCAAAGCCTCCCAAGCTGTAGGGTCAAGCATAGACATGGTGGCGGCTGCAGAGCAATTCTTTCCAAAGCCTCCATTCTCAAAATATACGAAATGTTAGGGCTTGTTTTGAGTTTTGATCTTTAGGGTTCCTAAGTCCCTAAGTGGACTTTAGGGTGGTTGTTTAAGTTAGGAAAATTAATGACTATCAAAATAATATGCCATGATAGATGACTCATGAACCCTAAGGCATTGGCTCTATAGCTATACCTTGGGAAAGGCTTCATGCCTTAGTTGCATTTTTGATTAATTTTTTAGAAATTAATTGAACTTTTTTGCCTTAGTGATATTTATCATTATCAAATGTTTTTATGGAGAGTCATTAGGTCTTGGAAATATGCCTTAGGATTAGGGTTAAGACCTAGGCTTATTTTATTTTAAATATTTTTAGAGAAAACAATTAAAACATGCAAGGAAGAATATTGTAATTTTATGATTTTTTATAGAAAAATCAAGCTTGTAAGGGGAGATATAAGGCATTGTATGCAATTTTTTTTTTTTTAAATCTTTAATTGTAAAATGGAATAATTATAAAAACTGCATCATGTAAAACAAAAGCAAAGAAATACTTTATAAATTGCTTTGTTTTCTTGCTATTTTTAGCAGTTGAGCATTGACTTTTCTTCTTGGTCAGAATTGAGTTTTCAGCTGGAGAGATAAGGGGTTTTCCTTGCTTTAAAAGCAGTTTTTTGCTATTTTTAGAAGCCTAACAGTTGATGCATGCAAAAAGTGCGACTTTCCACTTTTATGCTGACTTGTTGCACAGTTTTTGGGACCTTTTCCTTGATATTTTTTCAAGAGCTCGGATTAGGGTTTGAGACATATATCTTTGGAGAAAACTTAGGGTTTTCTAGTTCAATCTATTTTTTGCTCTTACACATTTTGGAGCTTGAAACTATTTTGTACTCAGTTGAGATTATTTTTGGCATACTCCTACAGTGAATAAAAAAAATAGCACTCCTACCTATCGTTTTGTGTCTATTTGGAGTTACAGTTTGATTTTTATCTTGTGATTTTTGTTCAGGGAGTCCTTGTTATGTCCTAGGCTGTAGTTTGATGCAAAAAAGTGCAAGGATACAGGTTGTATGTCATGTTTTGAACAAATCTTCATGCAAAATACTTATGTAAAATTGTTCTTGAGAGGTTGTGAAATTTTTGTTGGCTTTTGAGCACTGTTTGTGAGCAAAATCCATAATAGTCATTAGTTCATCATCTAATATTGAAAATCATTTCAAAATCATAGGTTTTAAGATTATGTTTTTCTCTCTATCCTTTTCCCAAGAAAGATTTTAGAATAGGATCATCATACGGAGAACCATCTCGCTCTGGAGATTCTCTTTCCTAATAGATTACCCACGTTTGGAAAGAGTTTCAATGTTGCAACCGATAGTCTGATTTTTGCAAATCTGACGGGGTGCATATCTGATTGCTAACAGTTTTTGGCATGCCCAGTGGGACTCTAAAAATTAGTTTTAGAGAAGTTTAATTTCTAAAATTTGTTGTTTGGTGTATGCAATAGGTTTCTCAACCTTTTGGACGCTTGTTCAATATACTTGGCGACTCCGACTTCTGATTTTTTGCATGCAGACCTAGTGCAGCCTGCGCATGAGAAAGGTACAAACCAAATCAAGTGCTGCACCTTTTCGATACCGACAACTATCCCTACCACGAAGAGTTGGTAGAACAACAAGGAGGTTGTTTGAGATGCCAATGAGGTCAAGATCAACACCTCATGTTTTTAGCTCTCTGGTTTTATCACCAAGAGTACCAGTTCCAATATCACAAAATACTGCCAATGTGAGCGCCAAGGCAACATCCATTTGCACCTTTTAATGGAGGAATTCCATTAGAAATTGCTCAACATGATGACATCCTAGTTGCAGCCCTGAGAAGCCTGCCATTCTTCACTGGAGAAGATCACACAACACCGGTGGAGCACATTCGTGACGTGTCTACCTTATGTTTAGTTCACATCACGCAAGAGAATGTTGTGTTAAGGCTCTTGGCTGCATCGCTCAAGGGTAAAGCATTACAATGGTTCAAAGGCCTCGTAGCCAACTCTATTGCAACATGGGATGTGCTAGGTAATGGTCTATAGTAATTTTTTGTTGATAAATATGACAATTTGTCCCTGCTAGAATAGTTGAGTACTATTCAGAGAGCGCCGCACAAGCACTTGGTAGATTTCAATCACTATTTTTAGAGAAATTGGGCCAAAATTCCTGTAATGGTAAGGCCTTTACTAGCTCATGCTTTTTTATTTTACTTAAAATATTTGAACAGTAAGATTTCAATCATGACCCAATCTATGGGTGGGCATACACTCCCTGATGCTTATGATATCGCCATTAGAGCTGAGAATTGTCTCATCCAAGCTGGAGATATAGCTCCTAGACCTCCTATGTCGTTGTTTCCTAAAATAAAACCACCTACCCCTACTGCTTTGGCTCCCTTAGCTAATGTTCCCGCTATCCCAGCAATGGGTTATCATACCGCAACACAGAAAATTGCTACTCCAACCCAAAACCAAGAAATTCAGGAGATTAAAAGTATACTCAAGACCTTCAGGAATGATCTAGTGAGCACTAAGAAGCAAGTAGGTCATGAACATAAACCTTATCAAGCCACTTATCAGCAAAACTAGCCTAATCGGCTTGCTTTTCAGAATGATTATCAGGGCCAAAAGAGAAATTTTAACCCAAAACCCTTCTAGCCATACAACCCAAATGTAGCCAATTCATCAAAAGAGCTTGTACCTCAGAATAATATCACCCAGGATTGCGATTGGTGTTATCCATGAAACCAACCCCATAACCAATCAACATGTGATAATGGCATGAGAAATCAGGCCTTAATGGTTCAAAATAGTTATGCAGGTTCAAAAAGTGTTTCAAATCAGAGCTTGGAACAACAAGAAGGTTTTGAGGTCGCTTTGCCAAACTGGCAGAGTTCTGAGTTCTGTGGCGTGAATGGCTAGGATCAACAAGTTTCTCCTATCCCAGCCAGCACAAGATTGAAAAAGAGAGCAATGAACCTAGGACAACAAACTGGAAGTTCACAACATCAACCTATGAAAGATAAGAAGCATAGTCCTACACCCAGTACTAATGTCGCAACACAATCCAAGGTGTATTTTTTATAAAAGGGCCAAGAGATACATGGAAAATAGTAGTCAAAGACACATTTGCAGCCCTTACAGAAGTAGAATGATGTTGCTGTCACAAAAAACCAGTAGAAGGTAAATACTACTTCTTTTAATATTGTTGAACACCTCAGAAAGACTACTATTAGCATGTCTATATTAGATGCTTTGCACATCCTAGGTCATAAAAGTTTGCTGCAAGATGCTTTAGTTGAGTTGTCTATTATTGATGATACTAATCAAGGTGCTACCAAAGTCGTGTTCACTAATAGTTCGGAAGGTAAAAGCGAGCAGAAAGGTAAGGAGGTAAAGCCTCCACCATTTTATTTGACTCTGATCATTGGGGATAAATTAGTGCATAATTGCATGGTTGATTCTAGCGTGAGTAGCTCTGTTATGCCTAAAAAGTTAGCTAATGCGTTAGGTCTTGTTTATGAACCCAACCCTTAGAAGGGTGTAGTTCAGTTAGATGGGTCTACTGTTAGAAGTGCTGGTATAGTCAAAAATTTAGCCCTTACCTTGCACGCATCCCCTAGTTTTTTGATTCATCAAGATATACATGTAATTGATTTGCCACCACACTTTGTCATTTTCCTATCAAGAGATTTTATAGCCAAGTTGGGGGGTTTCTTGTCATCTGAGTGGTCTCACCTATTTTTTAGAACGAGGTATGGTACAAAGGTAACCATAAAGTCCGAGCCTTTAGCCAAAGAACACATTAAACCATACGTTCTGAGCCCTATAAACGCTAACCTCTACGTCACCCCTGTACTGGAGGAGAAAACCATGACATCAGACCACAACACCCATGTAGAAAATATAAATCTAGATGAATGGGCAGCCAAAGATCACGAGCTTGATCCCTTCTAGCATATAGATGAGGTAGGGTTAGGGGTTTACATGATTCGTGAACCTGATTCTGATATGCCTAATCTGATTAAAAGGGAAGTATAACTTGTAGGGAAAGAAAATGAACTTTGGAAACTCTATTTTGATGGTTTGAGGAGTAGTGTAGGTGCTAGTGGAGGGCCATGCTGATTTTACCAGAGGGAGAAAGATATTATTCTACTTTCAGATTTGTATTCAGTTGTACAAACAATACAGCTGAATACAAAGCACTTGTACATGGCCTAGAATGGGCCCAAAGAAGAGGTATTAAATGTTTGCGTGTTTATGGTGATTCTGAGTTAATCGTAAATCAGGTCAGAAATCTAAATGCTACAAAAAATGAATTGCTTAAGAAATACAAGCATCGTGTATGGGATTTAATAGATGATCTTGATGTTTTTAATATCTGTTCAGTTCCTAGAAATGAAAATAAGCATGTGGATAGGATTATTTCTATTGGGGCTCAGTATGATATTCCAAATGAAATTCACAAAGTAGAGGCACACCAATATGTAAAGATAGTCATCAAACCTTCTGTTCCTGACAATAATGTGAGTTGGTAGGTTTTTGACAGCGATGAGCAAATTGTAAATTTTTTAATTGCTGAAGCTGAGTTTGCAGATGGAAACCAACAAAAGTGGCAGGAGTAGTATGACAATCAGATTGTACAATTGAGGACCAGCAAGCTTCCAAGGGGTTTGGTGACCTTGGAATCTACTTTCAACTCAGATGACTAGATGAGGAGAGACAAGTGCAACTTGGCTGTTAAAGAGGAACACTATGAAGCAATCAAAATATTCATAGGTAAGCTTCTCAATATGGGAAAGGTATGTAATAAAGAGGAACAGTAGGAGTTTATTCTGTGATGTCAGAAATTTAGTGATATTTTTGCTTGGGAGTATAAGGATTTGAAAGGGTTTGACCCAGAATTATCCCAACATACTATTGAATTAGATCCTATTGCAAAAATAGTAAGGTAGAAACAGAGGCCTCTCAATCCCAAATTAGAACACCTTATGAAAGCCGAGCTGAATAAATTAGTTGAAAGTGGTATTATTTTTCCCATCAAGCATACTTCTTGGGTGTCAAACCTAGTTCTAGTTAGGAAGAAAAGTGGGGAGATCAGATTATGTGTTGATTTCTGAGATTTAAATAGAGCATCATTGAAAGACCACTACCCACTCCCTTCTATGAAGCAAATTTTGCAGGTGGTTTTTGGTTCTAACAGATTTTCTTTGCTAGATGGTTATTCAGGTTATAACCAGATTTTGGTTAAATAGAAGGATCAATTTAAAACAACATTCATGACTAAGTGGGGCACAATGGCCTACAAAAGGATTCCTTTTGGCTTATCCAACGCTAGAGCAACTTTTCAGTGAGCAATGGATATGGCTTTTCACTGCCTCATGAACAAGATCGTTCTGGTATATTTAGATGATATTACTATTTTTTCCAAAAATTCTAATGAACATCTTGATCATTTAGAACATATTTTTCAGAGATGCAGGGAGTTCAGAGTGTCTCTCAATTCGAAGAAGTGTATTTTTTCTATACACAAAGGTAAACTCCTTGGACACATTGTTTCAAAGCAGGGTATTTCCATAGATTCTGAAAGGATTTCTATATTTCTCGAATTACCATTTCCAGCTCACAAGAAAGGCTTGCAAAGCTTTCTTGGAAGAATAAATTTTGTGAGAAGGTTCATACCAAATATCGCAGCTTTGCTGCAACCTCTCACTCTTATGCTGAAAAAGAATATACCTTTCACCTGGACCAAGGAAGGTAAAAGGAGCTTTGATCAGATCAAAGAAGCTCTCGCAGTTGCCCCTACCCTCATTAATCCAAAGTACGACAAAGATTTCATTCTTTACGCATTTGGAGGAGTTGATACTATTTCTGCTATGCTTTGCCAGCAGAATGATGAAGGTTTGGAACAACCTGTGGCCTTTTTTAGCCAGGTACTACATGATTATGAGGTAAAGTATTCCTTTGTCAAAAATCATGTGTTTTCCATTGTAAGAAGTTTAAAAAAGTTCAGACATATGCTGTCGAACAAAAAGATTCATTTGTTGGTTGCGCATTCAACTGTTAAAGATTTCTTGCTAAATCGTGAAATTAATGATAAGCGTGCTAGTTGGATAACCAAGGTCATGGAGTTTGACATAGATATTAAAATAACCAAACTCGTTAGAGGTAAGGGTTTGTGTGAACAAATTGTGGAAAACACAACGGGCAGCAACTTAGAGGAGACTAAAAAGGTTGGTATAGTGCTAAACAATGATGATGTAGTAGCTGTTCCAGTTCCTGCTGCCACCTGGGTGCAGCAAATGATGCTTTATTTATAGACTGGCGAGTGTCCCGAAGGTCTAGATAGAGTGAAAAGGAGGTATTACATATTACAGTCTATTCCTTTTGTAATTATTGATGGCATTCTGTATAGAAGATATTTTCAAGGTGTTTTGTTACGATGCATTGAACCTGACCGAGTTGATAAGCTTTTAGCAGAATTTCATGATGGGCCTTCAGGAGGCCACTTTGCTGCAAGAACAACAACCCTAAAAATTATGCGGGCTGGTTATTATTGGCCGAATTTTTTCAAAGATGCCATTGCTTGGGTCCAAAAATGTGAAAAGGGGGTGCTTTGTTTTCAAGAAAATAGAAACTTGCAGCTTTACCTCTGCATCCAATTCAAGTGGAGCAGCCCTTTGCTAAGTGGGGCTTATATTTTATAGGGCCAATCAACCCACCTTCAAGCATTGGTCATAATTGGATACTGACCACCACAAATTATTTTACTAAATGGACCGAGGTGGTTTCTTTAAAAGAAGCAAATGAGACTTTTGTGCTTAATTTTTATCAAGACTTAGTGTCAAGATTTGGTACTCCAAATTCTATAGTTTCTGACAATGGTTTGGCCTTCATTGGTTTAAGAATCTCTGATTGGTCAGTTAGAAATAACATTTATTTGAATACATCTTCTAACTATTATCCGCAGGGAAATGGGCAGGAAAAATCTACAAATAAGAATTTGATCTAGATAATCAAGAAGACTGTCGAGGACAATCAACGAACATGGTACGAAAAGCTTAAGTTAGCCCTTTGGGCTGATAGAGTGACACCGAAAAGGGCCACTGGTTGTTCTCCTTACGTACTTTCTTATGGTAAAGAGGTTAAGTTACCCATTTCTATTAAGCTACCGACTTTAAGTTATGTGAAAGAACTGGAATTACTGAATGAGCAACCTCTTGAAGTGCGGTTTGCATAGCTAGTAGAGCTTGAGAAAACTAGAAGGGAAGCTTTAAAAAAACTTGAAATACATCAAGCTTAGATGAAGAGCTCTTTTGATAAGAAGGAAAGACCACGGGAATTCATCATTGGTGATCTGGTCTTCAAATGGAATGAATATAAAAGCAGACTTGGACAACATTCCAAGTTCGATGCAATTTGGGATGGGCCTTATGTAATAACAGAGTGCAAGGAGCATAATGCTTTCTAGCTTTCAAAGTTGACTAGAGAGGTGTTGTCTATCCCAGTTAATGGGATCCACCTCAAACATTGCCTCTGAGATAAGTTCTATATTGTAAATAAATAGAGTAGTTGTTACAAATAAGTGTATTATGCACATTTATTTTCAGTAGTTTTCTTTCCCTAAGCGTTGTTGCTCATTGTTTTGTTGGCCATCAGGGCCTGTTAGTTTGCTTTCAGCTTTTTTTGTTTTGTTTTGCTGTTGTTTTGGAGTTGTTTCAGTTTTTTCTGAGTTCATGAAGAGGCAGTTTTGACTCCACGCCCAATGGAGTTTTCAAAGGCAACTGATCTATGCTTTGCTGAAAAGCATCTAGCGAAAATCACCAAAATGTTATCAATTTTTCACTACAGCTCAAATGGTGGAGCTGATTTAAATACTATTATATTTTAAGGTGAAAATGCAATTATTTCTGAATATGCTTGATTATTGTTTTGCACTTTTTTTTAGTTCATTAAGTGACAATTATGCTTTAAAAAGAGGAATCAGAGTTTCAGAAGTTGTTATTCAATGCTTTACAATCAAATGAAGTACATGATTGAGCGTTAAACAATAAAGCATTTCAAATGCTTTCATTTATTTCACAAAGTGGTTCATATTTACAACATTTCATTTGATTGAGAGAATTCAAATGCTAGTCCAAATTTGCATTCAGATGCATTTTTTCTTTTCCAAATGAAAAGCAAAAAGAATGAAATCAAATATCCACACAAGCCATGGATGTGACTGTCATAGTGCATCATTAATAGCACACTACACAATGGAAGATGCATAAAAGGAAAAATCACATAAGTACAAACATAATCATCATTGCCCGATTGGTTGATGACCGATGTGGAAGTGGTGCACCATTTGTCTTCTTCGAGCTCCATTGACCTGTAGGAAGGAAGAGAGGGATGTAAGAGGCTCCGAATATGAATATACCTAAATGAACCATCAACGATAATGTAGTATGCTACTAATCATGCACTGAAACAATCAAGAAAAGTGCAGAGACATGAGCTGAAGGAGAAACATCAACATGATCATGATATATTGTTTTTTATGCTAACACTATTTGTTTCCTTGTGCAAGTATAGGGAAAATCATGAAGCTGATTATTATTTGAATACCAAGCATGTGGGGAAAAATGGGTTCCCACAAGGGTAGAGCCTGACATGCTGGCCTTATATGTTACAAGAGGGCCGAGAAAGGAAGATGCAATCATCATGCTCTTCTGAGCTTACAATTGAACAAGTAATCGACTACCATGTATTTATAACAATCAGATCAACATATGGAAGTGAAAATTGCAAATGAAAGCTAATTCGACAACTTGTTGTAGTTAAAACCATCAATCTATCACATTTTTTGAAAGGTTCAAGCTGTTGTTTTAAAATATTGTTTTGTTGCTTTTAAGACTGTTCACTTAATAATGTTGTTTCATATTTTCTGTTTTGGAACAACAGTTCTCTATCTTTTAACAATGATAGTGAAAAGTGCAAAGTTATGAGGTTATGCCTTGACAGGTAAAGATGTGAAGAGTTTTTTGCCAGAATAAGCAAAATATATCAAAGCATGAAGGAGATTTATAGATGCAAGTTGGAACAACATAGATTAAGTCTGGTCTTCTTCAAGTTTCATTGTTTCAGGAATACCCACATGATGTTTTGGATTCAAATACAAGTTTACAGTGTACTTTCTAGAATTCTACATGAGCATGTTTTTTAACAATACAGATTGGGTTTTGGCAAGAGTGTAGTGTTTTCAAAAAAAAATACAAGAGGCTCATCTAAAGATTTCAATTTAAAATGTGTTTTCTTCATAGTTGACAAGTACCCATTTTGGGGTTTTGAGTAAAACACAAAAATACTAAAATACCCACATACAGATTTTTGCTAAGGAACATATTTTATTCATACACAAAGATACCCACATGGGGTTTTCACAAGGAATGCAGATTTACGATCATTTTCCAGTTTACCCATATGGGGGTTTTAAAAATAGAACAAAAGCAGTGTAGTTTCCAGAATACCCAAATGGGTTTCTACATTCTAAAATAGAAATGCCCGATAATGCTTAGGTTGAGCCTAGTGGGGAGTTGCAGTTACTGTTTCATCAAATAAGGAGAGCCATTTTCAAGTGTTTTGCATGGGAGAACGGAATCAAAGCACAACATGCATGGAGTTTGAATTTATTCATATGGAGAGTCATCAGTCAACTAATATCATGTCGCGGCTTGTCTAGAAGATAATGCACATTTTTTTCATAAAAATAAGCTTTAGCTTAAGCACTCATGGCGCAGCCAATCAACAGGTGTGCATTTTTTCTAAAAAGATAACAACCATTTTGAAAATAAAGCTCATGGGCTTTAGTTTGGGAGAGAGAAATACAAAAAATAGTGAGCAAGGAAGAGATTACCATTATGTTTGTTGTTCAAGAACTCACAAGCCACACCCAGCTCATTAGAGCCCACAAAAGCTAAGGGTCGAGCCCTCTCATGGCACCCAAGGTAATGTTAAGCAAACATAGAGAAAGAATGCAAGAGAAAATCAGAGAAGAATGGAGGAGAAGTCGTGGCTTGTGAGGCCATGTTCTTAACAAAGGAACCAAGAATGATGCATAAGGAAGTGACAGGTCGCACTTACCATAGAATGGAGGAGAGTTTGGAGTTTCAAAGCTTTCCAAGCTGCAAGTTTGAGCATAGACATGGCGGCGGCTGCAGAGCAATTCTTTCCAATGCCTGCATTCTCAAAAGATGCGAAATGTTAGGGCTTGTTTTGAGTTTTGATCTTTAGGGTTCCTAAGTCCCTAAGTCAACTTTAGGGTGGTTGTTTAAGTTAGGAAAATTCATGAATATCAAAATAATATGCCATGATGGATGACTCATGAACCCTAAGGCATTTTTTCTATAGCTAGACCTTGGGAAAGGCTTCATGCCTTAGTTGCATTTTTGATTAATTTTTTAGAAATTAATTGAACTATTTTTGCCTTAGTGATAGTTATCATTATCAAATGGTTTTATGGAGAGTCATTAGGTCTTGGAAATATGCCTTAGGATTAGGGTTAAGACCTAGGCTTATTTTATTTTTATTTTTATTTTAATTATTTTTAGAGAAAACGATTAAAACATGCAAGGAAGAATATTATAATTTTATGATTTTTTATAGAAAAATCAAGCTTGTAAGGGGAGATAAAAGGCATTGTATGCAAAATATATATTTTTTAAATCTTTAATTGTAAAATGGAATAATTATAAAAATTGGATCATGTAGAGCAAAAGCAAAGCAATACTTTATAAATTGCTTTGTTTTCTTGCTATTTTTAGTAGTTGAGCATTGACTTTTCTTCTTGGTCGGAATTGAGTTTTCAGTTGGAGAGATAAGGGGTTTTCCTTGCTTTAAAAGCAGGTTTTTGCTATTTTTAGAAGCTTGACAGTTGATGCATGCAAAAAGTGTGACTTTCCACTTTTATTCTTTGTTGCACAGTTTTTGGGACCTTTTCCTTGATATTTTTTCAAAAGCTCGGATTAGGGTTTGAGACATATATCTTTGGAGAAAACTTAGGGTTTTCTAGTTCAATCTATTTTTTGCTCTTACACATTTTGGAGCTTGAAACTATTTTGTACTCAGTTGATATTTTTTTTGGCATACTCCTACAGTGAATAATAAAAACAGCATTCCTACCTATTGTTTTGTGTCTATTTGCAGTTACAGTTTGATGTTTATCTTGTGATTTCTATTTAGGGAGTCCTTGTTATGTCCTAGGTTGTAGTTTGATGCAGAAAAGTGCAAGGATATAGGTTGCATGTCATGTTTTGAACAAATCTTCATGCAAAATACTTATGTTAAATTTTTCTTGAGAGGTGAAATTTGTGTTGGTTTTTTAGCATTGTTTGTGAGGAAAATCTAGAATAGTCATTAGTTCATCATCTAATATTGAAAATCATTTCAAAATCATAGGCTTTAAGATTATTTTTTCTCTCTATCCTTTTCCCAAGAAATATTTTAGAATAGGATCATCATATGGAGAACCAACTCATTCTGGAGATTCTCTTTCCTAATAGATTACCCACGTCTGGAAAGAGTTTCAATGTTGCAATAGATAGTTTGATTTTTGCAAATCTAATAGGGTGCATATCTGTTTGCTAACACCAACATAGGTGCAAAAGAACACACATAAGGTGTATGATATGCAACATCAAGATACACAAACATGCAATGTCAATAACTAAAAATAAAGAGAAAACAAAAACAAGAAGAAATAAAAAAGAGGTGGATCAAGCCTTGACTGTTTGCCCAATGTAATGTGGATAAGATCGAAGACATTTTTCATAAATGCATGCTCACTCTAGGGCAACAAAACTTTAGGTTGTTTGTTGGATTAGTATCCAAAAAGGGTGGCTTGGTGAGAAAGTCATGCCTTTGTACTAGCTTCTCACTGTATAATGAGAAATTTATTCCCATGTTTAGGATTATCATCATACATTAACCATACCAAAAATATACCTCCTGATAACTTTGATAAGGTGCCACATAATAATGGACTTTGAGCTTCATGAGGCAAGAAAAGCTTCGTATGCTTGAAACTCACGAACAAATACGATGGCTCCATAGGAAAGAAAAGTGTATTATGCAAGGTGGCCATATAACAATTGTTGTAAATGAAAAATAGTGTAAGGTACATTCAAAGGGATTTTTCTTGGTTCATGTAAAGTCTCTTCTCAGGGAAAATTATTCCTAATGTCTCCAAGAGAGGAAAAGTCAAAGAAATATAATGATCTCAGAGGAAATCAGGCCTAATGATACCACCAAGAAAAGGATTCATCACAAGAAGAAAGAAAATCACACATTGAAACGTGAGTGTCAATATATGCCACCACTTTAATGATAACACCATTACTATGAGAAATTTCTTTAAATTATAAGAAGAAATGAGAGGCTATTTAGAAATCCCTATGCTAAGTCATATGTTTCTAAATCGAATTACATCATGAATAAGTTTGTCACATGCAAGCCAACTTAAGGCATATCTTCCACATCCCAAAATTGATCTTATATGTATTCATGAAAGGTGGTCAACTAGCCAAAAGAGACAACAACAAGTGACATATGAGGACAAGGCTACCTAACCCCTTTCCCCTACTTAGTGCAGGACAAAGGTGAGCCAAAATGAAAATTTGTATCAATTAGAGAAAATAGGTGCTTCAACATAAGGAAGAGCACCACAATCCTTAAGATGTTGAATTTTATCACTTAAAGCCTTACATTCATTAGTAGAATGACCATTGACTCTATGATATGAACAATGAATTCTTGTAGTATAATTTCTTTCATGTTCTTGGAGGGACAAATATCAAACAATCTGGAGGAGTCTCAACAAGATACCCTCTCTTAGTATAAGATGTCATACTTACACAAGGATCTTTAGATTATGATATTTTGTACTCTCCTTTATAAGAGTGTGTAAAATCTATCAAATTGAAATCATGAGTGTTTTGTGTGATGACATTGATATTAAGCGAAGACTTCTCTATTTATTTTGTTTATTTCAAAGGATAATAATCAAGAGCACTGGTGTCTATCAGTTTAGGAAGCACTAATGTTAAAGTTGGCTTAGAGGAATATTTTGTAAGAGTGTTGACATTAAGTGAAGGCTTGTTTCTTTCTTTTGAGGGACGATAACCAAGACCACTAGTATTTTCTTGCATGTGAGGCTCTATAGGGACACATATACCTTGTTCTCTAGCACCACATCCTTTTCCACTATAACCAAGTTTTTTCATCATTTCATAACCTTTTTCATAAAGAATTTTCATTTATTTTGGAGTCAGCGGTTTTTCATGATTAAGTTTATCAAATTTTGGCATGTAATTTGTCGTCTTTT
Source organism: Sequoiadendron giganteum (assembly GCA_007115665.2). Classification (NCBI taxonomy): domain Eukaryota; kingdom Viridiplantae; phylum Streptophyta; class Pinopsida; order Cupressales; family Cupressaceae; genus Sequoiadendron; species Sequoiadendron giganteum. The sequence continues at coordinate 486,801,018 of CM021101.1, read as the reverse complement.
GTTCTAAAGTGGTTGAGGTTGATGCTTTTGAAGGGTCTTCTAAATTTTGTGTTGACATTACCACTTTTTATTTTTCATTCTTTTCAGAGTCTTTGTGTATGATGTTGTATTCTCCCATGAATGATGTGAAATCTAAGGAACCCCAATAATTTTATAATAGCTTCATGACTTCCTCAATATGTTTTATATTTTTCTTTCTCTTACATGGGTTCTACTTGTGTAGCTGACGTCAATGTTCTCAAAGGATTTTCCTTGTTTTTCCCAATGTTTAAGCATCTATTTGGTTTAGGATCAGCTTTGACTATGTACACTTTGTTTTTGTAGACATACTTCATTATACGATGAAGAGTAGAAGGGACCCCATTCATTGCATGAATCCATGGTCTACCTTAAATAATATTATATGAAAGATCATGAGGCATAACATGGATGAATATTTCTAATGTGGCCTTTCAAAGTTTAATACGTAAAGTGATCACACCAAGCGGTTGTTTTCCTACGTTGTTGAATCCACAAATAGATAAAGAATTGGGTTCAATTTTTGTTTTATCCACACCAAGCCTATCCAAAAGGTTTAAAGTACAAACATTAAGAGAAAATCCATTGTTGACAAGGGTTTTCTTTATGCATGTTCTATTGTATCTATCTATTATCATGAAAGCATCATGTTTTTTTTGCACTTCGAAAGGAGGGAGCTCACTTTGGTGGAAAACAATGCTAGCATTCATTTCTTGAATCATGGTTGTTAAGTCATTCAGTTGCACATTAGAAGGGATAGGGACTTATTGTAAAGCATTTTGAATCATGTTATGATAATAAGGGGATGCATGAATAAGGTCCCATAATGATATCTTAGCAAGATTATTCTTTAGTTGTTCAACAAGATTGTACTCCTTTTCAATTTGTGAAGGAAAATGAGGAGGGCCTAGTAGGATAGGGTTAGGCAATGGGAGGGATGTTGAAGGTGTTTTTCTTGGTTACAGATTATTTCTAGTGTTATATGTATGAGTGACAATATTATAACTTGACTTTTGTGAAACATTATTCTTAGGTGGGTAGAGGATAAATTTAGGTTTATTTTGAGTTTGTGGTCGTTGTGAGGGTAGGTAAAGAATTAGAGGATTCTTAGGATGTTCCATAAGATATGTAGGAGGTCCATTAATCAAGTGGGATCTAATAGAAACTTGTGCATTCATAACCTCGATGGTTTTGGTTTGATGTCTTTCTAATGAAGGGGAGTCATGCCATGTTTTCACCATCATCTAAGGAAGCTGAAATGTTGTCATTTTCTTCCACCATGATATCTTCCCTAGTAGGAAATTTTTGAGGAGAACTACAAACTAAATGTTCATGACATTCAATGGTTGGTTCTTCTAAAATGACTTCATCACAAGTAAGGGAGTTATCAATGGTTGTATTTTCTTATTCGATAAATTTTTCCTTAGGGGAAGAGAGGCAACTAAGATTCTCATAAATTTTATCGATTTAATATTCTAACATCAAAGCATATTCTTCACAACTAGGAGAGATACTGGGAGAAGATCCAATGTGATTTTCATGATTGCCTATTGTTATGTCCTCTTGTTCATCAATGTCTTGCCTAATAAGAGAGATAGGAAGAGAGAAATAACTAGGACTCTCAAAACTCTCATTGATTGGTTCTTCTACAACCAAAATATCTTCTTCACAAATAGGAGAGATATTAGGAGAATAAGGAACATGATTGTTATGATTTCCCAAGGTTGTATTCTCTTTCACTAGAGCATTCTCATAGGGAGGGGATATGAATTTTTTCTTAGCATGCCTAGATAGGTAAGTGAACCGTAGATTTTGAGGGAAAGTGGATTCCCTAGTACTTCTAGGGTTTTCACCTAGAAGGAGAGCATTCTTTCCACTTAAATACCTACGTGTTCATTCATGATTAGGGGTTAAATGTGTGATGTGTGTGTGATATGGAATGTGTCTAATGCTATAAACTAAGTGAACTGAAAATATCTATTGAATATAAACTAATGTAATGAAAATGTATGGAAAACACTATGTAAAATGACCAAAGAATGATCTAAAATGCGTGAAAATTGTAACAGAACTTAAGGAGGCAGAAGTGGTGTACTTGGAAACTGAAGGTTGATGAAGGGGATCTCTAGAATCTTCTAGAATCTGTTTTTGAAGGCCACTAGGACACATACACCAAGCTAGGTGACTTAGTCTTGCTTTGGGGAAAATTTGGTGGAACAAGTTTCAGGGAAATGGGTGTCGAGATCTATAGAGATCACTTTTCAGGCCTAGCAGTGGGACTAACTCACCAATGATGGTGACTTAGTCCACCTGTAGCTTTCAGGAATCTTGAGACTGGAATCTATAGCTATCAACCTATACATCTATTTTTGACAGAAATTCGGATTTAAATCTTCAGATGTTGACCTACAAGCTGTCTTCAAGCTCCTTTTAGGATTTTGTTGACTTGGAATGATATATATGGAAAGATGACACCTTTTAGCACCTTACTCTTTGACTAATCTACATACAAAGTCTACAAAACACACATGCAAAGAGGGGAAAAGGGTTAGGGTTAAAGGATAGGGGTTTTCCTTAATCAAACCCCATTTTGGTAATCAAACCCTAGATAATGAAATGAAATGAAAAGGGGGAGATGATTGAACAACATGCAAGTACAATAACTCACCGAACCCTTGTTGAAGAATTCTGAAGATATACAAGTATTCAACTCCAATGGATGATTCTTGAAGTGCTTAGAATGCTTGAATGCTTGATGCTTGCTTGAGAAGATAGATTGCTTGATTTCTTATGAAGATGGGGGAGTGAAACTAAGGATAAAACCCTTTATTTATACATGTTGTGCCCTAATTTCTTGAAAATAACACATCACAGGTCGACCTTAGGGTTTAGAAGATAATGTCTTGCCAAAATTTTGGATTAAATTTGATTTTTTATGTCAAATGGAACTAAGTCACCCAAGGTGGTGACTCAGTCGTCCTAGGAAATTTTAAGTGGATGTTGGGAATTAGAATGTAATTAATGGTGTTTAATGGGATTATCTTCTGAAACACAATTAAGTATGACCTATAAGTGTATTAAGGGGTCATTTTATCATAAGAAAGGGTCAATTTTATTGATGACAAGCCTAGGAAAGTGTGAGAGTTTGTTAAAAATCTTTACAACACTTTAAAAAAGGACTTGGTAAGGGGTAAAAAGAAGTTGTTTGGGTGAATTGTGATGAAAAGGTCCTAGAAAAGTGGGAAAATGTATTACAACACTTCACAACACCTTTGTAAGACATCTTTAGGTCTTTGTTGATTTGCAAGCATTAAAGGCCTAATGTGAATGTATTGGCCACATTACAACATTAAATCTAGGAAAAATCAAGCCAAAATCCGTTGGAAAAGGCCCAAATGAGCGTGAAAAAGGATACATTTTTCTACATTACATTTAGCCCCCTCTTTAGTGAGAGGATGAACTTGCTTCAAACTTGCACTAAAGTAGCCAATACATACATATCAATAGGGATCCATATGTACCCATGTTGGTAAGATGAGACAATAATAATCAAGAGGGGTGATCAAGCCCCTAGGATCAAGATTCCATGGAAAACCAAACATTAGCATAAGAGATCACATATGAAAGTGATGTGAAGTCATGAAAAGAAAGGTAATGTCAGATCAAGTTTCGACCGTTTGTCAAACTAGTGGATCAGATCTAGGTTGTTTGTTTGAAAAGATGTATACTCACTCTAAGGTGACAAAAATTTAGGCTGTTCACTAGGTGAGAAGGCCAAAAAGGTGAGAAACATACACTCATGGCTGGTATGCACTCACACACATGTAGGTGGCTATGGGGAAAGTTGTGCCACTAGTTGGGCTTCCCGCTTAACCATACCAAAGTTATACCTTCTGATAAATTTGATAAGGTGCCACAAAAGACAAGGTTTCAAGCTTCATGAGAAAATAAAAGCTTTGTATGCTTGGAGCTCATGAACAAGTGCAAGATGGCACCACATGAAATCAAGTTGTGTTATACAAGGTGGCCATATATGAAAAGTATAAAATGAAAAATAATGTTCAAATAAGTCTTGCTTAGTTCATGCAAGGTCTTTACCTTAGGGAAAATTGTGTCTAATGTCTCCAAGAGAGGACCAATCGAAGAATAGAATATTCACAACTTAGGGGATGTAGTGTGTCACATCATGCCACTAAAAGGAATGTAATATGCTAAGACATATCACATTCATGAAGTACATTGCACCCAATTTCATCCAGAAAGAGAAAAATGCATCGTACGAAGTAATAAGGCTACACTACGAACCAAGGAAAAGAAAAAAAATGCAAAAAGAAATAATGCCAATGTATGCCCCCACTTTAAAGCAATTACTACACATTGTTCTATGAGAAATTAATTTAAAGTAGCAAAATGAAAAATACAAAAAGAAGAAAGAAACAACATGAGAGCCAACTTGGAAAGCCTTATGCCAAGTGATATATTTTTGAGTAAGGTTGTGTCAAGAAAAGGAAAAGAAAGAAAAGGGAAGGGAAGGGATTTCCCTCAAAATGAAAACACCTAACACATAAAGGATCTATGGATTTGGGGTTAGTATGTTCATTGCTGCAATGTTTGTTTAAAGAGCTCGGAACTGTCATCATCCCCCCAAATACATAGAACTAGAAGAATGACACAAAGTGAGGGAAAAAAAAAAAAAGTCATTTTGGGTCAACATGGAAGAGAAATAGAGTGTCTCGATGCTTTGCATCATCCCCAAAAGGAAAAAAAAGCAAAAAGAAAAGGACAAAGAGAAGAGAGCCTTTTTGGGTCAACATGAAAGGGACATTTTTGTCTCAATGCCTTGTGTCATCTCCAAAAGGAAGGTGAAAGAAAAAGAATAAGAAAAGGGGCCTTTTGGGTCAACATGAAAAGGACATTGCTATCTCAATGCCTTGCATCATCCCCAAAAGGAAGGCAGAAGCAAAAGAAAAATAAAAGGGGGCCTTTTGGGTCAACATGAAAGAGACATTGTTGTCTCAATTCCTTGCATCATCCCCAAAAGGAAGGCGAAAGAAAAATATCCTTTTAGTTCAACATGAAAGGGACATTGTTGTCTCATTGCCTTGCATCATCCCCAAAAGGAAGGCAAAAAGAAAAATAAAAAGATCCTTTTGGGTCAATATGAAAGGGACATTGTTGTCTCAATTCCTTGCATCATCCCCAAAAGGAAGGCAAAAGAAAAAGAAAAAAGAAAAGGGGCCTTTTGGGTCAACATGAAAGGAAAAAAGTTGTCTCAATGCCTTGCATCATCCCCAAAAGGAGAAAAAAAGAAAAAGAAAAAGGGGCCTTTTGTGTCAACATGAAAGGGACATTATTGTCTCAATGCCTTGCATCATCCCCAAAAGGAAGGTGAAAATCCAAAATGAAAAGCGAAAGAAAAGTCAGAACATATAGAAAAATGACGAGACAAATAGAGGAATGTCGCAAAGAGATAGAACATCAAACCAGATAGTACGGGGAGAACATTACACACATATAAAATAAAATGAAAAAGATTAGTAATGCAAATGCAAGTCAACCATCTAACAATTCATCCACCTCCCAATCTTGTTTAGTGTAAAGTGCAGGTGGGCGACTAGCTAGAGGGACAACATAAATTACAAAACTAGCATCAAAATCAATGCTTGTCCTAAGAGAGTTATCATGCAAGCTCATGGAGGAGGAGAATAATGTATTTAAATTGTTATGTACCTCTTCATATATTTTAGTAATCTCCTCATCATTGTCATCCAAATTAATGAAAATAGGAGGACAAATGATGATGTCAGTTGAAGCGCGTAACTCTTGTGGTGGTGGAGGTGTAGGATCGGGATGTGATGGTGGTAGTTGGGGAGGAGGAGCATTGATCATTTCTTTTGTTAGGTGTGATTTTGATTTTCTGTATTTTCATCTTCATGTAACCTATGAGCAAGGGCACGACATCAATGCCTACACTCCCTAGCTCCTCTATTTCTTTTGATTTTATTGCCAAGTTGCATCTATGAAGGAGCAGATTAATCAACCATAGGTTACTTTTCATTCCTAGGGGGAGGAATACAAGGAACCATGGGAGGTTGGTTAGCCAGTTTCTCCTTGGCTTTATAAACTTGTTTTATGTGAGGACGTTGGATGGAGTTACTTTCATAATTTCTAGGTCACTTAGAGGATGTAGATGAGGTTTCAGGTGCTGGTTGAGTTTGGTCTTGTTCTAGTTCAAGTTGAAGCATGGTTTCATCTAGGATGGGAGTTTCAAAAGTTGGTGGAGACATGTGGCGAAGAGATAGTTCCATAATTTTTGTTTCTTTAAATCTTTTATAAGAAATGAAAAAGAAATCTCTTCTAGGCGTGATGGGTTCCATGGGCTCAGGCCAAAAGGCTTCTAAAGAAAAATTTAATTTGGAAGACAAGGGGTTAAAGCCACTATGGTGGACAGTGAATATGCCATTGTCAAAGGGAAACTTTAAGAACTTGTGAAGAACCAAATGGATCACTTTCATAGAGTGAAGCCATGGATGCCCTAGCCACAAACAAAATTGGTTTGACTATAGGATGATAGAGAATGTAACATCCAATGTCTCAGGGCCTATTTGTAATAGGAGGGTGATTGATACGATCATAGGGAAAGAAAAACCATTATGCATTTTGATCCATGTGTTCGATGTATCATAATCATCTTGATAAATATCATGAAAAACCAAAAATTCTTCCATGATCACATTCTCTCCACAGGCGAGATCTATTAATATCCCATTAGTGGGCTTATCATAGATACAACCAACTATGAAAAGAGGACCATCAAGGAGAATTTTAAGTATTTATCGAGCATAAAAAGTAATATCATGAGATGTTTTAGGTTGGCCCTTACGAGGGATAATGTCTATTGCGCATACCATTTCCTCCATAGGCTTGGCATGGGTCACATGTGTAAGGAGATCAAAATGTTCATCATTTGTATCAACATTCATAACATCATTTTGTGGAGGTTCGCTAGCTTTGAAAACTGAAATATTATGTTTAGGCATGGGATTAGTAAAGATTTGCAAATTTTGGTTTGGAGGGGCCACTAACTTATTGCCTTGATCATTAACACTAGCAATAGATAGATGGTTAGAATCAATGAGGTCTTGAACTAGATGCTTAAGAAAATTGCATTGCTCTGTTTCATGTCCATTTTGTCTATGAAAATGGCAATAAGCTTTGGAGTTGAAGTTCAGAGATAAAGGATTGCTAGGATTGGGTGTGTGGAAAATAGGTAAGCTAATCATTTGTTGCTGCAGAAGCTGAGACATTGTATTATAGAGGGTGTCAGGTAGAGGTGTGAAATTTTGTTTTGTATCTCCATAATTGAAGGGTACCGCGGTCTTAACAGCTACTACCTGGTTATTTGTAGGTGGAGGGTATGGTTGAGGAGGGTTAAATTGTAAGAACCCTTTGTGTTTCTTTCTAAATGGCTAAGAATTGTTTTGGTTGGTGGTTTTGGGTTTTTCAATTCGACTAGAAGTGGATCATGTCTCTTGACTACTAATTGAATTGTGATAATCACAAAAGGTTGTGCATAAGTGCATGAAAGAAGGGAACTTCATCATGGTGAGCTTGTCTTGAAGATGTGTTAGAAAATATTATATAAACATCTTTTGAAGATGTGGGTCAGGTATCTTGACATTGATTTGGGAATAAAGCGATTAATAATGTGAGATAAAATCAGCTATCTTTTCATCATTATTTTCCTTACATCGCATCAAATCAACCAAAGTATTTTTGGGAGTCATGTACACTTGGAAATGATTAATAAAGGCATCAACAAGTTCATTGAATGAATGAATTGAATTGTTTGGTAAGGATGAGAACCATTCCAAGGAAATGTCTTTTAAAGTTTGAGGAAGTAATTTAGCTAACAATTTATCATCAAGAGAAAAATCACTACACAAAGCAGTGCAAGCATTAACATGGTTAGAAGGATCACCCTTCCCTCTATACTTCTCAAACCTAGGTATTTCTATTCCTTGTGGCTCGAGGTTTGCAAGATTTCTAAGAACAAGGAACTACTATGAACATAGTGTGTGGGTGGACCACTCTGGTTTTGGTTAATGGTAGAAATTTTTTGTTGCATGGATGAGACAGTGTGAAAAAGTTGTGTTATGAGAGGATCGGTATAAGTGGTGTTAGGTGGAAGGGAAAGTGGTGATGGGGTGAATTTAGTGGTAGAGAAAGTGAATGGAATTCTAATGGATGGTATGGTGGAAGAGGATAAAGAATGTGATGCCCCATAAGAGGTAGGAATACCAAGGGAAGGAATCGCATTGCTAACTTGTTGCATTGTGGTTGTCACAATAGGAGAGGCATAAGTAGGTATGGAGGCTACTATTGAAGGAGGAGGGTTTTGAGGTCCTCCTTGGCTTACCACAATTTTTTTTGATGGAGAGACACTAGAGGTGGAAGGAACGTGTTTTTGGTATGTCTCATCTATTTTCTTCACAACATCTAGACCTTCATGACTGTCCAACATGTAGTTGATATTTTCTATGGTGGGAATGGTAGCGGCTGAAATGTTTTCCAAGATCACTTGATGTTGGAGGTCTACTAAGTCTGTATGAATGTGAAATATCTTTTCTTGTGGGAGATCATCAGGTTTATGTTCAGTATGCATGTTTCTTGAATGCAAAGAGTTACTAAGGGTAGTTTCCAGGCCTAGTGTACTATTATCAATAATAGGAGTGGAAGTTTGAGATAACCCAAGATCTATAACAAGTGTGTCGTTGTGAGATGCCATGAGTCTTGAACTTATTCTCACTAAGGAATCAACAATAGGACACCAAACACTCATGCAAAGTCTTCTAAATGCAGGGTGGGTGCAATTTCAATGCAAACAAAGGACACTAAAATTCTTATAACTAAGATTTTGAAAATTCCAAAAATTATAATACAAAATATGCAAGTGGACTAAGTCATCCAGTGTGACAAATTAGTCCCAACAGTGATTTTTTTGATAATTTTTAAAAGTTTTGAATGATTTTTATGATTTTTAGGCTTTTCCAATGCAGATATAATATGAAAATGTAAAAGTTTTGGACTTTTCAATGAAAATTCAATGCAAGAGTGTAAGCTATATGAACTTTCCACTTATACAATTTTAAAAAAACCCTAGAATGCAAAACAATACAAAACCCTAATGCAATGTGAATGCAGGATTCTGCTAGGATGCAAATGCACTTGGAACCAAAAGTTAAAAAGTGTTCTAAGGACGGGTTCACCAAAATGAACCATAGATTTTGAGGGAAAGTGGATTCCCTAATACTTCTAGGGTTTCACCTAGAAGGAGATATTTCTTTCCACTCAAATACCTAGGGCTTCATTCAAGATTAGGGGTTAAATGTGTGATGTGTGTGTGATATGGAATGTGTCTAAGTGCTAAAAAATAAGTGAAATGAAAATATCTATTGAATCTAAAATAATGTAATGCAAATGTATGGAAAATACTATGTAAAATGACCTAAGGATGATCTAAAATGCATGCAAACAATAACATAACTTAAGAAGGAAGAAGTGGTGCACAGGTGGAAACTGAAGGTTGATGAAGAAAAGATCTAGAATATTCTTGAATCTGTTGTTCAAGGTCATTGGGACACTTAAACCAAGCTGGGTGACTTAGTTCTGCTTCAGGGAAACTTTTCCAGAACAGGTTTCAGGGAAATGGGTGTCTAGATCTGCAGAGATCACTTTTTAGGCCTAACAGTGGGACTAATTCGCCAATGATGGCAACCTAGTCCACCTGTAGCTTTCAGGATTTTTGAGACTGGAATCTATAGTTATCAACCTATACTTTTGTTTCTAATAGAAATTTGGATCTGAATCTTCAGATGTTGACCTGCAAGTTGTCTTCAATCTCCTTTTAGGGTTTTGTTGACTTGGAATGAAATGGATGGAAAGATTACACCTTTTAGCACCATACTCTTTGACTAATCTACATACAAAGACTGCAAAACACACATGCAGAGAGGGGAAAAGGGTTAGGGTTAGAGGATAGGGGTTTTCATTAGTCAAACCCCATTTTGGTAATCAAACCCTAGATAATGAAATTAAATGAAAAGGGATAGATGATTGAAAAACATGTAAGTACAACAACTCACCAAACCCTTATTGAAGAAGTCTGAAGATATGCAAGTATTCAGCTCCAATGGATGATACTTGAAGTGCTTAGAATTCTTGAATGCTTAATGCTTGCTTGAGAAGATAGATTACTTGATTGCTTATGAATATGGGGGGGTGAAAATGAGGGGAAAACCCTTTATTTATACATGTTGTGCCCCAATTTCCCAAAAATAACACATCACAAGCCGACCTTAGGGTTTAGAAGACAATATCACACCAAAATTTTGGATTAAATTTGATTTTTATGCCAAATGGGACTAAGTCACCCAAGGTGGCGAATTAGTTCACTTGGGAAATTTTAAGTGGATGTTGGGAATTAGAATGTAATTAATGTTGTTTAACGGGATTGTCTTTCGAAGCACACTTAATTAGGACCTATAAGTGTATTAAAGGGTCATTTTATCATAAGAAAGGGCCAATTTATTAATGACAAGCCTAGGAAAGTGTGAGTTTTCTACAACTCTTTACAACACTTTGAAATAGGACTTGGTAAGGGGTAAAAAGAAGTTGTTTAGGTGAATTATGATGAAAAGGTCCTATAAAAGTGGGAAAATGTATTACAACACTTCACAACACCTTTGTAAGACATCTTTAGGTCTTTGTTCATTTGCAAGCATTAAAGGCCTAATGTGAATGTGTTGGCCACATTACAACATTAAATCTAGGAAAAATCAAGCCAAAATCCATAGGAAAATGCCCAAATGAGCATGAAAAAGGATACATTTTTCTACATTATAGTAAGATACTAACATTGTTTGACCAAGAATGGAAAGTAATTCTAACCATCTTATGCAATGCTTTAGCAATGTAAACAATGTATATCTAAAGATGAAATTTTTTTTTATCCAATGTATGCAAAACTTTAAGAATGCAAACAATGTGTATTTGAAAATGAAAAGAACTTGTATCAATCTTATGCAAAGATTTATGAATGTGGCAATTCTGTATGCAAAAGTAAAAAATACTTTTATCCATATTACTGAAAGTTTGAGAAATGTGAACATTTTCAAATGAAATGATTTAGGAAGAATTCAAAAAGGATTACCCTAAATTCATGTTTTTAACCTAGATGCATAAAACAAAAGTTACTGAAACTTTCCTGACTGATACTATATGTTACCAACAAGCTTGGGAAGTACAAAAATAAGGTTTTTAGTGTTTTAAATGGTAGTTTTAGGCCTGATTTGGGACTAAATCGCCTAGAGGGATGTATGAGTCCTAGTTAGGGTTTTTCAAGGGTCTGAATGTTGAAAAATAGTCACCAAAAAATACCCAAAAACCAAGCAAAACCGCCTATATTGGTACTAAATCACCTAGAGGGGCGTATGAGTACTAGTCTAGGTTTTTGCACCGTTTTAAGAAAATTTTGTGTGAATGTTACATTTTCTAGTTAGGATGATGTTTAGGCTAAGTGAAAATGTAGATTTTAAATGATTTTCAATGATGCAAGATGCAAGATGCAAAAATGCAACCTATATGCACTTTCACTAATGCAATGTTTAGAAACCATATAATTCCAATTAAGTAATGAAAAATCTAATGCAATGTTAATTAAAGCTAGATCTAGGATGATGATTCACTCCAAATCATAATTAAGATCTTCTAAATGCAGGTTCACAAAAATAAAATGACAAAAAATGGAGGATGGTTTCTATCCTTGAAGAGATAGGGCTCCTCCTATTTCACTCAAGTTTCACTCAAGGAAACCTTAGAGATCTCAATCCAAGGATGGAATGAAGGAAATAGATCTACAATACTGATGTCCTAGGGTCTAATTAAAGAAAATAAGAGGTTTCACCACCAAGCTAGGGCTTGGAAAGACAAGATATGAATGCATCATGCAAAATACCATGGAAAACCTAACTATATGACCTAGGAAATGAAATTGAAATACAAAATATCAAACTGGAAATGAACAGAGGTGCACCTAGAAGAAGGATGAGGTAAAAAAAAACTTCAAAACCTAGAAAACTTGTTTTTTTCTACCCATTGGGACTCATACACCAATCTGGGTGATTTAGTCCCAAACTGGGGTTTCTGGGTGTAAACAGGAATCTAACAATGTTGAACCTAAATCTCCTAAAATCTAGAAAAAGCCCTATACTAGGACTCATACACCAAAAGTGGTGTATAAGTCTCACTCTAGTTTTTTAGAGGGTTAAGATCTGAATTAGGTCTCCAATATTTGCTCTTCCTTCCTTCCTCCAACCTTGCAACCTAATATTCAAAGGATCTTCAAGCTTCAAGACACCTAGATCTGCAATTACACATGTAGAGAGAGAAATACTTATTGTTTTTTTAGTAAATGGGGTTTGCCTTGGCCAAACCCCCTTTAGGTAATTAAACCAAATGATGAGATAATTAAATAAGGACATGAAACATGACACATGGAACATAAAACATGAATAATGATACCTTGAATGATGTCTTATAAATGATGTCTTGTAAATCAACAATCTAACATGAGGTGGTCGTGAAGGATGTAGATCTAGATCTTGAAATAAGTGTAGAACAATGCTTAATCTTGGATCTTGAATGAAACATCACAACACTAGATCAACAAAATTCGTGATGCTTGATAACCTTGACATGATGATGGATCTTGAATTGCTGCAATAATTGATGAAAAAACATAAACTTGAATTCTTTAGAAATGCTCTGATAGACTCTCTTGACACTCTTGTAAAGTCTTAGAATGCTTAACTCTTGATAACTTATGTTGATATCATGAATTCTTAGTGAAAGAATGATTTGAGACCTTGTTTATATAGGCAATCCATCTAATATCTCATTTATTAGATCCGAGAGGTCGACATTCATGAAATTTGAACTTAAAACTCTGATTTCCCACTCAAAACCCTAAAAGGGGCCCAAATGAGACTCACATGCCACTTGTGGCATATAGGTCCCATATGGGTGGGAATCATATGACCAACGTGGCATATGGGTCTCACCAGGATTTTTTGGCTTGAGAAAATGTTGGGGAGCTTAGAAATTAAGTTTATTTGTTTATATTATCATATTTTGGTTGAAATATGCCTTGAGATGCATAATATAGGGTCTTAGAGGCCTATTAATGATTATGTAAAGGTCATAAATACAAGATGGCCCAACAATCTATGTGAAAGTGTAAATAAATATACTTTACAACATTAAATTAAGGAAAAATTAGGTCTATTTAGCGTTAAAGGGTCCTAAATCCAATGTGAACATGGAAAACACATTAAAACACTAGATCAAGGAAACATTAGATCCATTTAGTTTACAAAGGTCCTAAATTTAATGTGAAGGTGTAAATGAATACACTTTGCAACACTAAATTAAGGAAAAGTTAGGTTTGTCTAGCTTAAAAAGGGCCGAAGACCTAATGTGAATGTGTTAAACACATTACAACACTAGATCAAGGCGAAATTAAGTTCATTTTAATATTAATCATTCCCAAATCAAGTAAAAAACAATTTTTTAATTTTTAAAAAAATTGAGGTGGTTTGTTACACATTGAATAAAATTGGAGATAAATAGTATACTTTAGCCTAATGAATTCTACCTTCAAGAACTATATAGGCCATCACTAGTTAGGTTAATTGTCAAGTTTAGGATGTTAGAGAGGTAGCTAGGAACAAATTCAATATTGTGCTCACAAGCTATGGTTTGAAATTGATGAGATAATACTCTCGCTTGATGAATAACATACACATAGTATTATTTATAATTTTGAGACATCGATAAAGATATCAAAATTGATTTAAGAACTATTAAAACTAAGAAGCACTAAGAAATAGTTTTTCCCTCCATAAACTATTAGATGGGTTCCATCATGGAAATATTTTTTTTTTTGCATTACTCTCCAATGAATAGTTTCTATATTTTTACTTCAACTCCTTAAAACATGTCACATAACACCTATCAAGAAGCCACATGAGAAGAATGAGATACTAGTAGTAGATCTATGATTGGACACGATTTTAAAAAGATAGTGCAAAACCATAATAGGTCCACTAAATGTCATGGACCAATGGTGGGATCAACACAACTCAAATTATTACACAAGTAGACAATGTGTTCATAGAAAAAAAATATATTATTTTATAGCCTATATGCCCAAAAACATAACAAGACTTAAAAAAGAACATTTTCCGCCAATGGTGTACATCATGTAGAGTATGAATTGAAAAAGGTAGAAATAAGATCTATCCCTTGTAGTTAAGAATTTATTGTAGTCTTGTTACCCTTGTGCATGTGATTTTAAAGGAAATTCATGCTAATAGGTATGAATATGAGATTATGGTGATTAGGGAAAATTTATACCATATGGTGTATAAGAGTATTAATAATAAAAACAATGACAATATGATGAATCCTATATTGATAGAGGATATGAAGGATGGTAGGATATTTTCTTGGTGGATTTATCCTAAGAATGTTAGATTATTTTTGTGGAAGGTACACTTATTAGTATTCATGTTTTTCCCAAGTATGTATATACTAAAGTTTGCAAGTATAATAGTTGTTTTCAATTATCAAACTAACTACATTAGTACTAAGTTGTAGAAAGTTAGGAATTATCTCTAAAATTCCTCTCAATATTATCAAGGAATCTTATAGTTTTTATGTCAATTATAAAGAGAGATGAGTAAATTAATTCTATTTTTTATCAGTCATCTCAATAGCTCAACAATTTGGTAGGGAAAATTCAATAGTTCTTAGCCCAAAAAAAAATTAAAACCCCATATATAGAGATTATGAACTTCCCATACATAGAAATTACAATATATATGGGCTATATGATGAATATGAGTGAAAAAAATCAGTGTATATGAACTATTGGTTATGGAAAAGGAATATAATTTAAATAGTCCAAATAAAATGGGAAATTCTTAGTGATTTTGATGATAAATTACTTTAAGATACATTAAGGTATCAACAAAAGAGTGGTTAGCTTTAAAATATATCCCTACCCTAAAATTTGATGACTATTCACATACAAAGGGTGGTGATGATGATGAACATTCCTATAAAATAGTTTTGAGCCAAGGATAGATTAAAGTTGAAGTTTTTTTCAAGGGATACATATTCTTTATAGAATTTGGTAGGCACCACGCTTAAATATGTGTAGTTAGATACTTTAATATTCAATATCTTTACTCAAAGCCACAATGTACCCAATTTTATAGTTCTAATCAAATAAAATATTAAAGAAAATTTAATATTTTTACTACCTCATTAGATGTTCATTGCTAGAATGAAGGTGTTTTTTTTTATGTCAACTAGTTAACTAGCTATCAAATGGTTGTTGTTGTCATTGATATCATGGATGCAGGTAGTTGGTTGTATATGTTAAGGATATTGAGAAAATTATAATGAGGAAAGGTTGCAGGTGTTCCTTGGTTGCTCTGGGCTTTGCTCCTATGTTTGTGTGGTTCAGATATGTTGATCATGGTTGTTGGAAGCTGCTATATATAGATTTTTGGCTTCTAATTCATTGTACAATGTGAGTTATGTTCACTAGTTGTGAACTATGGTTTTTTGTGTATCAAGCTGAGGTGTGGGAGAAATTTTGTTGGTCCGAATTCCTTTTTGGTTGAATCTTATGAATTGCGGTTCTAGATAAAAGCTTCTATGATCATGTTGAGGATAATTTTGGTATTTGGAAAGATTGCATCATTCTAAGGGTTGTGTGTACTTAATTTTTCTATGTGTTTTACATGGGTTCAACGAACCTTGTGTTGAACACTACTTTTGAAGTTCATGAAGCGTGTTGGGACTTATTTGGGTCATCATCAAGTGTTTTTTTGGGTTTCCCTCATTCTAACTCCATCCTAGGATGTTTGGTGATGACCTAATTTGAATTTAATAATGGATGGCCAAATTTGGATATGTTTCAAAATTGAAGATGGTATGAATATAGGATAAGTTGTTGGTGAAAGATGGAATAAAGAGATGAGTGCAAATAAATAGAGTAGATAGATGTGAAATAGTGTTTGTATGTGATGCAATTTTGGTAGATCAATATGAATTCCAAATGCCAAGTTTATGACTACAGTGAGCTGAAGGTGTACTCTATCATTCATGCATGTCTATAAGTGGTTGAGAAAATTGTGGTGGAAATCTATGTTGCATTGAGATTATCTTCTCTCTATAACATATCTCTTCTATCTTATTTGTATCTCTGTGGTAGTGAGCCCTCCATGTGGTTAACCCTTGTTGGACACTGATCTAGACAATTAGTCCTATTTTAGCAGTGAGCCTTTGTAATCATTTTTGATATTATTTATATTGTGAGATAATCCTCACTGTGGTTTTTCCCTCATTGGTTTTTCCACGTAAATCTGGTGCTACTACTATGTTTATGTGATCATTTTTTAATTTTTTCCCTTGCACTTAATGTTTAATCATTTAGTAGAGTAAAGGATTTTTGATTGATCTAAGTTCAGGTGAATGTTTTAAAGGTTAAATTTTCTACAACTAATTCACCCCCCTCTTAGTTGTCTTTTTCAACAATTGGTATCAAAGATTAACCACTTAAGGAAGGTCTAGGATGGAAAGAAAAATCACTTTTGAGTAGCTAAAGTTTGATGGAACTAATTATCTTATCTAAAAAATATTTATGGAAGAATATATGGAGTATTGTGGATATGATTAGGAGAAATCTTACAAGACTACTTACACTCCTCGTGCTAATGGTCCAAGTACAGTTGATGAAATCAAGGCACATGAATTGAACAATAAGGAAAAGTTCATTTTGAAGAATAGTCTTTCACATTTTGAGTTGATTAAAGTTCAAAATCTTAAGACTACTAAAGAAGTCTAGGATGCTCTATAAAAGGCACACAAAGGAGATGAAAGGGTCAAAGAGGGAAAGTTTCAAAATTTGGAGACATAGTTTGGGCTCCTGAATATGTGTGAAGATGATAATGTTAAATTCTATATATAGAGATTGGATGAGATAGTAGGTGGAATGTGAGGACTTGGTGCTACAATAGATGAATCCATGATTGTAAAGAAGATTCTTAGAACTCTCCCTAATGCATACATCAAAAAGGTATGTGCTATTGAATAACATATAGACTAAAATACTTACACTAAAGATCAATTATTGGGGACTCTAACATCTTATGAGATGAGAAATTCAAATTTGAGAAATGGATCCAAATCATAAACTACTTTAAAGGCTACAAAAGCAGAAGATCTAGATGAAGAAAATCTTGATGAAGTAGAAGCTAAATTTTTAATAAGGATGAGGAAAGGATCTGGAAATTATGAAGGTAAGTTACCCTTTAAACGCTTTAGTTGTGGAGGAATAGGTCTTCGAGATGTCCGAAAAGAGCTAAGATGAATAAAACAAAGAAAAAAAAGAAAAAAAAGGTAAGAAGATCAACAGAGCATATTAGATGAATGAGGATGCGAGTATTTATGATGAACAATTTGATTATGGAGATCCTAATGAAAATGAATGCTTGTTCTTGGCTATAAAAGATGAGCCTACTTCTGCTAACTTTGAAAAACATGTGAAGGTATGCCCTCTAGAGAAAGAGAAAGATGAAGATACCATAATCTTTGCCTTACATGCTAAACAAGAAAAGAATCATTGGGTTGTTGACAGTGTCTATTCACATCACATGACTAGTGATAAGAGTAAGTTTGTTAAACTTGAAAAATATGATGGAGGCTAAGTTATTTTTGGAGATGATACTAGTGCTAAGATTTGTGGGACATGCTCAGTAAGTTTTGATAGAAAGCATAATATTGATGATGTTTACTATGTTAAGGGTTTAAGGCATAATATTTTGAGTGTTGTAAAAATGTGTAGTAAACGATATAGTGTTGTATTCAAGGATGAAATATGTGAAATTAGTAAATAATCTTGAATAGTAATTGCTACAAGAAAGAAATCTGAAGGAAATATATGTCAACTTAAGGGTGTTGATGGATTATGCTTTGTGACTCGGATTAATGATAGTTGGCTATGGAATTGGAGAATGTGTCATATTAATTTTGATAATCTATCAAGGATTAGTGCAGTACAAGTCATGAGAGATTTACCAAGGATTACAAAGCTTGTTAATGCTATTTGCAAGAATTTTTTGTTTGAAAAGAAAGAAAGAAATCATTTTAGATCAAAGGAACAATCTACTATTGGACTATTGGATTTAATTCATATATATTTCTATGGTCCTACAAGAGTGAGAAGTCTACAAGGTGAAATGTAATTTATTCTTTTAATTGATGATTACTCTAGGTATACATGGGTTACATTTCTTAGAGAGAAATATGATGCATTAGATAGATTCAAGATATTCAAAACTATGGTTGAGAATGAAGTAAATTTTAGGATAAAATGCTTAAGGTCTGACAGAGGTGGTGAATTCACCTCCCATGAGTTTAATATGTATTGTGAAGTTCATGGAATAAAAATATAGTTATCTACCCTGAGAACTCCTCAATAGAATGGAGTTGTTGAAAGAATAAACAAAACAATTCAAGAAGCAGCTAGATCAATGATTACTGGGGCTGGTCTACCATAATTTTACTAGGAAGAAGCTATTTGCATTGTTGTTTATTTATTCAATCAAGTTCAAGCAAGAGAAAATAGTACAAAGACGCCCTATGAGCTATGGTATGGAAGAATTCCTATTGTTAAGTATTTCAAGGTATTTGGAAGCAAATATTAAATAAGACAGGATGGATTTTTTTTAGGAAAGTTTGATGCAAGAAGTGATGAATGTATTTTTCTTGGATATTATACTACAAGACAAGCTTATAGATGTTTCAATAAAATATTGAGAAAGATTGTAGAAGCACAGATGTCAAGGTTGACGAAGCAATGAATAATTATATTGATGTTGATGGATATGTATGTGATGAACCTGACTGCGTAAGGATGTAAGGAAGCTAAGGTAGCGAAACAACTTCCTACACTAAACTTGAGATGAGAATAATGCAAAAAAATTATAGATCTTTAATAGTTACATAAAATTAAATAGAAATAAACATAAATATCATGCATACCATGGCACAGTGATTTACGTAGGGAAAACCCTTTCAGGAGAAAAACTCCACTCCAAAATATGCCTAATATATTTAATAAAATAAAAAAAATTACAATATACTTGTAGAGAAAGCTTCTCATAGGAGTATCACCACTCAGAGATCAAGATACAACATGATCACTATCAGAATCTTAGAAATCATCACAATCTCTCTACCATAGTCATAATACAATACCCTCATAAAATAGAGTTACATTATAGGGAAAGACAGGCCACTAAAATATATGCTATTAGATCTAAAACCTAATAACGAATGGTCTAGATTTACAATATATCTTTTATTTAATGTATTTTGGCCATTCTAGAAGTTTCCTGAAAAGGTTAACACGCTCAGATTTCCCTTTGTGATGCCACTGTATACACCTATCAGTGTAACTAGGAAACATACATATAAATATATATGCATCTTATCAAAAATAAACTACATATAATTGTGAGGTTGAGACACATTTTCCCAACGAATATCCCACTTGTCAAACACCTTGCAAGAGAAACATGCGGGTGTAAACATTGTCTCTTTATTGCTAGGGGCCAAAAGGCCCATAGTCTCTAAACACCATCTACACTTCTCTGTGCTCACAAGCTTAGTTAAAGAATCAACAACATTCATCAAAGTCTCTACCTTAACTAGCTTCACCCTACCATCTTCGACCATATCTTTACAAAAATTATAATATACATCAATGTGCTTGGTCTTGGCATGAAATGTTAGGTTCTTGGCTAGACATATCACACACTGACTATCACAATAAATTATCACTGCACCTTGTTTTATACCAATATCTGAACACAGTCTCTTAATCCAAATGTCTTCTTTACAAGAATGCGTAGCTTTCATATACTCTACTTCAGTAGTGGACAAAGAAACCATAGCCTATCACTTACTCATCTAGCTAATTGCACCACCAAATAAAGTAAACACATAAGCACTGGTGGATTTTCTTCTATCAACATCACTTTCCCAGTCTGAATTCACATAACCATGAATATAAAGGGAAATCTCATCTCTAGTCATATTATTATGATAACATAAGGAATAATCTGAGGTACCCCAGAAATATCTGAAGAATCTTTTAATTGCATCCCAATGAACTCTACCAGGATTAGACATATATCTAGAAAGAACTCCCACTACTTAGAGAATGTATGGTCTAGTATAGACCATACCTGGTGCAGGAGCACCCCATAGTTCATCTAGGAAGATTGTCTAGAAGGTTGTTAATTGGCAATTTGTTTTAGGCCAAAGGTAGCATTCTCTTTCTAATTCTTGAGTTTTTGCCTTAGAGGCATTTGAGAACATGTAATGTGATTAGTGAAGGTCATGTTGACTAGTTATTAGATTGAGGTTTGGCTACAAGGATGGTTGAAGACCTTCGTAGACCTTTCTAGGTGTTAGTTTTCTTTAAAATTTTACAAATAAGGCCTATTGGAAGTCACAAGTGGCCATGGAGTAGTTAGGACCGAGCTTAACTAAATTGGGAAACCTATATAAGGTGTGTCTCAACCTAAAAGGAGGGTTGGAAGCTTTTGTAATGTTAAACATTCATGAATACCAGTGAGGACAGTGATAAGATTGTATGAAATTTTGTGTTTTGTTTTGAATTTGTGTGATCAGGAGTGATCATGGCACTGTGAGATTGTTATAGCATGTAGTATAGTGGTATTTAAAGCTTTGTGTGGTAGTATTTAGTGAGTGTGTTCAATTTTCAGGCATGCTTTGTAGTTAGTTTGGTTTTTTTTAAGTTGTTGTTCTGACTGGCAGACTGTAAATAATGGAGGTTTAGTTACATTCCCACTGTACTTTGTGTATGGGCCCTTGGGAACTATGACTAGGCTTGATGTCTGTAAATAGGGTAGGGTTAGGAGTGGTTAGGAGTCAAGGAATCATGGAGAAAGTCTTCTCCTAGGCAAGCTTGACAATGCCCGGCTAGGAAAGACAGGGAGTGCAAAGCACTTGGTTTGCAGGGGTTACCTTTCCCTGTCAAGTCACGGTGTGGAGAGGTAGATAGATTCCTTGTAAAGACTTGGCATGAAGGAGGAGGCTTCATCAGTCCATTTTGAGGGAGAACAAGCTAACAATTTGCTGTGTGGTCAGGAAATGGCTTACAAAAGGCCTAATTTGCTAAATTAAGGGTTAGGCTTGTGTACGGTCAGATGAGGATGAAGACCTCTAGAATCTTTGAGGGATGGGCATAAGGATCAAGAAGCTAAAGAAAAAATTCTATGTACTTTGGAGAATTTAGGAGAGCTAACCTATTTCCTCGGAGAAGAAGACCTAATTGGAAAGCCTAGAACTAGTGGACTAAAACCCTAGATGAGGGTTTGGTGAAAGCGATGGACAAAGGAAGCAAGGTGGTTTCTCTAGAACCAATTAGTGATGGTGTGAACCAGGTGGAAGCTTCCCCACACCCCTGCAAAGATAAAATTGAGTGTTGAGATTTAGGTTAGCCTTGAGGGAAGATTAAGGGCTAAGGAAGAGTTAGAGGCATTGCACCAAGTTTGACTTGGTAGATGGGAGTGTGATAGTAGTGGGGTTGGCAAGGTGAACTAGGGGAACCTAGACAAGCATTAGGTCCTATAGGTTAAGGTGGTGGAGTGTGACACCATAAGGATCTTCCAAGTGAGACCCAGAGCATGGAACAGTGATTGTTCCATCCAACCCTACCCTATCAATACCATACATCAAACTTCCAACTGCACTCTAGTAAGGCACTCTACTCATGTCCTCCATCTCTGATGGAGATGTAGGACAATCTGAAATAGATAATTTTGTTCCACTTGAAATATGAAAACACAATGGTCTACAATCCTAATATCAAACCTATGTAAAATTGAATTCACATACTTACTTTGGCCAAGCCATAGCTTTTTGTTCACTCTATCTCTTTTAATTTCCATCCCAAGAATGTCTTTAGCTGCACCAAGATCTTTCAATTCAAATTTAGCAGCAAGTTGAGATTTTAGTTCTAAAATAACAGCTTTCCCTTTGCCAATAAATAACATATCATCAACATATATAATGCAATAAAAAGGAAACGATAACCATCAGTTTTATAATAAACACAATGATCTAGTTTAGAATTCTCAAATCCCAACCTCAACACATATGTATCAAATTTTTGGTACCACATCCTAGGACTATGTTTTAAACCATACAAACATTTATTCAATTTGCAAACCAATTTAATTTTACCTTTCACCACATAGTTCTTTGGTTGTGTCATATAAATATCCTCCTCTAAATCACAATGAAGGAAAGTAATTTTCACTTCCATTTTATCAACCTCTAAATCCAAAGCAATGACAATATAAAGCACAAATCTAATGTATTTGATATTTGCAATAGGAGAAAATATCTCACCATAATCAACACACTCAACTTGAGAGCAACCCTTTACAAACAACCTTGCTCTATATTTCTCAATACTTCCATTTGAACCAATGTTTTTTTTGAAAACCCATTTACAACCAACAAGTTTTCATCCTTTAGGAAATGGTACAAGATCCCATGTATTATTCTTTTTCAAATATGTCATTTCTTCATCCATATAAATCTTCCAAGATTCTACATCATTCATACCTAGTGCCTCTTCTACAAATTTGGGTTCATCCAAGTTAGTATTCAAAGAAAAATACATCTCCAATCATTAAGTGAATACCTTTCAGGTGGTTCTCTATTCCTTGTAGACCTATGAACAGGTTGAGTTGGAGGTTCTTCCTCCTCTTTTGAAGATCTAGAGCTAGATGAGCTCTCCTCAACTTCTTGTCTATCCTTGGGCCTTGATTCAACTTTCTCAAGTGTAGGAAGAAACTAAATCACATCTTCATGTTTACTTTGTTTTGGATGTAATGTAACAAAAGAAGGATTAGTTTCTCTAAAAATCACACTTCTACTATGTATTACCTTTTGTGTAATAGGTTCCCAAAGCTTGTATCCTTTCACACCATAACTATATTTGATGAAGATACATTTCACAACCATGTTCTCCAAATTTGTTCACTTCTCCTTTGGAACATGTGCATATGCCTCACAACCAAAAACTCTAAGATGGCTTAATGAAGGCTTATGACCTGACCATGCCTCTATAGGCATCTTATCAACAAGAGCTGATGTAGGAGACTTGTTAATCAAATAACAAGTACTGGAAACAACTTCAACCCAAAACCTTTTTTCTAGGCCAACACCACTCAACATACTCCTAGCCTTCTCCATCAGTTCCACTAGTACAATTTGGAAAATAAATGACTAATTTGGTCATTTATAAGTGACTAATTTAGTCATTAGGTAAAATAAAAACTAAATGACTAAATAAATGACTATTATTAGACAAATAAAAATGACTAATATCAGACAAATAAAAATGACTAAATAAATGATTATTACTTCTTTATTCTTTGTTCTTTCGAATTTGATCATAATCCATAGAGTTTAAGCCCCCCTCATGGGACCCCTACCTAAGCTTGTTCCCCTCCCAAGGGTAGGTTCTTATGCATTACTCAATCATTCACCACTGGAAACACTATTTCCTATCCGACTTGCATGTGTTAAGCATGCCACCAGTGTTTATCCTAAGCGAGGATCAAACTCTCAATGAAATTCAAAGTTTCATTACTTATTACTTATATCTCCCTTATTTGTGGATGAAGTTGATTCACAAATTATCTATCATCTATATAATATTAAGTCATGTATATATATATAATAATTTTATTAAAAATATAGTATATAATAATAAGTATAATTATATTATTTATAATTTATTTTTAATAATGTTAAAACCTAAATGTGTTCATTCTTAGGATCTTGGCAGCAATTTGCATTTTAATAAATATACTCT
The DNA here is from genome assembly GCA_007115665.2 of Sequoiadendron giganteum. Taxonomy (NCBI): domain Eukaryota; kingdom Viridiplantae; phylum Streptophyta; class Pinopsida; order Cupressales; family Cupressaceae; genus Sequoiadendron; species Sequoiadendron giganteum. The sequence goes on along the minus strand of CM021101.1, from coordinate 486,776,945 downwards.
AAAACTCTCGTCAAGACCTTATTTTTAGTATGCAACTCACCAAATTGGAGAAGTGAAAGGTCAATACCAAAAAGGAAAATCTTGAAGGAGCAGTGGGGAAAGTGGTTTCATTTTCCCTCATTTACAAAAAAAAATGCAGTGGTAGGGTTTCAAAATCTGCACTACTTGTCTCATTGGCATTATTGAAAACATAACACATTTTGTTTTGAATCTTATAGTGAGTCACTTGCCAGTTTTTTTGTGGGGCTTTATTTCTTTCTAGCCACTTCTTAGATCTAATTTTTCTATATTATGAATAGATTGAAGCAGCTAGTGTAGCGATATGTTGTTTATTATTTTGCATTAAAATTGCTTAAATGTAATCCCCTCCAAAATAGTGATGGTGTCTGGGAGTCCTCTTCCCTTAAAACTCTGACAAACTTTGATCTTGGTCATAATTTTCATTTTGGCCATAATTGGCAACATGTCATAGCTGCAACACTTGAATATAATAGAGTGTGGATGTTTAAATAAACTCCCTGATTCCATTGGCAAGATGTCATAGCTACAACACTTGAGCATAGAAGGATGTAAAATTTTAAATAACCTCCTTGATTCTATTGGCAACCTGGCGCAGCTGCAACACTTGATCAGAGAAGATTGTAGAGGTTTAAATAACCTTCCTTATTCCACTAGAAACTTGTCACATCTGCAGTACTTGAAAATATTAAGTTGTAGAGGTTTAAATAACCTCCTTGATTCCATTGTCAACCTATCACAAATGTAGCACTTGAACATAATAGGAAGTTTCAAAGTTTTAAATAACCTCCTTGATTCTATGAAAATCTATTGTAGTTGCAATACTCAAAACTAAAATGTTGTCATGGTTTAAATAACCTCCTTGATTCCATTGGCAACCTATCACAACTGCAACCTTGAACATAGAAGAGTGTGAATGTTTAAATAACCTTCTTGATTCCATTGGAAACTTGTCACAACTGCAACACTTGAACATGGTAGGGTGTATAGATTGAAATAACCTCCCTCATTCCATTGGAAACTTGTCACAACTGTAGTACTTGAACATAGAAATGTGTAAATGTTTAAATAAGCCCCTAATTATATTGGCAACTTGTCACAACTGCAACACTTGAACATAGAAGACTATAGAGGTTTAAATAACCTTCTTGATTCCATTGGCAACTTGTCACATTTTCCAACACTTGAAAATAGAAATTTGTAGAGGTTTAAATAACCTCCCCAATTCCATTTTCAACCTATCACATCTGCAAAATTGAATATAATAGGAAATTTTAAAGTTTTAAATAACCTCCTTGATTCTTTTCACAATCTATCACAACTACAGTACTTAAAAATAAAATATTATCACAGTTTAAAAAACCTCCTTGATTTCATTAGCAACCTGTCATAGCTACAACACAACATTTGAACATAGAAGGGTGTGGACATTTAAATAAGCTCCCTAATTAAATAACCTCCTTGATTCCATTAGCAACGTGTCACAACTACAACACTTGAACATAGAAGGGTGTGGATGTTTAAATAAGCTCCTTGATTCGTTTGGCAACCTGCCACAGCTACAACACTTGAACATAGAAGGGTTTGGAAGTTTAAATAAGCTCCTCAATTCCATTGGCAACCTATCACATCTTAAACACTTGAACATGGTAGGGTGTATAAATTTAAATAGCCTCCCTGATTCATTGGCAACCTGTCACAGCTGCAACACTTGAAAATAGAAGGGTGTAAAATTTTAAATAACATCCCTGATTCCAATGAAAATAGAATGTTAAGATGTGTTCCAGAGTGCTTCATTAATTCAAATATTTTGAGAGGTTCCTTGCAAAATCCATTTTGTGCACATTCTGCAATCAATCATTTCATTCCATGAGATGATATCTCTTTGATGCATTCTGTCAAACAATTCAGGTGTTTTGTCTATGATTCCACATCTTGCATATAGGTCTACCAAAGCATATCCAACTATAACATCTAACAAAAATTCCTCTACCATTATGCTTTGGTGCATGTTCATAGCCCATCCCAAAGCTTCCATTTTCGCACAAGCAGGGAGGAATTTGGCAAAAAAATTGGCTTTATACCTGCCAATTGCATTCGTTTGAAAGTTTTGAAATCCTTTTCAACAAACAATTTTCTGCAAAACCTACAAACATTGCATTCCATGAGATGACATCTCTTTGAGGCATTCTATCAAATAGTTCATGTGCCTTTCCTATGCTTCCACATTTTGCATGCATATCTACCAGAGCATTTCCAACCATAATATATGAAAAAAATCGACCTTTTGTTATGCTTTGATGGATGTACATACCCTATCCAAAGCTCTCATTTTATTATAGGCAGGGAGTATGTTGGAAAAGGTTGTGGAATCTGGCTTTACACTTGCCGATTTCATTTGCTTGAAAGTTTCTAAAGCCTTTTCAACAAATCCATTTTGTGCATATCCTGCAATATTGCTATTGTAGAAATTCTCACTCACATATAGTAGATTTTTTGAGAAGCACTATCAATTTATGTACTATCTTAGTGCAATGGGGGGCTTGGTGATTCTTGGTAGTATTTGTGGATAGGGTAATCACTGGAAGGGGTGTGATTATTGTATCTATATTTATTGGTTTTCTTCTTGTTGTACAAGAGAGGAGAGATTTGTTCCCTTTTAGAAGTGGAGGGATTTTGACACTTTCAAAGGAGGGTGAACTCTTAGAGGAGAGTTCTCTCATTGATCATTGTGGTTGGGATTTCTTCTCTCATGTGGTACAAAGAATTTGTTACAGGTATTGTTCAACAGTCAAGACATCCACTAATCCTATTAGTTTGGTGTATTCTAGATGAGTTAGGACATATGATGGATCCACTTTATGATATTTCTATTTGGGGTTGTTGTATTTAGACCCAGTGCAATGTTCCTTCCATTGTTCAAATTGATATAATAAGAGGGGAATCTTGGGATTTTAATATTACATCTATAAAATATAGTAGAGATAGTAAATAAATAAAACATATTACTTAGTAATATGATGTTATTAGGTGTGGTTTTTTAGGTTAGTTGTATGGGAATATTTTAAAAGAGATCAAAAGTTTAGTTAAGTGAAGTTGCATTGGATCATAAATTCTCAAGATGGTGTATCAACAAGAATAGAATAAAAATAACATTTGAAACAGGGCTTGAGGATAAGAATACTTGCTTAAAAGTCTATTATTTCCAGCTTGTAGATATATTATATGTTTTAATGTATAAAAAAAGATACTTTTGGACAACTCGGAAAGTTATTATCACACGAATGTGATGATTGCTTGGTCCCAATGATAAATATGAACCTAAACAATATTTCAGCATGGTAAATAAGTCTTCTATCAAAATTATTATAAAGAAAATAGATAATACCATGGGGAGAGGCTTTTGGCTTCATTCAAGAGTTCAACAAAAACATAAATTGTTGGGCAATCCCTTTTGGAAACCTGAAACAAATAAAGATAGGTTATATAGCTATTTCAAAATCATTAAGAATCAGTTATCCTGCTAAACAAAACTTCTTGTTTAAGAGTAACCATCTTTTTACCCTTCGATGTGTTTCTTCATTGGATAAAGATCCAATTGCAATAACAATACAAAAAGGGCACACATATTGTGTGGTTGTTAATGATTCTATTTTTTTGAGCCCAAGACATGAAGGGTGATACCTGCCATAAAAAAATGAACATGCTAAAGCTTGTTAAAAACCACCCTTATCAACTACACAAATTAAACAAAGGATGAGTATGTTGGCATAATGTATTCAAAAGATCTTGGACATATGGAAGGCAATTGAAAAAGAGTGAACTCTTATACTAGAAACTTTAGAATCAACAAATGTAACAACTATAGTGAACAAAACAAAGATAAGAGAGAATTAGAGGGAATGCCCAGTAGCCACATTCAAAAATAAACCACAACCCATTAACATAAAATAAGAAATGGCATTTTCTTGTTCACTTATTCTACAAAATAAAATCAAACCTTTAGCTCTTTTCACCATCGAAAATGATCAAATTGACCTAACTTCGCTCTCTCAAATATATATCTAGAGTTTCCATGATGAATCTCTCAACCACATTTAGATTTTCAGATACTATCAGCTGATGGGTTATCTTCACATGAGCACATATCTTGGCTACACAAACACATATCTAGATTCTCAGATACTAACAACTGATTAGTTATCTTGAAATTTAGATTCTCACAGACATTCATACCATTCCAATTTTGTCCAGGCTGCATAATATCATATTGTCTAGATGAGGCATTCATTCTTTAGGCCAACATCATGTTTAGAATTTAAATAGTATCTTGATTTACAAACTTGATTTAGATGATATAATGTAATTAGATAGATCTAGCAGCATCAACCATCAGGATAGGTATTCAAAACACTTCAAAATCATCTCAGATAATAGTCAACACACGTTGCATTGTAATGGTCAAGCTGGAATCCCTATGTATATATTATTCTTTCATCATGTGAAATAATGTTCTATAACTTCTCAACCATAAACTAGGTATTCACCAAATGATCACAATTTTAAGATCACAAATTTACTCATTTTCTCAATATTCTTGATTTAATAACTAGAAGCTCAAAACCATGTTTTGGTATGGTTACAACAACCTAGAAAATCCTCTTTCTTATTAGGACAAGAGTAAGACCATGTTGGAGGATCAAGATGCAGTGGCTAGGGTTATGGATTTTATTTTTATACTTCACAATGCCCTAATCCCTAACCCTAAATGCAGAATTAGGGTTTAGGGTGAGGGTTGAGGTTATGCATTTTTTAATAATTAGCATGTCAGAAATTGTTTTTTTTCATTGTTAAATATTAAAAGCATTTGCAAAATATCTGATATATTATGTATTTTTGGTTCTTAAACCCCTCTACAGTGCATTGAACATAATATTTGGCAAGGTTATCCTCTTGTATTCTAGGAATTTATGACCTCAAGATATATTTTAAGGCTATGAGGTTGGAGTGATAAGGAGATTGTAAAAAAACTTTCCTCACAATTATCATCTTTATATAATCTTTTCTCTTCTCTCTTCTCTCTATCTTTCCTCCAATGATCTATCATTATTGGCTAAGCTAGATTCTTCATAAAGGGTATAGTGAAGAGAGGGATGTTACTCCTTAAATATTTAAGCATCAAACAAACCCGAGATGTCTCCATACCATCTACTTTCCCCCTCTTGTTCTCCCATACCTCTTTGCTTCCATTTCCTACAAGGTATATTGGAAGGTTGGGTATATTGAGAAGATTGCTCTGTTATACCATCCTTATTACACATACCTTTTTTTGCATATTTTTCCATCATATGATGTTGAAAAAACATTGTGTGGACACATGGCATAGCAATTATTAATTCAAATAGAGTGAAATGCAATTTATGCTACCTTGAATGTAATGGAGGAATTTATCACTTCAAATGGAACTTCTCAAATGTTTAAGCTCATGACATGAAGTATTCCAAACAATGCTTCCTAATGTCACCATTGGCCTTTGAGGGCTCTTGAATCATATTCGAATAGTGATGAAAAGAATGCAAGGACAAGAAAACTAGTTGGATTGACTTCTTTGAGGCCAAAGTCAATCATTTTAACTAGAAACTACTATCACAATAGCCTAAGGGTTTTTTTGTATGCCTACTTCTACATTACATGGATCCTACACTATGATGAAATCATTAACACCTTCTTTTCACCTTGTACTTCTCAAGGAGTGCAACCAACTTTAGAGATTACAAGATCAAGGAAGAAGTTAATGAGCAAGCCAAAAAGGCCACTAGCAATTTTTGGTATCATTCTCGCATATTATGGGTCCTAAGTTCAAAGACCTCTCATACAAGACTTTGAGGATTAATATGTTGAGAGACTCAATCACATGAGACAAGTTGTGATTACTCAAGGCAATTCATGAGTTTTTTTAGAATAACACTACTATCAATTAATCCCCCATGGCCTATTTATACAAGGCCATTGCAAAGGCCAAAGAGGCTATTAGAAGCAAAATGGGAAATGATAGGTACAAGTACATGCCACTATGGGAAATCATTGATGATAAATATGCTTGGAAAATGCATTCCCCCCTCCATGCCACTAGATATTGTCTCAATCCAAAAATGTTCTATAGTGACTCATTTCAAGATGATGTAAATGTCACAAAGAACCTCTTCAAATGCATGGAAAACAGGTTTCGTAATCTAGAGGATTTGTGAGAAGCTACATAAAGTAGTCCACATATAAGAAAGAATTTTTTTTTGCTCTAGTGCTTTTCTCATTAAAGACAAGACCAAATTCAAACCAATTATTTGCAAAAACTATTTACATTTTTTTCTATATTATACATACATTATAAATATTAAGTTTTAACTAAATTGTATGTGGTAGAATCATGATCAAAGTTTTGTTTTTTCAGCACAATGGTGCTAATTTTTTTATTAAGGAATCCAAAAGAAAATGAGGAAAGGTGATGCACATTTTCAGCCAGCCATGCAACTCATCCACTTGTGAGCATTTTAGGAATGTGTTTGAATACATACATTTCAAGAAATGCAATTATTATGACTCAACAGCAAATGAATGGTTTGGTGTTTGTTCACCATGACCTTCACCTTAAGCTCAAAAAAATGGAGATTAGAAAAACTTACAATTGTAATTATTGATTTAAAGTGGCATTGAAGAAGATCAACTAATTGACCTTGATGAAATTTATGTACATTCTAAATGGATCACAAAAGATGAGCCATTTTTGATGAAGATAGCCTTTCTATCTTGAGGGACATTGGGGCACTTGATGAAGACCAAATTGATTGAACTAGGAGAGGCATGGACCCTAGAGCTTCACCATCACAATCTATATCCACCTAATGTATCGTAATTTGTAGTAGCAAAAGTCCTTGGTTGCCTTCATTTTTTGTTACTTCATAGGTGAACTTTGTACGAAGTAAATTGTAATTGATCTTCAGGTTAGAATTCCAAATTCAAAATATCTAGTGATGTACTATGTAGTGTGCAATGTAATTAATGATCTCAAAACTTAATTAAAAAACTATATTCTATAATTCATGGTATAAATTCTCATTTCCTCTCTCTCTAAGTCTCTAATCCAAAAATGGATTTGGCTTTCGTACTTCATAGCATGTTTCTAGATAGTGGTCTACTTATTTGACACTTTAGAAAGTTTGGGGGTGGTATGGAATATCTTGAAACATCCTTTGGTATGGACATTTTCATTACTTCATCATTTAAAATATCTATGCAGACAGTCTCTATTGCCAATCACAATATGCAAATTTTAACCCAGATATGGCATAGAGAACTACGTCATTGAGTTCAAGCATATCCAATGTGGCATAAAGTTTTCCCTTGTTCTATGTATGGGCGAGTAGTACCCAAGTCATATCTAGGTTGTATCATGCTCATAAATATACCAGATACACTAATTCTTCTACTAGGGGAAGGGTGGTGTATCTAGTATCCTTGCAAGAAAGTGAAAAAATACTAAAAATGGTAAATTACAATTCTTGGTGAGAACCAAATAGTCACCATACTAGGTAGTGACTGGTGTGCTCCTTGAAAGTTGAAATGAACAACCAGATAAGGATAACTTATAATGAAACTAAAAAAGTTTGCAGGCGCTATTTATTTTTTAAACCCCTACTTGTCAAGGTCATAACTCTTAAGTAGTGATTTGAAAATTGAAATTCATTATTGTATTAAAAATCTTAGGTCATGAACTAATAAATCAGGGTTGGGTTGTAGTGTAAGCACAACCTAACTGTTGCATTGCCAAATTCCACTTAAAAAGGCCTGAGAGGTGCAAAATATAGAAACATTAAAAAAAAACCAAAAATAAGATTTTTAGAATCTTCAAACATCTGCCCATTGCTTTCCAGATCAAACCTATATTGCACATATTTTTGTTTTCCTCAATTGTTACAACTTTTTAACATGGAAATCCTATACCATTGCTATTCTAGGCTCACTTTGTAAAAGCATAAGGTTAATTTTCAACAAGTACTAGACTATTACTGCAGTCTCTATCAATGATGGTTTGGACTTTACAATTGGATCGTTAACTTTGATGTTAAGTCATCTTTCCTCCTACTTAGTTGAGTTTTATTCATAAGCTTTTCTTTTCATTGTCGATGAGGAGCCCATATTTAAACCATCATCAACTGCTATGAAAATAACAAACAAAAGCAATAGGAAACACTCTAGAAAGTTTTAAAATAAAATGAAATGCCACAGCCTATAAGCAATTTAACATTCGATCATGACCATCGATGTAATTAAATATTTCCACTATATGCTTTCTACTTTATGGATTGAATAATTTTTTGATGCCATATGTCAATCATAGACATATATAGAAAGAAAGAGAATAAGTTTTGAATTTTAATATCATTTATGAAACCATCTGTGCTTCTGAAACTTTTGTCATTTGTCATTTCAAGCAACACAGCTAGTAAACCAAAATGCATTCAAATACAAGCAGATAATTCTACCTATAGAAAAAAAACCAACTAACAAGAACACAACAAAAATTTGAGGGTGACATTTATAAAATAGTTCCTATTGGAATATAATCCCAATTGTCGTTCCTTTCTAGTCTTCCCCACAATCCCTCATCCCCTCCTATAGCTCTATGTGGTAGCACAGTGACAACCACAATCCTGCTACCACTTCTTCAGCCTCATGTGGTAGAGCGGTGTCTACTGTAGACCTGTGTCTCTTTCTCTAGCCATGTGTGGTGGTGCGGTGACCTCGTGGTACCACAGGTCTCTCTTCAGTTGCTAGCAGTTGTGCGGTGGAAATATTTTTGATGATGTTTTGTGTGGATGATCGTTTGGAATTAATTTTGTACTTAATATGTAAATGAATTTGTTTTAATTAGTTTTGATGGGTAAATCTAGGCATATCTCTAATGCTTTTATTTTTGTACTTAATGTCATTTATTTCATCTCTTTTCTGGTGGTTTTGTTTTAACGATTGTATATTGTTTGATGGGAAAGTTTTATTTTATGTAGTGAAGACTGCGAAATAGTTGAGTAGAGTGCTCAGAAGAAGCATTTTGTGAATTAAGAGCAGCAACTCTGTGAGAAGAATATTTTTGAATGAATTAATACAATATCAAGATTTTTTGGCTTTATTTTTTATGCTTTAAATTTTTGCTCTCTGTATTTGGGTTTAATTCTAAGTTGAATAAATTTAGTATTTGAATTCTCCTCTACCACTGGCCTTCAGTTCCAAGGAATCATACAAATTATGCCAAATCAATGCACAAACAAAAGTAGCATGACACTTTATATTGACACTCTAACTTTATTCCATCCTTTCACAATTTACGTGTTTTTAGTTATAATTTCATTTCAAGGAATGTCACCAAATTAAAAAATAAATTCAATAGTGGTCAAATTTATGGTGGCTAATAAATAATTTGTATCCCCTAAAAATCAAGATTTCAAATGCCTTAACAAAGTTACCTGTCATTATTTGTTAACATCCCTAGCTCCCACTCCTCTGTGTTTGAACTTCCTACTCCTCTGCGTTTGAATTTCCTGTGTGCATGGTGGACTCTATCTTGGGGGTACCCAATGGTCCCCCTCTTTTCCCCTTGAACCCTCTCTTTTGGGACCATGTCTGTCAGGTACCTCCCCTATGGGGAAAGTGCTTTCACCATCAGGCTTTTCGAAGTCTTTGGCAACTCCGAGCGAATCTTTTGTGTCGGCGATGGAGATCTCTCTGATTGTCGGTTGGAAGGATGTGCTATCTAACAGAAAAATAGTCTCCTCCTTGTTTCCGTCTACACTTGATATTGTCTCAACCTCTGGAATGGTGTTTGACATCCCTGATTTGATCAGTGACAGGATCCTCTCCTCCATGGAGAATGTTGTAGTTGGGAAATTTATTTCTTACTGTCCAATGGTGGATATGGTTCAGAAATGGCTTGCAGTGAAATGGCACCTTAAGGGCAGTGTGGAGATTTGTGTGATGGATGGTGGTATTTTCCTATTTAGATTCATGAGTGCGGAGGACATGGTGGCAACTCAATCGTCGGGTCCGTGGGTTTATGGGAAAGACAGCCTGGCTATGTGCCAGTGGAAACCTGGTTTTGACCTTGCTATAGATCTAAATAAGTTGGCTCTATTTTGGGTGCGGCTGTTGGGCTTACCTTTGGAGTATTGGGATGAAGCCATATTCAAAGGTATTGGAGACTCATTGGGTCAATTCATTGCCATAGATTCTATCACAAAATTTAAATCTAGGTTAGTATTTAAGGGATTCTGTGTCAATATTTGTGTTGATAAAGTCCTACCAAACTCTGTCAAGCTGTGTTCTAAGTTTGGCAGTTGGATTCAACCTGTTTGTTATGAAAATGTTGTGGTGTATTGTCAAAAGTGTGCCAAAGTTGGGCATCTGATTTATGATTGTAAATTTGTAGTCATTTGGGAGTTTAAGGACAACTATATTATGAAAAATCCCACTACTCTGTTTGAAAATATTCTGCGGCCACCAAATGACTCTGGGTTTGTTCCCCCAGGTGCTGCTCAGTCGCATGAGGATCCTCCACATCCACCCTCCCCTGTCGGTCCACCTTATGAAATATCTGACCCTAGTGACTCACTAGAGTCTGTTGTTAAACCCCTATATGTCCTTTTGACTCAGGACCCTGGCTCTTCGACTGTTAATCCCCTATTCGAGGGGGTCTCTGGAGGGAATTTGGTTCTTGGCTCTTCAGCTATTGACCCTCTGTTTAAGGTTGTCTCTATAAGGACCTGTGGGGCCTTGATCGAGGATGGTGAAATATGGGAGGAAGAAAGCTCTTGTATGATTGATGAATCTAGTGAAATTTTGGGGAGTTTGAAGCTAGAGAAAGTTGGGGAAGAAGGGATATGGACAACTCCAAAGAAAAAAGGAAGGAAGAAGAAGGCAGATGTAGGAGGGGACTCTAAGCCAAGGAGACCTTCTCAGAGGCACACTAGAATGAGAGAAATGACAAATGAGATTGCCTTGGGAAAGCATAGGACATTGGATGTGTCCTCAAAAAAGGTCAAAAATGAGAATTATTTCATGGAATGTTTGTGGGATTAATAGCTCACACAAACAACGTGCTCTGAAGGAATATATAGTGGAACATAAGATTGATGTTTTCCTACTTCAAGAAACCAAAATGTTGATGGTTAATTTTGATAAAATTGCTATAAAAAATTGGCCTAATGCTTCCTATGTCTATAGTGATGCCGAGGGTGCTTCAGGGGGTTTGGTCGTGCTTTGGAACCCATCTTGTTTTTTGGGTTCTCAAATATTCCACTGTAAAAATAGTGTGGGGGTTTCATTCACTTACCTTGGTGAAGCCTAGTCTATAGTTAATATATATGCTCCTAATCAGAGGAATGTGAGAAGTATTTTGTGGAATAACATGGTGGCTAAAATTAATCTGAATAGGGGAGGTCGTTGGCTTGTTGTTGGAGATTTTAACTCTCCACTTTTTCCGTCGAAAAAAAGTGGTGGCCTTCTGGATTACTCTAACAGCATGTCTAATCTGGCTAATTTTTTGAATTTTTTGGGTTTAGTTGATATTGAGCTCCTGGGCCAGAATCACACTTGGTCTAATAGACGAGTTGGTGGTAACCTGATCCAGGTCTGGCTTGACTGCTTCCTCTACTCTCCTCATTGGACTAATGTCTTAGATGCCAATCTAATAACCTTTCCCAAGATGGTCTCTGACCATAACCCTCTTATGCTGACCACTAATATTCAACCTGTTGTTGGTCCCTTTCCTTTCCGCTTTGAAATAATGTGGAACTCTCATCCTAATTTCAAAACTAAAATTGTTGAATGGTGGAATATTTTTGTCCAAGGATCCCCCATGTATAGGATCTTCTTTAAACTTAAACATATTAAAAATATGGAAAAAGGATGGAACAAGAATGTGTTCGGGGATGTATTTCAAAGGAAAAAGCTATTAGAAGGAGAGTTGAGGACTTTACAGAAGAAAATGGAGGGAGATGACAGTCAGTGGACTCACAACCAGGAATGGGAAACCAGGATGGAATGGGAATGGGTTCTAAAAAATGAGGAGGTCTTTTGGAAGCAAAAATCTAGGGTCCAATAGTTGAAGGAAGGAGATAGGAATACCTCCTTTTTTCATGTTTCTGCCATCAAGCACAGGAAAAGGAACCAAATTTCTAAATTGACCAATGCTACTAAGGAGGTGATTTCAAATCAAGCCCAAATTGGCCTCTGTGTGGTTAACTATTTTTAGGAGGCTCATTCAGCCCCTATTGAGGTGCCTAACCTAGCTTTGGACAGTGCGATTCTCAATCATCTTCCTACCTCCATCTCTTAGGAAGATTGTTTGGGGATCCTTAAGACTATTTCTATGGAAGAAGTCTGCATGGCTACCTTTAGCATGGGGGATTTCAAAGCTCTGGGGCCTGATGGTTTTCATCCTGCTTTTTTTCAGATTTTTTGGGATACTGTGGGTGGGGATCTTGTGCTTGCGGCTAGGGACTTCTTCAAATCAGGCAGGATCCTCAAACAATTGAACCACACTTTCATTGCTCTTATCCCCAAGATTAGTGAACCTCTTTCCATGTCTGATTTCCGACCAATTAGCCTTTGTAACACCTTTTATAAGATCATTTCTAAGATCCTTGTTAACCGTATCAAACCTCTTCTAGAAAAATCATTAGTCATACTCAAAAGGGGTTTGTCCCTGGGCGACATATTCTTGATGCTACTTTGACAACCCATGAAATGCTCCACTCAATGGATAGATGCAACTATGTGGGGATGGCTCTCAAGCTTGCATTTCCGAAGCTTATGATAAAGTGCTTTGGGACTTCATCCAAAAGGTCTTGGCTAAGTTTGGTTTCAATAGTTTGGTCATCAAACTCATTATGGAATGTGTTAACACTGTTAAGTACTCGGTTATTGTTAATAGATCCCCCTTTGGGTTCTTCTCTACTGGTAGAGGGCTCAGACAAGGAGACCCTCTGTTCCCCTATCTTTTCATAATGATTGTTGATGTGCTCAGTAGGAATTTCATGGGTTTGCTGTCAGAGGGCTCCATTACGGGCATTAGAGTGGCTTCCTCCCTGAAACTGATTGTTGTGCAACAATTTGTGGATGACACTTTTCTATTTGGGAAAGCCTCTGTGGTGGAAGCTAGGAAATGGAAAGCTTGTCTTAACACTATGCCTCTTGTTCTGGTCAAAGCATCAATTACAATAAAAGCAAGATTTATTTCTTTAACTGCATGCCTAATTTGCAAAATAGGGTGACTGTGGTCTAAGGATGTGTCAGTGGTTCTCTTTCATCGATTTACCTTGGGCTCCCCCTCATGGCTAAGGAGGTTCCCACTGATTTTTGGAACTTTATTCTGGAAAGGATTCAAAGTAAATTGGTTGGGTGGAAGGGCTCTATCCTAGGCCATGCTAGAAAACTCCAACTTCTCACTATGGCTCTCCAAGGTATCCCCACTTACTTCCTCTCCATTTTTAAGATGCCTAAGTACATTGCTGATAACTTTGAAATAATTCAAAGGAATTTCCTCTAGTCCGGGACTGAGGAAAAAAAGAAACTTGCTTTGGTGAAATGGGAAAGGGTTTTCCAGGCCAAAAATTGTGGTAGGCTTGGAATTAGGATGATCGTAAGCTCTAATAGGGCTTTGATGGCCAAGGTTGGTTGGGATCAGTTAAGGAACACTAAGGACTGGTGTAAAATTTTGAGTTCCAAATATCTCTAGGATAGGCCCTTGATTGATTGTCTTTCAGAGTCTCACCCATAGGGCTCTGTTGTCTCGAGGAGCATTTGCACCACACAAGGCCTATTAAAGAAAGGGATTAAGTGAAAAATTGGCAATGGGATTATAATTAGGTTCTGGGAAGATACTTGGCTAATTGACTCCCCTCTGGATTGCTCTGATTTTAGGGTTGTGATGGGTGCGGCCCAAGGATTCTTTGGCATCCATATCAGTGACTATGTTTTTGGACCCCTCAGAGCTAGGATTTGGAGGGACCTTACCCTATGTTTCCCCCATTCCCATGACCTTTTTTGTCTAACTCGGTCCCTTCAAGTGATTCTTTCTAGCACCAAGTTTCCATCCTATGACAGGGAGGATGAGTTTTTTTGGACTTTAGACAAACAGGGGGATCTCTCTGTGCGGTCATCTTATAGACTACTGACAAATGAAAATTCTGATAAGGAACCTTGGAAGAAGGTTTGGAATCACCACATGATCCCTAAAATTAATTTTTTTTGGTGGACGACCTGTCATAACAGGATTCTTACCCAGGACAATTTGAGGAAACAGGGTTTTTTGTTTTCCCAATATATGTTTTCTTTGCAAGAATGGGGAGGAAACTGTCAGTCACCTTTTATTACACTGCCCATTTGCTACCAAAGTTTGGGGGCTAGCTTTTGAGAAACTTGGTGTCCCTTGGGTTATGAGAAAGGATCTTTTATCATTCATTCTGGGTTGGTATGGCCCGTATTCCCATCCTCTACCTGGTGAAATTTGGAAGCAGGTCCCTCCTATTTTGGGATGGTGTTTGTGGAAGGAGAGGAATAACAAGGTTTTCAGGAATGTTGAGAGGAGTCCCAAGGATGTTTTTGGCATTGGGGCTCGGCTCATTGAGGAAAATATCTCTCTTTAATGGAAAACTCTCAGAGACAGGACCGTTGGATTACGAAATAAAAATAGCCAAGGAGTGGCACCAGGATTTAAAGGCTAACTGTTTTGATAATTCAAAACTCTTAGCTAGGAAAAATACTAAATGGGAGCCTCTGGATAGAGGATGGTTTAAACTTAATTTTGATGAGGCTGCTAAGGGAAACCTAGGAAGGGCAAATATTGGTGGAATTATCAGAGATCCTATGGGGGCTCTCGTGGCGGGATTTTCTGGTGGTATTGGGTTTCGGTCTTCTTTAGTGGCGGAGGCTCGTGCACTACTAATGGGCCTAAAAATTGTTGTTTATCTGGGAATTTCTTATCTCCACATTGAAGGAGATTCCAAGTCTATTACGGATGTTGTGAATAAAGACAGGTTAATTGGTTGGAATACTAAGGACATATTGTTGGATGCTAGTTTCCTTTTATCCAAATTTAGGGATAAAAAGGTGGCTCATATCTTTTGAGAAGGCAATCAAGTGGCAGATGCCCTGGCTAATCTTGGCTCTGGTAGGGATTCTAATAAATTTTGGAGGAAAATGGAAAGGTTACTGCCAAAAATTCAAGCTTTAATCGCACGAGAAAAAAACAACCATGGTTTGCAATGATTTTAAATCTTTGGATGACGGGAGTTGAATGGGGGGTCCACTAGATTATTTTGGGGGTCTGGTGGATGAGTGTCAACATTGAGATGGAGTACAAGTCGAGGTTTTCTGGAAAATATTTTTTGTGTGTGAGGCACGGATTGGAGGATCCACGTGTCTATCCTTTGGACATGGTGGATGGGGTTAGGTTCTAAGGTAACAAAAAAGTGGCGGGGTTTGAACTTAAAAGATGGTAACATGAATAATTTTGGTGGCTTGATGAAGGCTAGTTGGAAGGACGTGACTTCATTAAATCTGTGGAGCCATATCGTACGATCAATTCTCTTGGGGATTGTAGGATATCTTATTTTATCTCATTCTTGTATCAGGTTGTGCGAGAGTATTTATAATGATGTGACTATTCATGAGGAAAGATTGCCTCCTTCTAGGGTCTTTGAGCCTATGAGTTTAGCATGGGTCTCCTCTAGCTCCTTTTGGATGGTTTCTAATTTTAGTTATATGGCCACTCTGCATGGCTTTTTGTGCATTCCCTACATGTCCGCCAATTCTTGCCTTGCTGGCTGCAATCATCCCAAGAACTTCATTAAATTCATTGTCAAATCACCCTATGGTGATTTTCCCTTCCACGCATGTGACCTGTACATGGGTGTTATTAGCCTCTGTTGTATACCTTGCCTTAATAATCACAATGCGATAATCATTTGTGGCTATTGCAATTCGTATTTTTTGCATTTTCTTGGGTTTCCTATGCAGGTTGGTAATATGGGTGGTGAACAGGTGAGGACTGAACTAGACAACTGTGAGGAGTTTCAGAACAACCCTTTGGTCTAGCACATTTGTAGGGAAGGTGACATCGCTTTGCTTATGGAGATCTTGGTCGGTCATGATCCTATCTTGTCAGGTCTATTTTCCAATTTATGGAAGGATCGTCGGGTCTCCATTGGTGGAATCTCATTTCAAATCAGTGAGGAAGTCATAGCACAAGCCACGGGTTTACTGTGTTCTGGGAAAAATACCCCAAACACACCAAGAAATCGGATCATGAAAGCTTAAAATCTTTTTTTAGAGGTGAGGAGGCCCCGGTGCAGAACTAGTAGGGTTTTGAGAGAAATGTTGTCCCGAAGCCCTGAGATTAGGTGTGCTTGGCGCTGATGAAGTACACCACTTTGGAAGGTAGGTTTAAAACCTATTTCTTTTACCACTTCCCTCTATTAAATCATTTAAGACACAAGTTGTTGCTCAGTTTCCCGTTAATTCTTTTAATGGACTTGGAAAACTCGATCGAAAAATGCAAAGAGTTGGCCAAACTTAACCCCATTGATCTCCCGCCGCTCCCGCTACATCAGGGGATCATTCTAAGACTATATCAATTTCATTTGGCCCTCTATCCTCCTAAAGCTATTACGGTTGTCCACATTGAGAACATTGAACCCCTGTCTACTGTGAATATTTCCCCGGTCGAGTCTAAAAGCCCTCCTCAAAAATCCAATACGGGCTTTGCGGGGAATCCCAAAGCCAAGATAACCACCAAGAAACTTTAGGGTAGTCTGGGTAAGGCTCATGCCAGCGCGGAGGAAGGCCTCTCTGAATTGAAATCCACTCAGGAAGACTCTGCCTACAAGGCCACCACGGTTAAAAAAGGAAAGGAGAAAGGCATGTTGGCCCCAACTGCTAAGGATGGAAAGGGCAAGAACTCTCTAAGGAAAGAATCCAGAGGTGATACGATTGTGGGGACCACTGAGATGACTGGTGGGGAAAATACCAGAAGGAGATCTAGGAGGCTGGCTAATAACAAAAAAAAGAGGTTGATTATTGAAGACTCGAAGGAGCAATCGAACAACAAAGGGTACAAGGAAGAAGAATCTGAAGATGAGGAGGAAGAAAATGTGGAGGGGCCCCAGTTTACTCCTGAGGACAATAAGGTTCATATTGATGGCTCCACCTCTCACTCTCTGCATCCCCTAGTTGAAGAGCCTAGAGAGGTTCACAGGACCATGGACATTGGGGAGGTGCCTTGTGATGTGGTAAAGAGAATGGACACGCTCGACAAAAGGCTCTGGGGATTGACCCGCTTCACCATGAAGTTGGGCCACTTCATCACGAGCACTCTATCTAATGTTGTAAAGGAGGAGTTGGAGAGAAATAACAGTACGGAGAACAAAGAGTGGGTGGGTGATCAGGCTGTGGACCTCCTGATTGAGAACTAGGACAATGCTAGTTAGTTGTTCCCTGTTCCTGTTTGTCAGCTATCTCTCTGCGGTCTCTGTGTTGCCTTTGGGATGTTTCTTCTTTTTGTTTCCTTTTTGTTTGTTGTTTAAACTTGTTCCTTTTTGGCTCTAGTGGCTCATTGTGAAGGGTACGACACCCTATAAATGCTGCTTAACTTTTCAAAAAAAAAGTTACCTGTCCTTGCAATTTTGATGATAAATTGTATTTGGACTGCTTTGGATAGATTTCCCATTGCATATAAAACAATCTTCCTCCTCACCATGAGGATTTGCAACCTGGAATTTGTGTAGGGATCTATCCAAATATTATTTTATCTACGCAAAGATACCAAACATTTTTAAATCATCTTACCCAAGAATGAGTAAAATGAAAGAAAGAAACAAAGTTTATTGCTTCTATATCAGATTTCCTTAACATAACCTATAGAAGGAAATCTTGCAATGGCAATGTATAGCTACTAAAGCAATCAGTGACAAACTTGCAATGTAAAATCCAATTTTCAATATCAGCTACTTTTAAAGCAAGCATTCTCAAGCTATCATCTTCCAAAATACTAGACTCTCTAGCTTCCTAAATATAATATGAGTTTGTAAGGCCTCAAAAGGTGGTAAACATTTCCTTATTGTACTTCTAAAATCATTATATTGTTCTTAAAATAAGTCTTAACATCACAAAGGGAGTTTTATAAATATATAGATGTTCCAATGTAGAACTAGAAATGATAATAAAACTAAAGTTCAGAAAAATATAATAAGAACTTTGAAAAATGAGAGCCATATAACATATGAAGCCTCCTTTGTAAAATCTCATACTTAATTCTTGCTCAATAAGTGATAATTTATTATTTAGGCCAATATTTTAGGCTTTTAATTATTTATTTAAATTGGTGTTGCATTCCTTAATCAATGTTTACGTGGAACTAGGGAAATCACTCCTATATTATAGATGCAAAGCAGATGGATTTTGAAATAATCGGATAATTCTATTAACATGAAATAATGACTAAATATATTACAATGCAGGAGTTGCAATAATCATGGAGATGTGATTATAGGTGAACTGAAAGAAACAAAAATCAAACAAACAGAGATGAGCATTAAAATAGGAATTAACTATAGTTCTAATATCCTAAACTGAAAGCATTACCCCACACTCAAGCATAAGCTAGATTTACCCCGATCCATACTATCAACAAGCTGAATAGATGAATAAATATTCCTAACATATCAAATTTAAGATATGAATAACTCCAAATATGACTCACCTTCAGTTTAAGAAATTTTGTCCATGTAAGAGCAAAAGAGTTGTAATTAAACAATGCATGTACCTCCTTTTTCTATGATCTGAAGAAAGAAATATTTCACTAAATGACTGAGATTTTTTTTTAAGAACCTCAACCAGAAAGCAATAAACATTAGATCTTAACACAAAACAAAAATATCAAAAATTCAAGAAAATACCTATAGTTGGGAATAATTGCCTCTATGTGACCAACCTTAATTGGAAAATCAATTCTCAATTTTTGCATAGAAAAAAATCTAAATTTAAGTTTTAATAATACTTATCATACAAATATGGCAGGTAAGATCATGCGTCTCACCACAACAGTGATGAAGACATGATATTTATAGAGTCTGAAACCAATTGTAATGCTTCTACTATAATGTAGTGTATAGTTTTTCCATCAACATTCCAGATCACTTTGATCTATCATTAATAGAATAATTGATATGATGATGATGGGATCAAGTTCATTTATTTGTGTTGTCTGTAGCAAATAAATTTCAAATGCATTTTTCAATTTGGTTCAGGATAGGTTTTTATTGAACAAATCTACTGCATTCTAATGATATCGAAGGTGCCCCTCTTATGTATATAGGAGGCAAGATCATGTGTCTCATCACAATAGTGATGAGGACACGATATTTACAGAGTCTGAAACCAATTGTAATGCTTCTCGTATATTGCGGTGTATAGTTTTTCTAGAACATGCGCCTTACATTGTGTCATTATTCAATCTCTTTTAGTGAACACAAATGCACAGTTTAGTTGCTTGTTAGTTTTCCTTTAAAAATAATACTCAAAATGTAATTTGAGTGTTGGTTGTGTTTCCCATTCATTGACTAATAAAGTATAATTATTTACTTATAAAAATATTGCATTCAAAATGCAAACTATTTTCTCTAATAGAGATACATAAGCCATATTGAGATTTTACAGAGGGCACTTTCAGGGAGGTGTATGTTACTCAAATTTTAATTTGTTTTTATTGCAGATAAATATTACTGTAGATTAGACCATCGAATTTGAATTCAAGGGAAATCTATATATAAAGATACAATTTTAATTTCTTGGTCACAAACCATACAAGTCTCAAGCTCTTTACATTGGAAAGAATAAACATCTAGTTAGAAAATTAAAGAACAATAAAGACGTCCACAACAACTATATATTTTAATAATATAAATTTGTATTTAAATATACTTTATTATGTAATGTTATAATTCTTTATTTCCATGCTTTCCTATAGGAATTTTCCTTGAACCTCCCATGGGTGCAAGTGCTAGTTTACCTAGCTTATTCTTGGTTTTGATTGGTTGATTTGTTGATTATGATTGTTGATGTTGTAGGTTTTGAATGTCAATTGGTTTCAAAGACACCCAAATGGGAATGATGAGGTAATGAGCTTGATTCATGGGCTGATTAAGTTGTTCTCATGTCAATTGATGTTTTCATCTAGGTTTTAAAGTATGAGGAATTTGGAGTAAGTAGATCAGATGCTAAAAATATATGTTATTTACGAGATTTAAATGATGCAACCAAACTTGTGAATGTTATGGCCTCATGCATTGGTGTTGAGGCTGTTGTAATTGGTGGTGGATACATAGGCATGAAATGTGTTGCAACATTAGTTAACAATAAAATACATGTAATAATGGTATTTTCAGAGGAACACTTAAGTTTAAGCCCTCTTTCTTTCCTATCCATCTTGTATATACTTAGTTTCATCTTTCTCCATTTTATATGCATGTAACAGTGGTATTTCCAGAGAAACACTGAAGCAATATTTCTTTCATATCAATCTTGTATATACATAGTTCTATTTTTCATCTTCATATTATTGTAAAATACCACATGTTGATGATTCTTGACAATCACAAAGTATTTATCATTATTTATGATTCCCATTTTTAATGCATGTTATTTCACTATTCATCACTGCATTTGGGTTTATAACCTAGTGCAATGATGGTGATAGAATAATGCTTACAATTTTTTTGTTTTTAATAAATACTAGAGATTCACCTTCTTTAGGGCCATGATTTCAGTGACCCAATTATTTACATCAGAGTTAGCAGCTTTCTACGAGGACTACTATAGGAGTAAAGGTGTCCAGTTCATTAAGGGAACTACAATGTCATCTTTTGAAAGGGATTCATGGGTAAGGTAAGAAATTTGATTATTATCACCACATTTTAGATTCATTTTATTAGCCATAAGTCCCAATATAATGGGGCAAATAAGGTCACACTTGTATTTTTTGGTTTTGAATTGACTTATTCATTTGTTGCACACAAAAAATGTCCTATGCAAACACAACTAGTATCAATCTAATAGTTGTTTGCTTTGAAAATCTCCAGGAATAAAAACAATTATAAATTGAATATAGAATTTAATCTTATGGTCTAACATGGAGAACATTTTGGAACCTATGATAGTGAAAGATGGTTTAGCCATTGCATGATATTAGCACAGAATTGTAGGTTCATTTACTTTGTCATATATAACTTCAAGTTAGTGTGTTTTAAACTAGCAATCTGTAATGTCACCATATTTAATCAAGGGAATTTTCTAAGTAGTTTGATTGAATTTTAGCTGATTGCTTTATTTCTTTTAAATAAATATTTAGAAATTGATTTGCCAAGTCTGAGCCTTTTCTAGTTTTTCTAGAGTGCTTCATTAATTCGAAGATTTTGAGAGGTTCCTTGCAAAATACATTTTGTGCACATTCTGTAATCAATCATTTCATTCCATGAGATGACATATCTTTGAGGCATTCTATCAAACAATTCAGGTCTTTTGTCTACAATTCCACATCTTGCATATATGTCTATGAGAGCATATCCAACTATAACATTTGGCAAAAATTCCCCTACCATTATGCTTTGGTGCATGTTCATAGCCCATCCCAAAGCTCCCATTTTGGCACAAGCAGGGAGGACTTTGGCAAAAAAATTATCTTTATACTTGCCAATTGCATTTGTTTGAAAGTTTTAAAATCCTTTTCAACAATTTTTTTTGCAAAGCCTGCAATCATTGCATTCCATGAGATGACATCTCTTTGAGTTATTATGTCAAACAATTCACATGCCTTTCCTTTGCTTCTACATTTTGCATGCATATCTACCAGAGCATTGTTAACCATAATATCTGACTGAAATCCACCTTCTATTATGCTTTGATGGATGTTCATACCCTATCCAAAGCTCCCATTTTATTATAGGCAGGGAGTATGCTGGCAAATTTTGTGGAATCTAGCTTTACACCTGCCAATTGCATTTGTTTGAAAGTTTCTAAAGCCTTTTCAACAAATCCATTTTGTGCGTATCCTATAATATTGCAATCCATAGACCACATTTCTTATAGGGATATTGTCATATATTGTCTATGCATTGATGGATATTCATATCTTGTTTCAAAGCTCCGATTTTGGCACAGGCAGGGAGGATGATGCTTTACACCCGTGAATTGTATTCGCTTGAAAGTTTTTAAAGCCTTTCCACCAAATTAATTATGTGCATATATATTGTAGATTTCCTAAAGCTATATGCCAAAGGTATATATATAATTTTAGATCAATTGATAAGCTAAGACATGTAATGTTGATTTGATTTACATTTTACTTAAGATATAATTTCGTTGCGTTGTTGAATTTCATAGTTCAATAATTGGGATTCTCAATGATCTTGTATACCCAAAGTGTATGTGATAAAAATAAATTAGGTGTTCATTTCGATTAGTTTGACAATTTGAATGATCTTGAGTTCATAAGTACATAGTGACAAGTTTTGACAAATAATATAATTTCTTGTTGCATTTATCATAGAAACAAAGGCCTCTTTTGATTGTTGCAGAGGATGTAGAGAGTCAAGCATTGGCTACTTTGATATTTGAAATTGATGATTTTTTTACTAAATTGATAATGTTTGAAGTTTATTTTTCTTTGTTAGATGTTGATTCTAATTAATAAGTTTAATGTTGTATTGCAACTTGTAGGTGAGTATGTTGATATGATAAAGGCTAGCATTGTCGATCCTCCAAAAGTTCAGAATTGCATTAGTTGATGCAGAAAGGTAAAACTATTTATCTTTATTATAATTAGTGGAACTTGCAACTACAATATCTAATAAAAATCTACTTCCAAATATGCTTTTGATGGATGTTATATCTGATTCTGATACATTCACTATATCTAGCGCCTAAGTTTAGGGTGCCATAGTTGGAAAAGGAAAATAAAATGTTTGAATTTTATCCTCTGTATTATTTGACTTTTTTGAGTTTTTGATGTGCAAATTTTGAAACCTTATTTTCAGGCTGCAACTTCAAATTGGAGAAGTGAAAGGTGAATACCAACAAGTAAGAGTTTGGAGCCAAAACTAATAGTGGCTGGAAAGTTGTGAATTTTCAAGGGGATTAAATGGGTCGAGCCCCTATACAAGGTCATTACCCTTCCAAAAGGACTATAATTAAGGAAGGGGAAAATAGTATAAGTATATGAAAATATGAGTATTTTCTTTATATAGTGTTTGTAAGTTTTACAGTGTCACCGAGACATTGAATGTAACCAATGAGAATTTGATTTGCCAATGAGGCTTAATCAAATAATTTTTTAGAGGTGTTTTCTCCACTCATAAATATTGTGTTGTGGCTCCTCTTGATTTGTAATTTGTTTGTGTTTGTGTTTGATCAATCATATTTGTTCAAGCATTTTAGTCTTCATTTCATGGCGCTTCTTCAACATTTGAATATCTATGATACTTGAAGTTTATATGCATAAATTTGTGAGGATTAATTAAGTTAGATTTGATTTGTAATGACTAAATATATGACTAAATTAATGAATAAATATATGAATAAATAAATCACTACCATGACTAAAGTAATGACTAAATTAATGACTAAATCAATGACCAAATCAGTGACCAAATTAATGACTAAAATTAGTTAGTCATAATTTTAGTGGTGTTATAAATGACTACAAATAAACCACTAATAGTCACATGACTAAAGTTAGTCATTTATATGCAATTTTTAGTAGTTTATTCAGTCATATATTGTTGTTTGTGTACTAGTGGTCCTATTCATTCTTTTTGCAACTCCATTATATTGTGGAGAATATGGAGTTGTCTTATGTCTATGAATACCACAATCTTTACAAAATTAATCAAAATCAGTAGAGAAAAATTCACCTCTAGGATTAGTCCTCAAACATTTTATTTTCATTCTAGTCTGCAACTCAACCATTTCTTTAAACTCTTTAAATCGACTGAAAACTTAAGATTTACTCTTAAGATCGATTGAAAACTTAAGATTTACTCTTAAGGAAATATACCCATGTCCTTCTAATATAATCATCAATAAATGAAACATAATATGTGGATTTACCAATCAAAGGAACATATACAAGACCAAAAACATTAGAATGAATAAGATCTAATACACCACAAAATTTATGAGAACTCGAGTAAAACTAAACATGGTTTTTTTCCTTAAATCCAATTCTCACAGAAATCAAATTCAAGATTACAATCAGACAAAAATTCAACAAGGTCCTTAGACCCTTTTATCCAATGTGGCCAAGTCTTTGGTGCCATAAAATAGTTTTCTCTATAGGTGACTTTGTCTCAAAAGAAAGAGCACCATTGGGTACCCAAAATCCACGACCATATATTGAAGGTGAAACCCTCACTTCTTCCACAAAAATGTTTTTCAAAGAAGTAATATTGCACTCAACAGTGCATGCATCAAGATTATACAATGTGTCCTATCTAACACCTCTAGAAATCACCATAGAACCTCTACCCATCTTGCATCCTACATTAGAAAATAATACCTACACACCTACATCTATCAGTTTTCTCACAGATAAATTTTTGTGTGCTAATCCATGGATATGCAACACGCCATTAATCCTTTTTACTCTACCATCAAGAAACCTGATTTTAACTTTACTACAACCAAAAATATCTAAATGAGAATCATCATCCAAGTACACCTTACCTCCATCAAATTCTTCATATTCACAAAACCAATCTCAATTAAATTTCATATGAAAAGATGCACTCAATTCAATTAAACATACATCATTACCTGCATGAGTTACCAGAGCTGCAATGAATGTGCCACCATCTTCCTTCTCAAACTCATAATCAAAACCAACTTTCTTATTTTTATTCTTCCTTTCTTCTTTGGATTCCTTATGAACATGCCTAGACTTACCATAGTTCTAGCAAATAACTTTAGACATTCCAGGAGATTTAGATCTCCCCTTGTACTTGGATTTGTCATGCTTCTCATTCTTCTTGCCTTTTTCCTTAGGTCTTCCACGAACATTTAGGGCCTCCTTGGCAGTGATGGATACCTTCCTCCTCAT
The DNA here is from genome assembly GCA_007115665.2 of Sequoiadendron giganteum. Taxonomy (NCBI): domain Eukaryota; kingdom Viridiplantae; phylum Streptophyta; class Pinopsida; order Cupressales; family Cupressaceae; genus Sequoiadendron; species Sequoiadendron giganteum. The sequence continues at coordinate 486,751,729 of CM021101.1, read as the reverse complement.
TTCTTTAGAAATAAAATAACCCACCACATCTTCATTCTTCAAAATAACATAAGTACTTCCAATAACCATAACAAGAGAATCCCACGAATCAGATAAAGAACAAAGTAAGATTTGTCATTTCTCCTCCTCATCCATTTTGACACCAATTAATTCCAGTTGACCCACCAACATATTGAATGCTTCCAAGTGGTATGTGATTCATCCAACCTCTTCCATTCTCAAGGAATACAAATTCTTCCTCAAGAAAATCTTACTCACTAAATATTTGGCTTGATACATCTCACCAAGCTTCCTCCATAGTTTTTGCATAGAGGTATCCTCATGGACATTAATTAAATCAGAGTCCACAAACACAATCTGATTAGACCCTTGGCTTTATGGTCCATAACATCATATTGAGAAGCCTTAGTAGGATCTGCAGTCCTTGAAACATTCTCATCAACAACATCTCACAGATCTTGATCTATCAACAGATCCTCCATATTTAGCTTCTACATTTCAAAATTATTTCTAGAAAATTTATCCACCTTGTTGTGTAGTTTTTGCACACACGCCCCACTCAAAGTAGGGACCCTCTTTGCTTGGTTTTTGGTATGGATCTGGTTCCTTTGCAATGCCCCTTGATTCTTATCTTGCTTGTGAAAATCTCCCTTTTGAGGTAATACTTTAAAATTGTGAGTCTTGGGATAAACTTCAAGTTTTTGCTTGGTTTCGGGAATTTCCTCTCCTGGAGGAATTCCCCAGTTGCCTGGAAAACCCGATGACGGGCTGGTTCACTCTATTTTTAGAGATTTTAACGCCTCGGGGAATTTTGTCTTCCACGAATTTTTCTAAAATTCCTTCATCACCTCATATTCTTGGATTCTTTTGGATTGTCATGTCATTGCATTTATGTTTCACGTACGGGCTCTACAGATAGTCTTTAATGAAGTCCAGGGTGGTTTTTATGCTATGAATCGATCTCTTTTGCCTTGATTGAATTTGGAAGAGATTGGTCTTGAGTGCTTGGCTTCGTTGGCATTTGAACCTATGAATTTTTGAGCTTGGTGGTGATTTTCCTGGTGTCATCATTGATGTTGTTTGCTAGGGAATCAAAGCTTGTTACCAGTCGTTGTTATCGAGTTTGCTTCACCAATGGTATGTATTCATCATTTTTCTTTTGATTGATGAAGGTGAGTGATTATTTTGCGTGTTGGGTATGCTTTCAGTTTGGATTTTAGCATGTGGAAGGCCTTTGATTTAATTAGGTATACTCCCTTTTTTCTTACGATGCCTCCTCTGAAATTGATGTGACCTTCCTTGTTAATTTGATGACCCGATTGTGCCCTTCATTGCTAGTTTTACCTCTTCTCAGGCATGATCTTGTGTGTGATTTCATTCTGGCTTGGATTTTTTATCATGGATCCCTCGTGTTCGATAGAATTGGTGATTGTGGGTGGGTTTGAGTGTTTGATTTCCATCCGCATTCAATGGTTCCCTTGCCTTGAATATTTTGCAAGTATCCGCCATGATTTAATGGGGCAAGCAAGTGAAATGAGTCTATAATTGTGTGTTCATCATGAAACCCTAGGGTTTGGTCTCAAATTGATTACCAATAATTGTTAGATCACCCTTGAAAGAGTTAGAAAGTTAAATTTATCGATGAATAATTTGAAGAGAGTTGAATCCAAGCTTAAATTCCCAAATTTGTGATCGTTCGATCAATTTCGGTGAAATCCTGACAAAGTCAATGATTTCGATATTTTGATCATTTCGGGGATTTCCTTTGCCTTAGGATTTCCAAGAAATTTCCATCGCTTGGTCATTTTCTTGAAAGAATGCATAAAACATGAGAATTAGACTAACCTCATGAAAATCTGTTATCCTAGAAAATCACTGAACTTCTGTTGCCCCTTCGTTTTCCTGAAATGTGCCAAATTTACTAAGTTTCGTAGATTTCTATCCCTGACAGAATTCCCCAAAGATCTGTTAGGAATGAAGAATTGAAGGAATGCATGAGTGAATGGCTAATGATTTTGCATTGCATGATTGATTTGGATAATTTAAGAGTATGTGCAAGCATTTCTTGAGTTTTGGATGATGATTAAGTAACTTATGGGTGTTGTTTGGTTTTCATCGCTAAAATCTGTCTAGCCCAGAATTCCTCAAAATTCATTTCTAACCTAAATTCTGCAAAGGGGTGAAAATCCTAAAATTTGAAGAAAGGGTACTTTAATGATGTTTTAAGGGGATTCTGATTGTGGTTTGGCTTTCCTTGATGATTGGCGTGTATTTATGATGGACTAACAGAGACTCTTATGCTATATTGGGTATTTATTATGGTTCCTTTGAATGCAGACTGAATCAAGGCTATTGTTGGTAGAGCCAAGGGCAAGGTGATGAATCCTAGTGATGAGGGAGCTTTTGTCTCAAAGGCCGAGAGGATTAAGTTGGACATGAAAAGAAAAATTCCAGAGAGAAATCTAGGTTCCATGTGGTCAGAGGTAACATATACCAATGTTGTCAAGTGGGATTAGGAGGAGTTTAAGGTGAGAATGGCAATGCAGGATCCTCCTTTATTGGCTAGGAGATTGGTGGAATCAGGATTGGCTCATGTAGTTGGGTTTCCTCCCACAATTCAATGCTATGAATTGGTTTTGGAGTGTGCTAGACATTATGACAAGAGCACACAAAGGGTGTCTGGTCTGCAAGGTAGAGTATTGGCTAACTTCTCCCCTCCCTCAGTGGCACAGACCTTTGACATACCTGATAGATCCCATGTGGTGGGCCTAGATCTAGATGTAGTCAGAAAGTATTATGCAAATGATACAAACAAGGCTCTACAGGTGATTAACTCTTGGTTGGAGAAGCCTAAACCCCACATTTCTAAATTTCCAAAGTATCTATACAAAGCAAAGTTCAAGTCAGAGTACTATGATGCAATCACACTCCTTAGAAGAGTGGTGGGCTTAAAGAGTGTAGGGGTTTTTGAGAGTTGTATGTTATATGTTATAGTAAAGATGGAGTAGGGTATAGATCATCATTGGGCAGGTATAATCAGTGAGATGATACATGAGACATTTTGTAATGTGATGTAGACAAGGAGCTTCACCATGACCTCCTACTTGGTCCATGCACTTGCAAGATTCCACCCCTACAAGGGACTAAGTGCAAAGGGTGTATTTGAACATGATGTTATCTATGAAGTTTATCCATAGTTGCATTTGCGCATATCAAGTTACAGAAGGGTGAATGATGCATTCACCATGTATATCACTAGATTGCTCCAAGGTGCAGAGTATGTTAGAATCTCGGACGCTGCAAAAGAGTTGATAAGGAGGTTTGGAGCTTGGTTCATATAGTTGTTTTCAATTCAGATTGCACCTGTATGCTTGAATAGCTAAATTCATAAATTTTTTGACACATGGGAACTAATTCCAGGCTGTGGGTATCCTATAAGGAATGAGACCTCCAGATTCTAGGCTAGTTCCTATGGATTTTTCTGATTAATATTTGGGTAAATTGTTGGGAAAAAGGATAAAAAGATTTAACCTGAATGCAGAACTATGAAACTTTAAAAATAGTGATGGTTACACCTGAAAATGATGATCTAAAAGGTAGTTTAGTTCACAATTGATTCTCAGAATATCTAATTTGCACATCAAAATCTGAGCAGTTTGAACTCATATAGATGCTCCATACAAAGGTTTATAAAACTATTTTCTTTCAGAGGAAAAGAACAGTGTTCTCACAATTAAGAAAAGAATCTTATTACGAACTCAGTGTATGACCTATGAATTAAACTTGAATGCATACATATATTTATGATTGAGACATAAAGATAAAGGTTTCAATGCTGAAACACAATATAATTCGATCGAAATCAAACACAACAATGATGCCTAAAAGCTTGAAGGAAAAACCTAACACTATTGAGAAGATAAAAGGAAAAACTCCATGCTAAAACTGAGGTAACCTGTAAAACCTGCTATGTATTAATCTGAAATGATGCTGAGTTACAAATCATTCACTTTGCAGAGTGCAAAGGAAAAAAATCAGAACTAAAGAAAAACAGTTAAGTTTTTCAATATATACAAAAAGCCTTTCAAAAGGGCATGGAAAAAGAATTGAAAGTCCAACACCAAGAGAGGGTGATAACTCCAAGGAAAAATCCGAGCAGAAGCAAATATCTCTGAAAAAGGGAGTCAAACCCATGCGAAAATGAGCGCATGATGGTCCAAACTCACTATCAAGTCATAACTGAAACATGGAAGACTTGAACTGGACTACAAATCCCCGAAAAGGTGCACCCAAGCATGCAAAAATCACCTCGTTTGTGTTAATCCGCCCATGCAAAAATAATAGAATTCCCTCCTTGCTTAAAAATCCATGCATGATCTATTTCAACGTTATCTTTGCTTTTAAACAAGAGTTAGAATTAATTAAATGATTTATAATTTTATCATTCAATTAACTAACTTTACATGGATGAGCAAAAATAACATTGAATTAATACTTTAGCTTCATTCAATATTTGATATTTACTCTCTTAGTAAATATTAAAGTGAAAAACAAAAAAGTTCTTTTAAGAAGCTACGAACTTTCACTTTAAAATTGAATTCTATTTTTAGAAGACTTGGAGTCTTCGATGAGCTTGTCCAAGCACAACTTATATTAGACCTCACACCTAGCAAAAAGTCAAACTGGGCATCACCATATATGTCCATCGGGCTACACCTTACCATTAGGATTTTTTGACTTGCAAGTCATTACCACGGGCCAAGCAAGATGACATGAGTATTAATTTTTTTATTTTTTGATAAAAAAGATGGCCAAAAAGTCATCGACCAAAATAGGGCAGAGAGATAAGTTCAAACCCTAATCATTATCGACATTCCTTCATGCCTGTTTGAGAAGCCTCTACTCTTGTTGGGCATCGCCATGCTAGGTTTGGAGCTTTGAGGCTCGAATTTCAGTATTCCCTTGCTATTCTAAATCGAATTCTTCCTGGAAACCTGTAAGGTGAGTGATTGGAGTCTTTGAAGCTAGAAAAAGAGATTTTTGTGCGACTCACTTGATGCATTTGCTGGAATTTGGTCTAGGGCCCTTCTTGAGGATTTACGAGCTCTGTACCTACTAGTAAGTCATTTCCTTCTGCTTCTTTTATTTACTTGCAACAAAAAAGAGAAACCTTCCTTCTTTCTGCATACTCTTCTTTTTTACTGTATGAGGCTGCGACCTCTTCGTCCATCGTATGATTGACGCTTTCACCTGCTACATGTTTGACGGCCATCCTTGATACCTTCTTTTATTTCTATGTAAGAAAAGACTTTGTGACAAAGCAAAAATGCATATTGCCTAATTTCCCATGGCTTTCTTTAAGCATATTCCTGTGATTAATATACATTTTTGAGAGATTCATTTATGCTCATCTAGCTCTGTATTATGGGTTGTGGCTTCACTTCATGGCTTCATTTTCCCATTTGCAGGCCATGATTTTTGACTGGTTTCTTTTCATTGCTTCTGTATAGCATCAACATAAAACCTGTGCACTTTATTTCAATGATCCCACACTTAAATAAGTCATGACTACATTTTAATCCATTTGGGTATGCTGATTTTCCTGAGCACCATCATGAATACCACAAGGGTTTCTATATTGTTAAAAAAATAACCTTCTCCAGGCGCAGCCTGTCATTGAGGAATTCCTTTGAGCATTTTTAGTTATTTATATCATCCTGTATTTTTGTCAAAAAGAAAACTCTTAGAAACTCTTATAATTGCAAAGATGACTGTTATGCTCTTTCTTTAAAATAGAAAATTGGATCCAATGTGCAGGCTGCCATGAATATGAGCTTTCATTCTCTATTGTTTGCACCCTCTGAGTCTCTCTCTGGATGCTTTGAAATGGGTTATTTGATTCCTCCACTGTCCATTGTAATTTGAAACTCTTGCACATCAAAATTTGAAGGCAAATAGAGACAAGAAACAATAATGGCAACGATACCTTTGATTTCTCTTTAATTCATTATCAGTGCATCTTTAAAGAATGCATACACAATGAAGAGGTACTACTTTCAAAATTTTCAGATTTCCCCGCGTTATTTCCATGATGAGACAACAATCTGGTTTGTATCACTTGGAAAGCATGATTTGCTACTTTGAAATGTGAGTTCCTTTACTATACTTTAAAGACCATAATGCAACCTCTGATCTAGAAAGTGATTTCAGTGCGAAAATCCACTCAATATCAATAATTATATGATTCTTTTTATTTTGTGTTGTACATGCTCTCACTTTATTCTCTCTTTGAAGCTACTAGAACAATCTTTGTGATTATTCTACATGCTGTCCTTAATGATTGCAGCTATTCATTTCTATGTTTCAGCAAGGAAAAGAAAACTATATCAAAAATAAACATGTTCCCCTTTAGCTATGATGATGAATACTCATTTCCCCCTGTAGAATCAATCTTAAAGCTCCTTGAAATTCGATGCTTGTTGTTCTATTTCCGCTTCTCTTCAACTTATAATAATGTGTTCAAACCCTGCTGCATGAATACTCTGTTTCTCTTCAATTTAAAGAGGCTCAATACCTCATTTAGATGTAATGTGAAAATGCAAAGTAGAGCTTGAAACAGAATATCAAAGAAATTTATGAGTTCTTTACACTGTTTGATCTTTTCTTGACATAAAAATCAAAGATATACTGTATGCTTAGACTGTTTTTCCTGAATCTCTTTGAAATGAAGCTGCTTATTTGACTATTTCTTTATTTCAGCAGCTCCTTAAATGACTGTTATCCATGTAAATGACTCTCGTGTGTAACCTGACAGTGTTCTATTTGATATGCCGGGCTCAACCCTTGTGGGACCCCATTTTACTCCACATATCTGATGGAATGATCACGAACATAATGAACCTATTCCTGCATAGTGAACAAACATGTTAGCAAAAAATAAAAGAAGTTGAAAGTCTTCTCTTTTCTCCTTATGCTCTTTGAATTTTTGTATTCATCTGATGGATGCCTGAATAGATGTAAATTATATTCCTGCTGATAAAGTAAGCATATGACTCATTTTGATTCATCATTGCATAGAGTTAATCTCTAACATCATTTCCATTCATGCTGCAGGACAACTCAAAGAGAGCGAAGTCAAGGAACCTGGAAAGCTTCAACAATACCAATAAAAGACATCAAGCATCATGGGTTCCATCATTATAGGAAATGATGAACCACTCTCCCTTCTATGTTTATTTTGTCAACACTTGTATAGCATACAAACTATTTTTGTACCTATCGTTTGATTATGTTAATCAAAATCTACTACTCCCATGGCTTGTGTGGGATTCTGGTTTGCACATTATGAATAAAGCAACAAAAATTATGCAATCTCGTGATATCATTTTTGAAGTGTTTTTGCATAATATCATTGAAATATAGTTTGTTATGAAACAATGCACAATATGAGTACTTTAGGAAAAAAATTTAAAACAACTTGTGTACCTTAGCTTGAATTTACAATTCAGCTCTACCTGTTTGAGTTGGTAGTGAAAAATAGGTAACAAATTGGTGACCTCTACAGAGTGTTTGCCTGCTAAACACCATAGACTGGTTGTGTAGCTTATCCATTGGGCATGGAGTCTTTTCTTGCTCTAATCTCCTTTGAAAAACTATGTAACTTAGCATCACACAAAAATTGAAGGAAACTACTGCAATTCTATTTATGACAGAATCTGAAAACTCAGTGCAATGACTACACCTTATTGAAAGTGAAACAATACTAAATGAAAAAACTAAAGTGCAATGAGCACTTATTGAAAACATACTGAAACTTAAAATATCTATTCTACACTACCCTACCCAACAGCGGTAGTGTTCAGACATGACCATTAACTGGTTGTGAGAAATAGCTGCCCTTCCTTAATAACAAATGTTGATTCGCATGTTCATGAACAACTGATACTATATGCAGCACAAGAAGATTTTTGATAAACTGCTGCAATTCTTCATGAAGAATGTAAACAAACTCACTCACCCTCTGATTAAGGTCAACCAAACTACTGGTTTGGAAAGATTAGACAAGTTGAATCTGTTGTCCGTTTATTGAAACTGCATCGGGTATTCTTGGATTCTCAATTTTGGAAAGATACCTGATTGGGCATCCTTCTGAGATGCTAAACTGATAACTCCTTTTGCTGGTTTCTCCTTTATCAACCACTATTTCCTCATCTTGTTGATTAGGCTAATCCACTTGTAGCGTTTGATTTTCTTCCTCCGAAGATGTTGCTTCACTTTTAAACTGATCTGAAAGAGTTAGTTCATTTGAACAAAATGAAAGAGTGTTTGGCTCTTTGGCTTGAACAAGATGATTACATGCTGCTGGCTCACATGATCGCAACTTTTCATCTATGTTACAACAAAAAACCTCTATGATGCCTAAAAACATGTTCTCATCTAACTTATGATTGTTCATTAAAATTAGATGAGTTTTATCATTTTTTTGTTCCACATCAGTCATAGGTGTTGTTATGCACATGATATCCTCATTTTCATCAATAAATTGAGGAATTTCATTAAACAAATCAAAAAAAATTTGTGATTCTGGTTTAATTTCCTCTGTATGAACATGTTCAATTTGCTCTTGTTTGTCATCTAGGCTTGAAACAAAAGATTCAAGGTCATCCCAAAATAGGACTTCTTCATAGTCTTCGTTACTTTGCGGCATGAGAGAGGTTACCTCGGATTTAAGATGATCTTTTTGAAACATAAGTTCTGATCCGCTTGCTTGTTCAATTCGAGAAGCTTTATGCAGAGCCTTTTCCTTGACCTCCAAAACTTAATTGTCCTCTTGCTAATTCACATGTTCATGAACCTCAATCTCATCTCGAACCAGTAGTACATCATTCTCTGCAATATCTTCTGAGTGTTCCAAATTAACTAGTAACTCAAGCTCCTGTGTGCTTTCTTCGGCTTGATCAATAAAACCAGGTAATTAATCAAATAAATAAACCAATTGCTCTTCCTTGCATGGTGCCTTCTCAAATGAAGCTTGGGCATCTTGTCTCTACAAGTGGAGATTTTTTACTGGTAATTCCCACATTCTATTTCCATCCTTGTCATAAACAGCATTAGAAAACTGTTCAAATGAGTCAAAATCCAAAGGGGTCAGCAGAAAGTTTGAAACAATATCCTCTTTGTCTGTAATACAGTAATTATGAGTTGGGGACACTTCACAAGCAGCAATAACTTCCTACTCCACCCGCTCTTTCTTTTGTTGCTCTAATTTGTAAACCTTCAATGCTAAACGTAATGGGTTTACATTTCTGATCTGCTCTATGAGAAGCAAAGTCTCCTGATCAATCGGCTGCTCTGTAGCTTCATTGGACTGTACCAGATTATTTTCCTCACCTAAAAAGGATGAAAAGCTCTAAAATTTGGAGTTTCATACCTTGGAGGTTCTTCTTCTTGAGATTGATCTGAAATGCAAGAAGTTGCTTGGATATCATGATTTCGAGCAAGCAAAGATTTGATCTGCTCCTCCTGGATAGCTAACTCTTATTTGAGCTTTTCTTCAAACTGTCTCCTTTGTGTTTCCATTTCCTGCTCATGAAGGAAGGCCTAAAATTCTAACTCCTATTGCTGCATATCAAACTCTTGTTGCCTGTTTTACTCCTCCATCTGCTTGGTGATGTCTAACAATATATCCTTGGTGGCGTTCATGCTACCTTTGATATTTTCGACTTCCTGGAGCTGAATCTAAGCACATGAACTTTGATATGAAGGTTGAGCTGGGGTGGGTGGGAGGTAAGCATGTTGAGCATGCGGACATGCTGCTGTTGCATGGCTATTTGGGATAAAACCAACAACATGATTGGCCTGATATGGCTGATAGGGTGGTTGGTTGGCAATATTTTCATAGTATGGAGGTGGATATACATGTTGACTATGAAAAGATGACATTTCTACTCATATAAGGCTGGAAATCAAAGTATGAAGTTTATATTTGAAACATACTAGTACTTGATCATTTGAAACCCGTAGATTTTCTCGGAGTCGCCAGGTATAATAACCTCTGAAAGGTGAAAAACACTGTTGTGTATACTAGAACAACAGCTTGAAATCTTGAATTCTTCCTTCTCTTAAGTGTTCTTCTTGGTCCCACCGGGCGTGCCAAAAACTATTGTCAATTCAGATTGCCCCCGTATGCTTGAATAGCTAAATTCAGCAATCTCTTGACACATGGGAACTAATTCCAGGCTATGGGTATCCTATAAGGAATTAGACCTCCAGATTCTAGGCTGGTTCCTATGGATTTTTCTAATTAATATTTGGGTAAATTGCTGGGAAAAAGGATAAAAAGATTTAACCTAAATGCAGAACTATGAAACTTTAAAAATGATGATGCTTACACTTGAAAATGATGATCTAAAAGTCAGTTTGGTTCATAATTGATTATCAGAATATCTAATTTGTACATCAAAATCTGAGTAGCTCGAACTCATATAAATGCTCCATACAAAGGTTTATAAAACTATTTTCTTTCAAAGGAAAAGAACAGTGTTCTCACAATTAAGCAAATAATCTTATTACGAACTCAGTGTATAACCTATGAATTAAACTTAAATGCATACATATATTTATGATTGAGACAAAAAGATAAAGGTTTCAATGTTGAAACACAATATAATTCGATCGAAATCAAACACAACAATGATGCCTGAAAGTTTGAAGGCAAAACCTGACACTATTGAGAAGATAAAAGGAAAAACTCCATGCTAAAACTGAGGTAACCTAGAAAACCTGCTATGTATTAATCTGAAATGATGCTGAGTTACAAATCATTCACTTTGTAGAGTGCAAAGGAGAAAACTCAGAACTCAAGAAAAATAGTTAAGTTTTTCAATATATACAAAAAGCCTTTCAAAAGGGCATGGAAAAAGAACTAAAAGTCCAACTCCAAGAGAGGGTGATAACTCCAAGGCAAAATCCGAGCAGAAGTAAATATCTTTGAAAAAGGGAGTCAAACCCATGCGAAAATGAGTGCATGATGGTCCAAACTCACTATCAAGTCATAACTGAAACATGGAAGACTTGAACTGAACTGCAAATTCCCAAAAAGGTGGGCCCAAGCATGCAAAAATCACCTCATTTGTGTCAATCCACCCATGCAACAATAATAGAATTCCCTCCTTTCTTAAAAAGCCATGCATGATCTATTTCAACGTTATCTTTGCTTTTAAAAAATAGTTAGAATTAATTAAATGATTTATAATTTTATCATTTAATTAACTAACTTTACATGGATGAGAAAAAATAACATTGAATTAATACTTTATCTTCATTCAATATTTGATATTTACTCTCTTAGTAAATATTAAAGTGAAAAAAAAAAAAATTCTTTTAAGAAGCTACGAACTTTCACTTTAAAATTGAATTCTATTTTTAGAAGACTTGGAGTCTTCGATGAGCTTGTCCAAGCACAACTTATATTAGACCTCACACCTAGAAAAAAATCAAATCGGGCATCACCATATATGTCCATCGGGCTACACCTTATCATTAGGATTTTTTCACTTGCAAGCATTACCACGGGCCAAGCAAGATGACATGAGTATTAATTTTTTGATTTTTTGACAAAAAGATGGCCAAAAAGCCATTGACCAAAATAGGGCAGAGAGATAATTCCAAACCCTAATCATTATCGACATTCCTTCATGCCTATTTGAGAAGCCTCTACTCTTGCTGGGCACCACCATGCTAGGTTTAGAGCTTTGAGGCTTGAATTTCAGTATTCCCTTGCTATTCTAAATCGAATTTTTCCTAGAAACCTATAAGGTGAGTGATTGGAGGAGTCTTTGAAGCTAGAAAAAGAGATTTTTGTGTGACTCACTTTATACATTTGCTAGAATTCGATCTAGGGCCCTTCTTGAGGATTTACGAGCTCTGTACCTGCTGGTAAGTCATTTCCTTCTGCTTCTTTTATTTACTTGCAACAAAAAAGAGAAACCTTCCTTCTTTCTGCATACTCTTCTTTTTTACTGTATGAGGTTGCAACCTCTTCCTCCATCGTATGATTGATGCTTTCACTTGCTACATGTTTGATGGCCATCCTTGATACCTTCTTTTATCTTTGTGTAAGAAAATACTTTGTGACAAAGCAAAAATGCATATTTCCACATTTCTTGTGGCTTTCTTTAAGCATATTCCTATGAGTAATATACATTTTTGAGAGATTTATTTATGCTCATCTTGCTCTATATTATGGGTTGCAACTTCACTTCATGGCTTCATTTTTCCCTTTGTAGGCCTCGAGTTTTGATTGGTTTCTTTTCATTGCTTCTATATAGCATCAACATAAAACCTGTACACTTTATTTCAATGATCCCACACTTAAATAAGTCGTGACTACATTTTAATCCATCTGGGTATGCTAATTTTCCTGAGCACCATCATGAGTACCATAGGGGTTTCTATATTGTTAAAAAAAAAAACCTTCTTCAGGCGCAACCTGTCATTGAGAAATTCCTTTGAGCATTTTTAGTTATTTATATCATCCTGTATTTTTGTCAAAAATAAAACTCTTAGAAACTCTTATAATTGCAAATATGACTATTATGCTCTTTCTTTAAAACAAAAAACTGGATCCAATGTGCAGGCTGCCATGAATATGAGCTTTCATTCTTTGTTGTTTGCACCCTCTGAGTCTCTCTCTGGATGCTTTGAAATGGATTATTTGATTCCTCCACTGTCCATTGTAATTTGAAACTCTTGCACATAAAAATCTGAAGGCAAATAGGGACAAGAAACAATAATGGAAACCATAACTTTGATTTCTCTTTAATTCATTATCAGTGCATCTTTAAAGAATGCATACACAATGAAGAGGTACTGCTTTCAAACTGCTCATATTTTGCCCCCCCCCGTTATTTCCATGATGAGACAACAATCTGGTTTGTATCACCAGGAAAGCATTATTTGCTGCTTTGAAATGTGAGTTCCTTTACTGTACTTTAAAGACCATAATACAACCTCTGATCTGGAAAGTGATTTCAGTGTGAAAAGCCACTCAATATTAGTAATTATATGATTCTTTTTATGATGTGTACTACATGCTCTCGCTTTATTCTCTCTTTGAAGCTACTGGAACAATCTTTATGATTATTCACCATGTTGTCCTTAATGATTGCAGCTGTTCATTTCTATGTTTCAGCATGGAAAAGAAAACTATATCAAAAATAAACATGTTCCCCTTTAGCTATGATGGTGAATACTCATTGCCCCCTATAGAATCAATCTTAAAGCTCCTTGAAATTCGATGCTTGATGTTCTGTTTCCGCGTCTCTTCATCTTATAATAATGTGTTCAAACCCTGTTGCATGAATACTCTGTTTCTCTTCAATTTAAAGAGGCTCGATACCTCATTTAGATGTAATGTGAAAATGCAAAGTAGAGCTTGGAACATAATATCAAAGAAATTTCTGAGTTCTTTACACTGTTTGATCTTTTATTGACATAAAAAGCAAAGATATACTGTATGCTTAGACTGTTTTTCCTGAATCTCTTTGAAATGAAGCTGCTTATTTGACTATTTCTTTATTTCAGTAGCTCCTTAAATGACTGTTATCCATGTAAATGACTCTTGTGTGTAACCTGACAGTATTCTATTTGATATGCCAGGCTCAACCCTTGTGGGAGCCCGTTTTACTCCATATATCTGATGGAATGATCACGAACATAATGAACCTGTTCCTGCACAGTCAACAAACATGTTAGCGAAAAATAAAAGAAGCTGAAAGTATTCTCTTTTCTCCTTATGCTCTTTGAATTTTCGTAATCATCTGATGGATGCCTGAATAGATGTAAATTATATTCCTATTGGAAAATTAAGCATAGGAATGATTTTGATTCATCATTGCATAGAGTTAATCTCTAACATCATTTCTGTTCATGTTGCAGGACAACTCAAAAAGAGTGAAGTTGAGGAACCTGGAAAGTTTCAAAAATACCGATAAAAGACATCAAGCATCATGGGTTCCATCATTACAGGCAATGACGAACCACTCTCCCTTCTATGTTTATTTTTTCAATAGTTGTATAACATAAAAACTATTTTTGTACCTATCATTTGATTATGTTAATCAAAATCTGCTACTCCCACGGCTTGTGTGGGATTCTGGTTTGCACATTATGAATAAAGCAACAAAAATTATGTAATCTCGTGATATCATTTTTGAAGCGTCTTTGCATAATATCATTGAAATATACATTGTTATGAAACAATGCACAATATGAGTACTTTAGCAAAAAAATTTAAAACAACTTGTGTACCTTAGCTTGAATTTACAATTCAGCTCTACCCGTTTGAGCTAGTAGTGAAAAATAGGTAACAACAGTTCCCCACCTTCTCTTACATCTAGATAGATGATTTCCAAAGGGCTCCTTACAGGCTACCAAGGTATCCAATGGATCACCTCATACTCCTGGAGGTCACTAGCAGATATATGATTTTGATGCCATTGTGAAGAAGGATAAGCACAAGACTAGGTTTTGTAGTGATTTCCCTCTCAGGATAGGTGGCAATGAGGCATGTGCTTCCATCATTTTAGCACAGTCTTCTAAGGATGAAATCGGTACCCTGGGTTTATCATTCCATTCTAAAAGGCCTAGGTTTGACATGACCGATGAAGCACAAAAGAGGGCCAGTATGGAGTTCAGCCACAAGGATGATATTGAATATTACTGGGCTAACTAGAAGGATGATTTTGAGGTTAGGAAGAAGAATTTCTCAAGGTTACCAGTTAACTTAGTGAGATTGTACAATGTCAAGGCCATCCTTGATCAATTTGATGATGATGGGGATGTAATCCAAAGCCATGACTATGAGCTCATCAAGGACAAATCAGTAGGAGAGGTTGATTGGTTGGAAGAAGAAAAAATAGAATTCGAACAAATTACAACTCTTGTCCTCAAGCACACTAAGTTGTGGATCAAACACAAAATTTGGGAGTTGGCTAGCAGGGGCATGCAATATACTTATGATCTGATGGGGAATTTGGAGTCGCATTCTACCTCTGAGGAAGACGAACAAGATCCAAAAGGCAAGGATAAGGTGGAGTCTCCTTTCAAAATCAAACTTAAGGGCTCCCAAGTAGAATCTAAGATAGAGAAGAAGAGGAAGCCAATTGCTAAAAAGAGGAAGAATGTTCCTAAGAAGGATAAATCTGTTGCTGAGGAGGAACTAGAAGAAGAAGATGAGAAGGATAATGCCCCTTCGCCTAAGAGGAGAAGGTTGGTTAAAACCTCAAAGAAGAAGAGTGGGCCTTCCAAGGAAGGAGGGATAGGTCCTCAAGTGGTAGAGGTGGATAGCCCGAGAGAAAAGACACAAGTTTATACAAGAAGATCAAGGATTCCTTCTCCTAAAGGCAATGTATTGCAGGAAAATGTTACCATAAATACTCCTATAATAGAACAATAAAAATATGCCTCTCCTCTTCATGAGTCACAGCATGTGCAAAATAACCCTAAGGATGCAGAGGTTAGTGACCACCAGGATGAGGAAGAAGAATAATTCCATGATGGAGATCTCTACAATGTAGAGGCAGAGATTTCCAAGACTTTGCATTCCTCCTTGGTGTCTTATGATGACTCATCAGATAGAGTCGATGAAGAGGAGATACCTGCAAAAAAAGAATTGGCACATGAAAGGACTCCCTCTCCTATTCAGGTTATGGTAGAAACATTAGATTATGAGGAAAGCCAAAAGCAAGGGAATAAAGAGGAATACAATGGTAAAGAGGTCCCTTCAAAGCATAATGTATATGTTGACTCCTCCATGGATCAAAGTGAGCAGCAGTTAAATGCTTCTACCCCAGGTTGGCTTAGTGAAATATTGAAGAGTAGGCAAGTGATTGTGGATGACACTCCTCCAAACTGGGATGAGTTACTGGCCAACATAGGCAAAGGAAAGACAAAGAAGAAAGATAAGGTGATCTCTAGAATCACCAAAGATGAGGAAAATAACCAGGTGATCCACATTTCTACTCCTGCACCTAATAAGAACAAGGATGAGGTAACTGGCCAAGACTACAACATTTAGACCATTAACCTTGGGCCCAACTCCATGATGCAAGAAGTTGAAGAATTTGAAGGCTCTAGTGCTACAATTTTGGGCAGGTTAAAGAAGGAGGTGCAAGATAAGCACAATTTGATGAAGGAGAATGAGAGGTTGAAGGGTTATTTTCGAGATCTCATGAGGCCTTTGCAGTCTATTGGTAAATTTATCTCTTCATCGTCTGCATCAAGCCTTCTACCTAAGGAGACCATCACTGAGCTGGAGAAGATGAAAACCACCACACAGGTTACCCATGAATGGTTTTAAGGAATAAGACATCAGGGAGATAAAGTGATTAAGGACATCTTGTCCACTTGTGGTGATGCACACAGATCCTTTGACTGGCTATAGAATGTGTTGGGAGAAGATAAAAATGATACAAACCCTCTCCTGCAGAAGTTAAATACAATCATGGATTACACAGAAGAGAAGCTAGTGGGTGATGGAATCCTTCCTTCTTTAAAGGTTTTAGAACCTTGGGAATGGCATGAGTTATTACAACTCAATAATAAGGTTCTGAAGAAGATTCACAAACAGGGGAAATAGGTAGGGAATACATTGAAAGATATTTCTGGAAAATGTATTCAATTTTTTGAGATCATGACTAGAAGGAAGAAGTTCACCCCAAAGAATTTTAACTTGGAACAATTGAAGAGGTGGCAGCATGAGGTTTATGCTCCAATAGATGATGGTTCAATAACAGTTCACAATCTGGATTATGCTTCCATCTATAGCATTGTCATGGAAAAATATCAAGATCTCAAGGTGGAGTGGGATGAGGTTGTCAGGAAATCAAGGGAAGAAATCAAATCTCTTGATAGAAGATTCAAAGTATTAAATATCCCACCTTTTTCCGACCTAGAGGAAATTTTCCTTAAGCTAAAGGATAAAATGGGGTGACATAAGGACAAGGGGGAAGGCATTTAATGTTGGGCTACATCGAAATTTGTGCTTCCATATTATTCCTTCTTTTTTTCTTCGCATGCATTGGGCCGAGTTATATTGGAGATCCCAAGCTGACCTGGAAAAGAGTCTCGAGCATTTAATAGAATATTTTATTATATTTTTTCCTTGGCCAACCTTCCTTGTAACCCTAATTTGCGATGGAATATTCTATAAGTGTGGCATTTGGCCTCATTTGTGAGGGTTAGAAGTTAGACAATTAGAGATTGAAGCGAGCAAAGTAATAGAGCAGAAGAGCTAGAGTTAGGAGTTAGTTGTATTTTGAAGCAAGTGTTGTAACACAGGATATTGGAATTGTTGCTATTATTGGTGATTCAATATGAGTGAAGACATTGTACTTTGGTGGCCTCTCTTGGATTGATTTATCTTTTATGGTTCTTATTCTATCTTTGAAATTGCTTCAAAATATTTGAATGCATTTTTTATTTAGAATTAAGTAATTTAATGGTATTTTTGATTTTATACTTGGGGTGTTGTAACGATCTTTGGTTCATACTTTGGGCAGCTTCTTGATTTTGGGTTGTTGTGCAAGGTCAACCTGTACCTTATATTTGTGTGATGAGTTCAATTGTGGTAATTTATTCATTTCAATTGCAAATAAGGGTTGGCTTGAGTGAGTGTTTATGATCTGAAAATCTTGAATTCCTTAGAAGATTGCATTGTTTCTGTAAGATTGCAAGTTAAGCCTAGGTTAAGCAGGAATTTGTTTTAGGGATTTTTCCATTCTAAGTATTTTATCATTGGTATTGTTGATATTAGGAGTGATTTTAATCTTAGGATTTCTGAAACCCTTGTCTTTTTCTATTTCTTTGAATTCGGGTTAGGTTTAGGGATTTCAAGTATCAACATACTGCAAAATCTGATAATTTTGAAGATCCAGTATTATTTTTGTTAGGCCCCTTGTGATTACCAAAATTTTCACATTATCTTTGAGTTGTTTCATTGCATTGTCAAGACCTAACATTAGAGACCTTGGGGTTATCTCTTTGCTCATAGATATTTATCTTTCAAGAGAGATAGGATATCATATTTTGTCTAAGTTGTTGCTATGCAGAAAACACCATCAACACACCTAAATTCTCCATGATGAACTTTCCATTTGAAAATTCTTGCAGTTGAAGATCACAAAGTATATTTTGGACAAGCTCCCACTCAAACCTATATTGTTCCAAAAAAACCTAACAACCCACAATTGAAACAAAAGGCGATCAGGCTCTTATACCACTTGTAAGGAAGCTAAGGTAGTAGAACAACTTCCTACACTAATCTTGAGAGGAGAATAATGAAAAAAATTTATAGATATTTAACAGTTACAAAAAATTAAACAAAAATAAACATAAATATCCTGCATACCACGATAGTGATTTATGTGGGGAAAACCCTTTCAAGAGAAAAACCCCACACTTGAAAACCCACCCAATATATTATTCAATAAATCACAAATATTACAATATAATTCTAGAGAAATCTTCTCACAGGAGTATCACCACTCAAAGATCAAGAGACAATACGACCGCTATCAGACTCTTAGAAATCATCACAATCTCTCTACAATAGTTGTAATACAACACCCTCATAAAATAGAGTTACATTCTAGGGAAAGACAAGCCAAAAAAATATTTGCCATTAGATCTAAAACCTAATAATGAATGGTCCAAATTTACACTATATCCTTTATTTGAACAACTTAGCTATAGTGGAAAAGGATGTGGTGCTAACGAACAAGGTATTTGCAACCCTATCAAGCCTAACACACAAACAACAGATCATGGTCTTGGATTTTGTCTTTTCATTGAAATCATCAAACCTTCACCTGACATGAACAACATTCCCCATCACCCTTCTACACCAACCTTAGAATGTGATCCTTTGCAACAATTGAAACCAACACAAGACTCTTTGCTTAATGCCAGTGTCATCTTGAAAAATACTATTGATTCAAATTTTAGTCACTCCTCTAAGAGAGTGTACAAAATCTCACAATCTATAGAGCCTTGCGTAGGTATGAAATCCTATACTAAGAAAGACACTTCTTTGTTACACACCAAGGGAACACCTTCTACCCTTGATCAAGAGGGTATCTTTTCGAGACTCCTCCAAGATCACTTGATCTCCCTTCCTCCAAGAACTTGAAAGAAATGTTCCAACAAAACTTCCTTTTGTGCCTACCACCGAGTTCACGGTCACTCTACTAATGAATGTAAGGCTTTGAGTAGTAAAATCCAACATCTTAAGGATATTGGTGTTCTTTCTTATGTGGGGTCACCTCATTCCTCTAACTGATACTAATTTTTACTCTACCTTGCATCTCATCAATCCTTTCGAGCTCACTCTTGTCCTACACTAAGTGGGGGCAAGGGGTTAGGTAGCCTTGTCCTCATATGTCACTTTTTGTTGTATCTTTTGAATATTAATTAACCTTTAATGAACATTAAAGAGCGAGGTTGGTATGTGGATGACATGTCTTAAGTTGAATCTCATGTCACATACTACCCTCTTTATGATGTAGCTTATCAGAAACACATGAATTGCAATATGGCTTTCCGAACAAGCTCTTGTGTCTTATTCTTCTACTTTAAAGAAATTGCTCACAATAATGGTGTTGGAAATCACTTTAAATTTCCTGGGCATACATCAACACTCACATTTCATTGTACGATTTTATTTTTCTTGCGATTCCCTCTCTTGGAAAAATTGGGTACAATGTTGCCCACGATGAGACATTGCACTTGTCCTCTCTTACAAACAAGATGAGACCATTTTCACTCTTCCTCTCTTGAATACATTACACATAATGTTCCTTAAGATGAGACATTGCACGAACTAAGAAAAATCCCTTTGAACATTCCTTACACCAT
The DNA here is from genome assembly GCA_007115665.2 of Sequoiadendron giganteum. Lineage (NCBI taxonomy): Eukaryota > Viridiplantae > Streptophyta > Pinopsida > Cupressales > Cupressaceae > Sequoiadendron > Sequoiadendron giganteum. The sequence goes on along the minus strand of CM021101.1, from coordinate 486,731,815 downwards.
CATTACAAATTCATTTTATTTTGTGGCACCTTATTAAAGTTATCAGGAGGTATAACTTTGATATGGTTTGAGCAGGAAGCCCGACCAATGGCATGAATTTTCCCATAGCCATTTGCATTTGTGTAAGTGCATACCAACCATGTGTATGTTTTTCACCTTTTAGGCCTTCTCACCCAACAGAAAACCAAAACTCTCATCACCCCTGACTAACTAGACATCATCTTTTTGGATAAATAACATAGATCCGATCCACAACTAGCTGGACAAATAGTTGAAGCTTGATCCAACCTTTTCACCTTTCCCTCTTCTCTTCATTCTAGTTCTTTACATCACATGATCACGTATCTCATCTTGACGTAAACCATTCACCCTTGAATGTATCCTCTTGCACTGATGTTGACTTGACTTAGGATCTTCAATTATGGGGGCTTGACCACCTCCTTCATCTTTCTCATTCTTCACCATCCACACCACTTGGCTACTTTAGTGTGATTTTGAAGCAAGTTCATCCTCTCACTAAAGTGGAGGCTAAATGTGTCACCAAAAAGTGTAGCCTTGACACTTTTCACTCATTTTGGCCCTTTCTTGTGGTTTTGGCCTAGTTTTTCTTAGATTATATGGTGTTTTGTAAAGGTTTTGTGAAGTGTTGTAACCCACTTTCACACTTTTCGAAGACCCTTTCATCATAATTCACCTAAACAACCTCCTTTTAACCCTTTTCCAAGCCTTAGTCTAAAGTGTTGTAAGGTGTTGTAGCCAATCCTCACACTTTCCTAAGCTTTTCATCAATAAATCAACACTTTCTTATGGAATAATGACCCCTTAATGCACTTATAGGTCCCATCTTTAGTGTGTCTCAAAAGACAAACCTGACAAACGTCAATAATCAAATCTTAATCCCCGACAACCAATCAAATTTTCCCAAGTGGACTAAGTCGCTGCCTTGGGTGACTTAGTCCCATATGGCATAAAAATAAAAATAAACTTAAAATTCTTGTGGGATTCTATCTTCTAAACCTTAAGGTTGGCCTGTAAAGTGCTATTTTTGAGAAATTAGGGCATAAAGTGTATAAATAAGGGTTTTTCCCCTCATATAACCCTAATTTTCATCATTATTCTAACTCACACATTCACTCATCTCTCATCCACTACTCTTCTCAATCAAGCTAGGGTTTGAGCATACTAAGTCATCAAGACATCTTTTTTGAGGCATTCAAGGGCTGATTGTTGCAACAACAGAAGATCATTTATCATGGCAAGGTATTGAATCCATCATTTAATATTTCGTGCTCTATTATCTTGTCCCTTCATTTGATTTGATTATCTAAAAGGGGTTTGACCAAGGCAAACCCCAATGCCCTAACATTCAACAAGTTTTCCCTCTTAGTGTGATTTGTAAGTCTTGTATGCCTATTTAGCAATGAACCAAGGTGGAAAAGTCTTCAACAACTTTTCAAGGCTCTTCAAAGTGGTCAAAACCCTAGTTGAAGCTTGGAAGACACTTAAAAACTAGATTATGCAGATTTAGACCCAAAACCTTGTTCAAACTAGAAGAGTAGACCAAGAACCACAGAGTGCACTTTCAGATCTCCCAAAATATGGAAGTGGAATAAGTCACCATTAGTGTTGACTTAGTCCCATTGTACATGCATTTCAGGGTTTTATGTAGATCTAAGTACCCTTTTGGAAAAAATAGGCTTCGGTGTAGTTTTCCCAGATCTGGGACTAGGTCACCTAGAATGGCATAAGTGTCCTAGCAAGCTAAAATTTCAACATCAACAACATTCCCAACCTCCAATCTAGTCTACAACTCATTCCCGGGTGCACATCTTTCATTTCTAGCTTTTTATTTTGTTTTATAAGCTTTCTTAAGTCATTTAACATAAGTTTTCATATCATTGTGTGTTTTCAAGCATAGTTGCATTCTCTAGGTTTCATATTCATAGTTAGTTTCTTTTATCATTTCATTTCACTTAGATACACATTCCATACACATCAACCCATAATCCTTTGAATGAACCTCCTAGATTTTAGGTGTGGAAGATCTCTCTCCTTTTAGGTGCAAAACCCTAGAAGTGCAAGAGAGTACATATTTCCTCTAAAAAAATTTATGGTTCATTTTGGTGAACTCAACTTTCCTACCCTTCTTTTCTAATTTGGATTCCATCATTTTCCTATAATTATCTTGCATTGCATGCTACATTAGTTAAGTTGCATTCTAGGGTTTCAAATTTTGCATTAGTGAAAGTGCATATAGGCTGTATTTTTGCATCTTAAATCATTGAAAATTTCTGAAATTCTGCATTTTTATCTTAGGTCTACCCCATACAACACAAAAACCACCTGAATGCGTCAAAATATTCTGCAAATTCTCAAAAAAATCACCAGATGGACTAAGTCACCACCTTGGGCAGCTTAGTCCCTTTAGGCCCCTGAAATTGTATTTTATAGAGCTGAAAACCCTATTTTTATGCTTCTATTTTGTGTAATTAACTATCTGTATCAACTGGTTGTGTTTTTGTTATATGCATTTCATTAAATCTAGCTTAGATTACATTTTTCATTTCCAACATTTCATTTTCAAATCATTGCATAGTGTAATCAACAAATTACTTTGTTTGAAATTTGAAAATTGTATGTCATCCTATGTCTTTACCTTGCATTTTAAGTTTGCATAGCTCCTATTACATTTAATTCATTAGCAATATAATTCATGTTACTTGTGGATAACATTAGACTTTTTCAATCTTCATTTTCTACATTAGTTCCTAAACCATTTAAATCATATTCTTTAGGAAATGAAAACACAACATTAACAACATCACATGCACCCACTCACAACACTCTTACACTTAGAGATAACAATCCCTTTAGTATTAATGATGTAGACATGTTAGATGAATCCCTTGATGAATTCATCTCTTCTAGCTCATCCACTAAAGCTTTGACCCAAGAGGATGCAAGCATCAATAATCATGATAATCATAATTTTTCTTCTCCTGATATCTCTCCCATTAGTGATGAAGGTATCTTAGTGAAAGAAGACACAACAATTTAAGATCATGTTGGTGTTTCTTGTCTTCCTCCTCCTCCCCCTCTTTGCAAAACATTAAACAACAAACATTTCTTAACATCACCCTACCTAGTCTCCCTAACCATGACAATCAACCTTGTTCTTCTTATATCCCTCCTTGATGCAAAAAGGATAGGTTGGTGTTAGAAGATATACCTATTACAAGTCATGAGACTCTTTACCCTCTCTTCCCTAGTGCTCCTACCATTTGGGATAATCTATTTTACAATCATAGTGGTCCTTCTCTTGATACCTCCACTACCTATGATGAAGCTATTTTTGAACATCTTCCAAGCTCTCCTACTATGGTAGATAGTATCGAACAAGTGACTGAGACCTTTGAAAATCAAATAGAACCTTCTCCTACTCATCCCAAACTTGATAATCCCATAATTGATCATTCCCTTACTTGTGATGCAGTCATTTTAGAGGAACCAATCCTTGAATATCAAGAACATGTAGCTTGTCATTCTCCTAAAAAGTCTCCTCCTAGGGAGGATATCAATGACACAAATAATATTATGCCCTTCGAAGAAGATGTAGAGCCTATGTTAGACACTCCTTCCCTAAGGGATGTTAATATTATTTAACCTCAACTCATCCTTTACCCACCTTCAAAAAAAACCTAAACCTGAACTTATCCTCTACCCACCTCAGCATAATGTGTCACAACAACTGAGTCATAATATCGTTGCTCACACACATTACACAAGAAACAACCCATGATCACAAAAACCAACCTCCACACCCTTACCTTTATCCACTCCCATCTTGCCTGCTGCCCCTCACTTGAATTCACTCATTAGGGAGTATGACCTTGTTGACCAACTAAGGAATACTCCTACTAAAATATCTTTATGGGACCTTATCCAAGCCTTCCCTCACTATCGCAACATGATGCAAGATGCGTTACAACAAATTCCTATCCCTTCTCATTCACAAACAAATGACATAATAGATATGATTCAAGGCTTTCATGCTGACATTGTTTTCTACCAAAGTGAGCTCCCTCCTTTGGATGTGCAAAAAAAAGCTAAAGCTTTCATAATCATATCTCAATACAAACACATATTGATACAGAAAACCCTTGCTGAAAATGTCTTTGTTGTTAATGTGTGTAGTGTAAATCTCTTGGATAGGCTCCATATCGATAAATCAAACACTTAACCTACCTCCTTATCTATTAGTGGGTTTGATAGTGTATGACACAAACTGCTTCGTGTGATCACTTTTCCTCTTACAGTTGGAATGGCCACATTAGACACACTGATCCATGTTATGCCACATGATGTTTCATATAACCTCATTTTGGGCAAGCCATAGATTCATGCAATGAATGGATTACCTTCCACTCTTCATTGTAAGATGAAGTACATCTATAGAAACCAAGTGTACACACTTGACACTAATCCTGAATCTTATAGTTTCTTACATCTTGAGAAAAACCAATCCAAACCCTTCAACACTTCAACACCAACCAAACAAGTGGAACTCATACAACAAACACCCTTAGCTGATGATTGGGGTTCCTTAGACTTCAAACCTCCTTTACTAGGAGAATACAAGATCATGCACAAAGACTCTAAAAAGGGAAATGTAGTCTTGTCAACACAAGACTCGATCGATCCTTCGAAAGAATCCACCTCATCTCCTTTAGACAAAGAAGCCAACACCAAATCATCACCCGATCCAAAAGCACTAAAAAATATTTATGAAAAATTTTATGAGCTCATCGGGTAAGTGCACCAAGATGGTTCCCAAAAAGGGGACTTAAGTGGACAAATTTTTTCTGAAATCTGGAAATACTGACCTTGGACGTGAAATTGAGGATAGTTACACTCAAAATTTTGAGATGGAACAAAAACAAGGATAAAAGTGCTCTGAGTCTACTTTCTAAACTATTAATTTATTTTAAAAATGTTTGAGATTAAGGGGTTCAAAAGAGGGACGTACACAAATTGGAGTTGTTTTTGTCAGAAAAACATAACATAGCAACTCTTGTACCACCCTCGTATGGTGAACATTTTCTTAGTATTTTTAAAATTGTAATGGTCAAAAGTTAGCTAACAGTATGTAGTTGATGCATGATTTTTCTAATAATTTTTAATGAATATTTGATTTTTTACTAATTTCCGAAGTGGACACTTCCTGAAAAATAGAATTTTGGTCGTGCTACCCCTACAAATTTTGGAAACTAATTGAATTTTTTTATTTTTTTTAAATTTGTAGAATGGAGTCTAGTTTCTAAAAATGTAATTTATTTGAAAATTCAATGAACAATTAATTTGTAATGAAAAAAATACCAAACGTTGCTTTTTGGAAAAAAAAAGAGATACAAACAAAAGAAATTATGGATGAAAGGCTTAACATTGTCAAAAAGTGAAAAAAATTACATTGTTGGATAGCTAAGAGAGAACCCAACATTACCCATGTGTTCAATTTTTTTGATATTGAACCACATGCAATCCTGACGGTGAGCACGAACTCGATTATGTGAAATATGGTAGATTTTTTAAAAACACGTCTCTGGTCATTGGGAATGCCCTACAAGCCTTTGGGTTGGTATTCCAAGGAAAATACCAATCTTAAGGCTTGGGAATTACCAAAGCAAGATATAATGCAAGTGCGCTATAACGCGAGCATGTTATAATGCACTCGTGTTATATCTCATTTTTGACATAGTTTTTTGCTTCTGCGAGAAAAATGTCAACTAAGACATAACGCGAGCACGTTATAATGCACTCATGTTATGTCCTCTTTTATGTTAAATTCCAATCTATTGAATGTATTCTGATATAAGTGTATGTTTGTATGTACATGTATGCTTGTATGTCATATGTATGCATGTATGCATGCTTGTATGTATGTACATATGCCTGTATATTGTATGTATGTATGTATGTCTATAAGATTGTATGTACACATCTATGTATGTATTTATTCTTGTATGGATGTAGGATTGTATGTACATATGTATTAATCTTGTATGTATGTAAGTATGTATGTATTTAAGTATGTCTTTAGAGGGAGGGAGTATTTAGAGAGAGAGATTCTGGAGAGATGAGAAGGGGTGGAAGTGAGATTTTAAGAGAGAGGGAGTGGGAGAGAATGGGTTGGAGTGAGAGGGACTTAGCTAGGTAGGGTGGGAGGGATAGAGGGAGGGAGAGAGAGAGAGGGTGGGAGAGAGGAGAGAGAGAGAGAGAGAGAGAGGAGGTGGGAGAGAGAGGAGAGAGAGACTGAGATGGTAGTGAGAGGAGTGTGAGAGAGGGAGAGAGAGGAGGTGAGAGACCTGAGAGAGGGAGGGTGTGGGAGGGAGTGACCTGATAAAGGTAGAGAAAGAGGGGGTGGAGGAGAGGTACTATCTAGGTAGGTGGGAGGATAGATGAGAGAGGGGAGAGAGATAGAGAGAGAGTTACCTAGGTAGGTTGCCTAAGGGAGAGACCTGAGAGAGAGAAGGGGTGGGAGGGAGAGACATGAGAGAGAGGGAGAGAGAGGGAGTGGGAGAGAGTGGGATAGAGTGGGAGGGACATAGAGAGAGATGGATAGAGGCAGTGAGAGAGGGTGGTAGGGATTGATTGAATGAGAGGTACGTAGAAAGAGGGAGAGGGTAGATAGAGACAATTAGAGAGGGTAGGAGGGAGGGAGGGAGGGAGAGGTGAGATGTATAGATAGAGAGAAAGTTATAGGGGTTGAGGGTATAGGGTTGAGGGTTGAGGGATTAGGGTGGAGGACCTATAGAGTTGATGGTTTCTAAGGTATTAAGGTTTAAGGTTTGACGGTTGAGGGAATAGGGTTGATGATGAAGGGTATTTGGTTGAGGGTATAGGGTAGAAGGTTTAAGGGTTTAGGGTTAAGGGTTTACTTGGTTGAGGGTAGAGGGTTGAGGGTATAGGTTTAAGGGTATATGGTTGAAGGATTAGGTTCAGGGTCCAATGTAAAGGTTAGAGGGTATAGGGGTTAAGGATTGAGGGTTGAGGGATTAAGGGTTGAGGGTTGAGAATTGAGGATTGAAGGTTTGATGTATAGGGTAGAGGGTTTAAGGGTTGAGGATTGAGGGTTTAAGGTTGAGTTTTGAGGGTTGAGGGTTGAGGGTATAGGGTCGAGGGATTAGGGTTGAGGGTTCAATGTATAGGGTAGAGGTTATAGGGGTTGAGGGATTAAGGGTTGAGGGTTTGGGGATTAGGGTAGAGAGTTTTCTTGGATTTAAGGGTGTAAGGGTTGAGGGATTATGGTTGAGGGATTAGGGTTGAGGAATCAGGGTTTAGGGTAGAGGGTATTGGGTTGAGGGTTGAGGGTATTGGGTTGAGGGTAGAGGGTAGAGGGTAGAAGTTTTAAGAGTTTAGGGTTTAAGGGTTGACGATTGAGGGTTCAAGGTTTAGGGTTGAGGGTTTAAGGGTTTAAGGGTTGATGGATTAAGGGTTAAGAGGGTTGAGTGATTAGGGTAGAGAGTTTACTAATTCGGTTTAAAGGTTTAAGGATTTGGGGATTAGGGTTGAGGGTAGAGGGTAGAGGATTGAAGGTAGAGGGTAGAGGGTTTACGGGTTAGGGTTTAAGGGTTTATGGTTGAAGGATTAAGAGGTGATAGGGTTTAAGGATTGAGGGTTGAGGGTTGAGGTATTAATACAGTATAGGGGTTGAGGAATTAGGATTGAAGGGTTGAGGGTTGAGAGATTAAGAGGGTATAGGGGTTGAGGGAATAGGGTTTAAGGGTTGACGGTTGAGGGATTAAGAGGGTATACAGGTTGAAATATTAGGGTTTAAGGGTTGAGGGTTGAGGGTTGAGGGATTAAGAGGGTATAGGGGTTGAGGGATTAGGGTTTAAGGGTTGAGGGTTGAAGGTTGAGAGATTAAGAGGCTATAAGGGGTTGAGGAATTAGGGTTTAAGGGTTGAGGGTTGAGGGATTAAGAGGATATAGGGGTTGAAGGATTAGGGTTTAAGGGTTGAGGGTTGAGGGTTGAGGGATTAAGAGGGTATAGGGGATTAGGGTTGAGGGTTGAGGGATTAAGAGGGTATAGGGGTTGAGGGATTAGGGTTTAAGGGTTGAGGGGTGGGGGTTGAGGGATTAAGAGGTTATAGGGGTTGAGGGATTAGGGATGAAGGGTTGAGGTTTGAGGGTTGAGGGTTGATGGATTAAGAGGGTATAGGGGTTGAGGGATTATGGTTAAAGGGTTGATGGATTAAGAGAGGTATAGGGGTTGAGGGATTAGGGTTTAAGGGTTTAGGGGTGAGGGTTGAGGGATTAAGAGCCTATAGGGGTTGAGGGATTAGGGTTGAAGGGTTGAGGGTTGAGGGTTGATGGAATGAGAGGCTATAGGGGTTGAGGGATTAGGGTTTAAGGCTTGAGATTTTAGGGTTGAGGTATTAAGAGGGTATAGGGGTTGAGGGATTAGGGTTGAGGTTTGAGGAATTAAGAGGGTATAGGGGTTGAAGGATTTAGGTTTTAAGGGTTGAGGGTTGAGGTATTAAGAGGGTCTAGGGGTTGAAGGATTAAGAGGGTATAGGGATTGAGGGTTGAGGGTTGAGGGTTGAGGTTTGAGGGTTGAGGGATTAAGAGGGTATATGGGTTCATAGATTAGGGTTTAAGGGTTGAGTGTTGAGCGTTGAGGGTTGAGGGATTAAGAGGGTATAGGGTTTGAAGGATTAAGGTTTAAGGGTTGAGGGTTGAGGGTTGAGGAATTATGAGGGTATAGGGGTTGAGGGATTAGGGTTTAAGGGTTGAGGGTTTAAATTTGAGGGATTAATAGGGTATAAAAGGTTCAAGGATTAGGGTTTAAGGGTTGAGGTATTAAGAGGGTATAGGGGTTGAAGGATTGGGATTTAAGGTTTGAGAGTTGAGGATTGAGGTATTAAGAAGGTATAGGGGTTGAGGGATTAGGGTTTAAGGGTTGAGGGTTGAGGATTGAGGTATGAAGAGGGTATAGGGGTTGAGGGATTAGGGTTTAA
>CM021101.1:486531412-486722698 GCA_007115665.2 Sequoiadendron giganteum | reverse complement strand
CCCCTCTCTCCCTCCCTCTCTATCTCCAGCTCTCCCACTATATCTTTCTCCCCCTCTCCGTCTCCATACCTCTCTCCCTCTCTATCCCTCTTTCTCTCCCACTGTCTCTTTCTCTAACTCTCTCTTTCTCTCCCACTCTCCCTCTCTCTCCCTCCCTCTCTATCTCCAGCTCTCCCACTATATCTTTCTCCCCCTCTCCGTCTCCATACCTCTCTCCCTCTCTATCCCTCTTTCTCTCCCACTGTCTCTTTCTCTAACTCTCTCTTTCTCTCCCACTCTCCCTCTCTCTCCCTCCCTCTCTATCTCCAGCTCTCCCACTATATCTTTCTCCCCCTCTCCGTCTCCAAACCTCTCTCCCTCTCTATCCCTCTTTCTCTCCCACTGTCTCTTTCTCTAACTCTCTCTTTCTCTCCCACTCTCCCTCTACCTCACTCTCTCTCTCTCTCTCACACACACACTCACCTCTATCTCCTCTACTTTAAGGGTATAGTGGAGAGATATAGAATTAGGATAGAGGGTACCTCTATCTCCTTTACTTTAAGGGTACAGGGGAGAGATATATAATTAGGATAGAGGGTATAGACAAAGAGGGAGAAAAAAAATATATTAAAAAAACCATATTTCATATAATGTGTGCGCTTTTTGAAGAAGTAGAGATGTTACCATTTTAGCAAGAAATAACGTGCTCGCATTATAACACGGGCACATTTTGTCTTCCACTAAAAATGGTAAAAATACTCAATATACCCATGATGTCAAGGCCCATAGTCTGCGTATTCTCCTAGTTCTACGTGTGCTCTAACAAAAAGTAGCTTTTTGATGATGTTGTGAAGTGTGCAAGCATGTTTTTCACATTCCACCACCTTTTCCATGATCTTTATACCACCTTTGCATGAAATAAAAGAGTTTCCACGTTGAAAGACATATAATATCAATTCAAGTTTGAATTTTATTGAAAAATGATATATAATTGAAGTTTGGAGGGGAATAAGCTTTTAAAAAAATCAAATTGTTGTGGAGTTTGAAGAAAGTAGAAGCTAAGGAAACATAATTGGGTTGAACTCCTCCATTTGAAAGTTTTGGTTTTTAGGTATGTGAAGTCTTTACACATTTTCTTTCATTCTATTATGGCTTTCTTTCATTTTTGTTATTTTGCATATTCCATGTTGATCATTGTTTGTTTGTCATTATATCCTTAGGTTGTCAATGCACATTTTTAATTACACAATTATATACACTTTCCAATTACCATTTTAAACCTGATGTAGAGCATATACAAGGATCCAAAAATCATCGAGGGTACTTCTAACCCTAACTTAAATTGAAGAAGATCAACCAACAAACTCAGTCATCTTTTCATCAAAATCCTTCAATTTCACTTGATTTCATATTTCCACAAAACATTAGAACTTGGCTTCAACTCTTTCTCAGACTCAAAAATAGATTGAACATAATAAAATTGATTGTAACATAGCATAAACCTGATTAGAAACTTAGAACCATTCAATTTCTTCATGATTCACTAATTCAAGAACTCAATGTTATAACTTACATGGCAAAATAACAACAAATCATGGAAGGTAACTACCAAACTATATCCAGACATCCAAGACACTATAATCAAAATTTTATTGATTGAAATAAACCAAATAAACATTCAAAATATCTCACCAAAATTAATCCTTTGATCATGCTTCCCTTAGTAGTATTCCAAACCCGTGGTGCAGGGGCACCTACAACCATGTTTCAAAATCTACTTTGGTGATAGTTTGTCTTAAGGTCTTTGGGTGAGTTCAAGAGTTTTTAGATGCTTTGTCATAGGTTTTATTGAAAATAAGGCCTAAATAGACCAATCTTTCATGTATTTAGGGATTTTGTGAGTTTGGTGATCAAATGTGCAAGTATGCACTCTTGCTTCAAAAAATTATCAATTTTGCCATATAATCTTTGAAGGAAAATAATTCAAATTGTAAATGGAAGTGCAAGAAAAGAGTGTAGAAGTTGTATTAGGGATGAAATAAATGTGTTTGAGTGGTCTTAGGTGTCTTGGACAACAAAGTTGCATAATGTTGCTTATTTAGCAAAAGTTGTCAATGTTAGTAATTTTTAAGACAAATGAAGGTCTTGGTAGTTTGTAGGTGGTTATAGGTTGGTTATGGACATGGATCAGTTGGAGAAGGGCCTAAAATTGTATTGAAAATCCTGGTATGGCCTCGTTCAAGAGGTTAGTGGAGTTTGAATAAGAAAGAAACTTGCATTTACACTATTTTTGTGACGATCTCACTACTTTTTATGTGTTTGTAGACCCTCTACAGGCTATACATGCTTAGTAATGGTCTAAAATTGATATTATACTATAAAAGAATGTTCCTACTTTCATTTGGCTCCATTTGAAGAAGTTTTCATTGAACTTTGTGCTTGGAATTCATAAATTTCTAGAAATCGGGTTCTTGGACAATCAAGGGTTTGAGGGAAATTTAATGTCTTAGATGGAATCCCACCTATTTTGTTCTTTGTGACTTAGTGGGGTGACCATTTAGGATTTACTTAGGATGTTATTAGTATTAGAGAAGAAGAAGTTTAAATTTTACTCATGAATGATGTTGGTTTAAGGGGAAATACCCTATTTTCTCATAGAAAACAATGGTGCAGACCTAAGAAAGAGGGGTGCAACATTTCTAGAGGGTAGATGAGGGCTCCTTAAGCTTGGGGGGACCTATATAGAGTTTTTTGGTCAGTTGGTTTTAATTGGGAAGTTGTGGAAGCTAGAGTTTCGGTAAGGAGGCCTAAAAACCCTTGTTTCCTAGGTTCTAGAGAGGGTTTTGAAATTTGTTGATGCAATGAGTACTTGGGGTCCTCTAACCTTGATAATTGTTATTTTTGAAACCTAAGACAAGACTATTTTTGGTCATGGAGGCCTGGTGGTGGGTTCTTGAGGGGGTCCCTTTGTAAAATTGGCTAATTTGGGACCTAAAACAGTGAAATTTGTCATTTTGAGGAAAGTGTCTTAAAAGAGTCATATCTAGAATTTTTATATGTCAATGTTCATGATACTATTATGCATGTTTTACACACATGCCCCATTTGAAACGAGGACCCTCTCTTTCTTTTCTCCTTGCCAGGTCATTTTGTTGTTGCCTCGTTTTGTGTGCCCCTTATTTTGGTGTCCTAGTTGGTCAATGTGCCCCTTCAAAGTCTCATTTTTGGCTGACCATATTTTTCCCCTAAAATAAAAAATTGCTAAGTCTTGGATTTTTTGGGCTTCGCCTCCCCGCTCGTTCGATTCGCTTTTTCCTTCATTTTTGACTTTGGGGACAAGTTTCCCATGTATTTCAGATGTTTTTGTGGCACCTAAGTGAACTACCAAGGTTTCGTTAAGTTTTAGGAAATTGCAAAATTTTCATTCTGTAACTCCGTCCCTTCGGCGTTGTCCGGGAACTTCGTCTGTCCCTGGCTGTTCCAGAACCTGGCACCTCCATGGCCGTTTCTAGGACTTCGTCTGCCTTTTTCCATTTTAGACATCCGTCCGCCTTAGGCATTCCGGCTTCCAGAACCCGACCCCTCCATTGCCATTTTCGGAAGTCCGTCCCTCCACCGCCATCTGGGAACTTCATCTGTCCCTGGCTATTCCAGAACCCGGCACCTCCGTGGCCGTTTTCAGGACTCCGTCTCCCTTTTTCTGTTTCTTCCATCCGTTCGCCTTAGGAATTCCAACTTCTGGAACACAACCCCTCCGTGGTCGTTTCAAGAAGTCTATCCCTTCACCACCGTCCAGGAACTTCATCTGTCCCTGGCTGTTCCAGAACCCGGCACCTTCGTGGTCATTTTCGGGACTCCGTCTCCCTTTTTCCATTTTTCACATCCATCTGCCTTAGGTATTCCGGCTTCCGGAACCCAGCCCCTCCGTGGCCATTTCCAGAAGTCTATCCCTCCATCGCCGTTCCATAACTTCGTCTGTCCCTGGCTGTTCTGGAACTCGACACCTTCATCGCCGCTTTCGAGACTCTGTCTCCATTTTTCTGTTTCTTCCATCCGTCTGCCTTAGGCATTCCGACTTCCAAAACCCGGCCCCTCCATGGCCATTTCTGAAACTCCGTCCCTCCGCCATCGTCTGAGAACTTCGTCTGTCCCTGGTTGTTCCAGAACCTGACACCACCGTGGCCATTTTCGGGACTCCGTCTCCCCTTTTCCATTTTGTAAATTCGTCTGCCTTAAGTATTCTGGCTTCCAAAACCCGACCCCTCTATCCCCATTTCGGGAAGTCTGTCCCTCCGCCGTCGTCCAGGAACTTCGTCCATCCCTGGTTGTTCCAGAACCCGGCACCTCCATGGCCATTTCTGGGACTCCATCTTCCTTTTTTCGTTTCTTCCATTCATCCGCATTAGGCATTCCGGCTTCTGGATTCTGGAGCCCGACCCCTCTGTGGTCATTTCTAGAAGTTTGTCCCTCCGTGGCCGTATCTGAGACTTTCCTTTCGAATGTTGTCCCTCTGTCACCATATGGGAACTTTGCTTTTGGATTGCTATCTTTTTGTCCACCATCTACGAGCTGTCATCCTTCTAGCCTCCCGGGTCCCAAACCCTGGAACTCCACCCCCATAATTTCATTTCATCTTAGTTGTTCCAAACAACAAATTCCTAAAAACTTTCCCGCTTCATAACTGTAGGTGCCCCAATGATGACCCAGATGCCTCCTAATCCAAAAACAAACTTTGACCCACATGCTAAAATTGGATCCCCTCCTGCATGGACCTTTCAAATTCCAAATTTACAATCGAGAGAAACCATCTGGGTCACCCTGCCTTCTTCGCCCTTTCAAAACAACATTCCTAAAACAACATTCCAACGTCTTGGGCCCAGACTGTCTGAACTCCCTCTAGTAAACTATTAATGGAAATTCAAACTAAATATTATGATCTTTTGATGATGCATGGATGGATATAACAAGGATTTTGCAAAATTTGATTAACATTTTCTTTAATTTGTGTATGAAAGTGCTTATGACACTTCATGTATGTAGGTTTCAAGAAGCCTACCGTGGGTCCGTCAGGGAGACCCATTGAGAAAGATAAACGAGGAGAAGCATGAGGCTCCTATCACCATTCATTTGATACCCACTTCTCCTTGTGGTTCCCATCAATAGAGATGGCATCAGAAGAAGGCCTATGCCAAGGAAGTCAATGACAAAATGCAAAGGGGTGGCCCTGAAGACGCATAGGGGAGTTATCCTGCCTTTTCACCAGATGATGATGATCTTTAGGGGGTTGTCTGCCCAAATTAGAGGCAACCAATCTATTGATTCCAATTATCGACAGACCCATTTGATCCAATGAAGAATGCTGCAGGTCCATTAGGAAGAAGGCAACTCTCAGGCAGTTTTAGCTACAGTAAAATGAAAATTAGCTAGAAGACAAAATTGCTATAGTGACTGGCCACTACAAGACAAAATAGGAAAAGGACAAATATGTATTTTAAATTGCTGAATATTGTGGGGTAGGTGAAGCTCTAATGTAATTGAATCTGAGCCACACAATGTAAATCAATCCTAGTCATTCATTTGGGCTTTGGAAAAATATAAATAGGGGTCCCCCCCTCATTTGTAAAGGGTTGGAGAACTATTGTAAAAACATTCTGCAGCAATAGAAAGTAGCATTGCATGATCTATGGGTGTTAATATTTGAGTTTTTTCATTATGTGTCCATGGTTCTACCTTCCAAGCTAGTTTTAGCTGTTAGTTTCTTGAATGGAAGTGATGATGGTGTTTGATGTTACATATTTGATGAGCTTTCAACCTATAATTTTGGCACTTGTTGATGACAAGTTGTTGTGCAAAGTTAGCCTGGGCTTCTTTATTTCATTGCTACAACTTAGTTCACTTGCATGTTCACGATGTGTGTATGCAAATTGAAAATCTTCAGTCCTTAGAAGATTGCACTAGTTTTGTGTAACTGTAGGTTTCTCTTGGCCAAGCAAAATCCAATTTAAGGAGTTTCTCTGTTGTAGTAGCCTCCATGATCATTGTTCATTCGTAGTTTTAGATCTAGGAACCTTCTCTCTTCCCTGCCTTTTTCCTTCTTTTTTTAATAAGTAACCTTAGGCAAGGTTCATTGCACATTATAAAGCTAAATTTTATGTTGATTGGAGTTCTAGACTTCTGTTTGAACCTACAAAAAATGAAAAACTCTCCCATATTAAGAACTTCATTTGCAGATCCAACTTCCCCGCTTTGTGACTCATTCGTAAGTCCGCCTTGTGATTCCAAAAAATCACATAAATCAACTAAGATATTTCAAGCACTGTCAATACCGGACATTAGAGACCTTGGGATAGTGTTCTGTAATTTGATTGTGGAAGATTGTCTTTCAAGAGAGGTGATGCACTTACGCATTACCTATGTTGAGAGTTGCATAGAAAACACATCAACATAACTGGCGCTAGAAGGAGGGCATGACATGTTGTGGCTACAAAGCTGAAAGTTTGAAATTGATAAGAGCACTTTCAAAGAAGAAATCTGAGATAAGGAGATCTCTTTTCATGCTGAATCTTGAAATCAGAAATTTTTGAGGGAAAACAACAGCTGAGTTGAAATGGAGCAGCGTGTGCAAATCACCATTGCTCAGCTACATGTAGATTTAAATAGGAGATTGAAGAGACCATTGTAGCAATTTGCATTGGTAGATAAGTGTAGGATCCACTGCACTTGCAGGCACAATGAATTGGAGTGTCTAACCTTCTTGAGAAGAATTGAAAGAGTCTTGCAAGGAGAAATTCCCTTTTGGGAAATATATCAGCCTTTAGCCCTTGTAGACCCAGAGGAGGAAGTGGCTAATATGGAAGCCAAGGAATTTGAAAATCTGATCCAAGAGTGTTTTTTCTGTAAAGACGGACCAAGATTGGAGGAGCTGTTGATGTCTACTTGGTGTAGATTTCATAGTGCACCTCACTCTGAATTGACTTGCTCATCATGCATAAACATTATCACTCAAACCCGGTGTTGTTTGAATGAGTTGGAGTAGCCAAATTTTGATAAGGATGAGCCATTCCATGAGGAAAAGGAGTTGTCAACATTTGGAGGACAGTGAAGTAGAGATGAACCAGGGAATGCCATGCAAACTAGTGCTGGGACAACAAACACTGAAGCTGAAAATCAGGAACAAAAAAAGGTTGACAACCTTGGGACAGTAGAAAATGATGATGAAGGCATAAGTGGAATCAAACTGGAAGACTTTTCCTTCATCAATGATAGTGACCAAACATATTAAAATGCAGATTTGGAGGAGTGGGAACAATTATAGGTTACAACTATTCATTACCATATTTTTATTCCAAGTGATGATGAGGAGCTAGTAGTAGAAAGATATGACTACCTCATCTCTAGATTACCAAAGGATTGGTCAGAGCTAAAATACTAGGTGGATTTGGAGGAATTTGCGCTACCAAATTGGTGCAAGCTCCATGATTCATCCCACTCAGAGTTCACATGTGGATTGTGCCAAGAAGCCATGAAGCAAGTCAAAGAACAATCAAGACAGCCGAGTACACCACTTCCTGTAGTTGCTTCAAGGACAGAATGTGAGGACCAAGAGCCTGAGCCAAGTGACAAATCAGCTGAAGGCAGTCCTCAAGAGGATGTTGGGATAGCAATAGAAGAAGGAAAAAAATACAATCCCGAGGTTTCAAGCGATGAAGTAGATCAAACAGGAATGTTGTCCACCAGTCATCAATAATTTCTCCCTCTTCAAGAGCATTTGAGCACCATGGACGATAGGCTTTATGACAAGTCCTTGGAGGGAGATTACATAGTGGATTTTGGTCCCCTTGATGAGGTTCCATCAATTGATGACTTCTTTCCATTGGGAGTTGTACTGCAAAGGTATGCTCATGTCGAGGAAGAGCACAACCCAGAAGACAATAGCGATGAAGACATACTCCTTGAGCCTTTGAGTGGTGATGCTCTAGAGTTTCTAGATTGGGAGAGGGGTTCCTTCTCCATTTATAGCGATAGTGAACAAGGGGAAATGATTGAACATCAAGATGAGATGCATGAAAAACAAAGAGAAGAAGACAAAGGTGGGGGTGCAGAGATAGCTGCCAACAGAGATGAAGCACCTTGTCGACTATAAGATGCAACTTGGAGCCCTTTTGCCATGATCGATGTTGATCCTCCTTCATATTTAGATGGCTGCAATAGGGCAGATTCGCGCATGTCATTGTCCCACGATATTGAAAACCATATAAATAAGGAAAACACTTGGGAAAGGAGATGGAACAACATGCTGCATTTTCGAGACAACAATCAAGTGGATCCCAAGTTTGAGGATGATCAATGTGGAGAAGTACTTCTTTTTGAAGAACTGCCAGTGGAGGTTGTAGATCCCATGTGTGGATTAGGACGGGTGTTTGCTGCCCCATTCTCTCAACTTTTTGCAAGCCTAATGCCTGAAGTGTTGCACCATCCGGTGCCTCCATCCGAAGTTGCCAATGCAAAGATTGACGATGCAGTGCTCACTCTTGATTGTCAAATGCTGCCACCTCCACACGATGAAATCTAGGTTCTATCCTTCCTTGCTCCTATTAATTGTTATAGTTGCACTTATCATTTTGATTGTGGGAATGAGGGGAAGCAAACATGTTTATGGATTAATCACTGGTTTAATGAGCCTCCTCAATTGCTGATTTTCCCTGACCGAGTGACCGAACTTCAGTGTTGCAACACTGAATTTATTTTCTCTGAAAATAAGGATAAATTTGCATGGTTGAGAACTATAACGATTTCCCGTTTGCTTGTAAATACATTGTGAAATCCAATGGGTGTGAGTGGTAGTTGGCCTTTCCTAAATGTAGTTCTTTGTAAATATATTTGTACATAGCTCGTTTTGAGTAGTGTAGGTTTCCTGTAAATACCTTTACTGCTTTCCTTAGGTTAGTTGGTTTGTTGTCAGTTGCTTGCTTTCAAGTAGTTTCTTCATTGTTTTCTTTCGTTGTCCCACTTTGGTTTTCATGTTTTCTTTTTGTTTGCTATTGTTTTGTCTCACTTTTCTATTTCTTTGCTCGAGGTCCCTCTTCTTTTGATCGGGCACATCTTTGCACACAACAACCATTCTTATCTCTTGGGGTTGTTCTATGTATTTCTTCGTCAAACTCTAATCAAATTTTCAGAGTGGATGGTGAGGATCTTCTATTAGTATCAAGCAATTTGGATGTTTGATTCAAGGTGGATAAGTCATTGGTTGGTCTGATTTTGAAGTATCCTAGAATCTTATGTCTCGCACATATTTTAAGGATCTGACAGTCACTGTAGGTCCTTTGTGAAGTCTAGTTAAGTGAAAAATCTAAAATTATGCTCTAGCGCCACTGTTATTCTCAACCCTGATCATGAGCTTCATTGCTTGCGGGTTGAAATAAAAGAATTGAAAAGAGAAAAGAAACAAAAGAAAGAAAGAAAAATATTGAAAATCAAAAGAAGAGAAATTCAGATTTTCAAGGGTATATGAATAACTCTACCGAGGCTATGGACGCCCGACTGGCAGTAGAGCAATGTTCAGGAGAATCAAAGTGACAACCTTGTTAGGGCTATGGACACCTGACTGGTAGCAAGGCAATGTCCCAGATACTTTTGGAGTTAGAATAAACTATGTAGCTTAACTTGATGGAGCTTAGGTTCTTGCAACAACTGAAGGATGGGAATTAGCACAATTGCACACACTTGGATTTTCAGCATACTGAATTTTGGGTTGGCTAGTGGTTTTGATCCTTTGTTTTCCCTAGTGTGAAGGTCGAAACCAAAGATTTTGGGTTCATGATTCCATTTTTTCATCAAAATGCTCAGGAGTATTTCCCCAATGAGTCACCATTTGTTGTGCATGTTTTGCACACACGCACTGTTCGAAACGGGGACCATCTCTTTCTTTTTGCCTTGCTGGGTCATTTTGTTGTTGCCCCATTTTGTATGCCCCTCATTTTGTATGCCCCTCATTTTGGTGTCCTAGTTGGTCAATGTGCCCCTTCAAAGTCTCATTTTTGGCTGACCATATTTTTCCCCTAAAATAAAAAATTGCTAAGTCTTGGGTTTTTCGGGCTTCGCCTCCCCACTCGCTCGATTTTCTTTTTCCTTCATTTTTGACTTTGGGGACAAGTTTCCCATGGATTTGGGATGTTTGGTGCCTAAGTGAATTGCCAAAGTTTTGTTAAGTTTCGAGAAATTGCAAATTTTTTATTCTAGAACTCCGTCCCTCCGCCACTGTCCGAGAACTTCATCTGTCCTTGGCTCTTTCGGAACTCGACACCTCTGTGGCCATTTCTAGTACTCCGTCTCCCTTTTTCTATTTTGGAAATCTGTCCACCTTAGGCATTCCGGCTTCCAGAACCCAGACCCTCTACGGCCATTTCTGGAAGTCTGTCCCTCTACCATCGTCCGGGAACTTCATCCGTCCTGGTTGTTACAGAACCTGGCACCTCTGTGGCCGTTTCTGGGACTCCATCTCCATTTTTTTGTTTCTTCCATCCGTCCACCTTAGCCATTCTGGCTTTTGGAACTTGGCTCCTCCATGGGCATTTTCGGAAGTCCATCCCTCTGCCGCCATCCGGGAACTTTGTCTATCCCTGGCTGTTCCAGATCTCGACACCTCCATGGCCATTTTTGGGACTCCGTCTCCCTTTTCCCATTTTGGACATCTGTCTGCCTTGGGAATTCCGGCTTCTAAAACCTGGCCCATTCGTGGTAGTTTCTGGAAGTCCGTCCCTCTACCGCCATCTAGGAACTTCATCTATCCTTGGCTATTTCGGAACCAGGAACCTCCATGGCCATTTTCGGGACTCTATCTCCCTTTTTCCATTTCTTCCATTCGCCCGCCTTAAGAATTTCGGCTTTCAAAACCCAGCCTCTATGTGGCTGTTTTTGGAACTCCGTCCCTCCACCACCATCTAGGAACTTCGTCTGTCCTTGGCTGTTCCAGAACTTGGCACCTCCATGGCCATTTTTCGGGACTCGGTCTCCCTTTTTCCATTTTGGACATCTATCAGCCTCAGGCATTCTGGCTTCCAGAACCCGACCCCTCCGTGGCCATTTCTGGAAGTCCATCCCTCCGACGTCATCCAGGAACTTTGTCCATCCTTGGCTA
Source organism: Sequoiadendron giganteum (assembly GCA_007115665.2). Taxonomy (NCBI): domain Eukaryota; kingdom Viridiplantae; phylum Streptophyta; class Pinopsida; order Cupressales; family Cupressaceae; genus Sequoiadendron; species Sequoiadendron giganteum. The sequence goes on along the minus strand of CM021101.1, from coordinate 486,711,579 downwards.
TTCCAGAACCCGGCACCTCTATGGCCGTTCTTAGGACTCCATCTCCCTTTTTCTGTTTCTTCCATCTATCCGCCTTAGGCATTCTGGCTTCCGAATCCTGGCCCCTCCGTGGTCATTTCTGGGAGTTTCCTTCTGGAATGTTGTCACTCTACCATCATCTGGGAACTTTGCTTCTGGATTGCTATCTTTCCATCCACCATCTGCGAGCTACCGTCCTTCTAGCCTCCTGGGTCCCAAACCCCGAAACTCCGCCCCTGGAATTCCATTTCACCTTGGTTGATCCAAACAAAAAATTCCTAACAGCTTTCCCACTTCACAACTTCGGGTTGCCCCAATTATGACCCAAATGCCTCCTAATCCAAAAATAGACTTTGAACCACATGCTAAAATTGGATCCCCTCTTGCATGGACCTTTCAAATTCCAAATTTGCAGCTGAGAGAAACCATCTGGGTCACCCTGCCTTGCTTGCCCTTTCAAAATAGCATTCCTAAAACAACATTTCGGCCTCTTGGGCCTGAACCATCTGAGCTCCCTCCAGTAAACTATTAATGGAAATTCACAGTAAATATTATGATCCTTTAATGATGCATGGATGGATATAACAAAGATTTAACAATATTTGATTAAAATTTTCCTTGATTTGTGTATGAAAGCACTTATGACACTTCATGTATGCAGGTTTCAAGAAGCCTACCGTGGGTCCGTCAGGGAGACCCATTGAGAAAGATGAATGAGGAGAAGCACGAGGCTCCTATCACCATTCATTTTATGCCCACCTCTCCTCGTGGTGCCCATCAATAGAGATGGCATCAGAAGAAGTCCTATGCCAAGGAAGTCAATGAAAAAATGCAAAGGGGTGGCCTTGAAGATGCATATGGGAGCTATCCTGCCTTTTCACCAGATGATGATGATCTTTAGGGAGTTTTCCACCCAAATCAGGCGCAACCAATCTATTGATGCCAGTTATCAACAGACCTGTTATGCCTTGCATAACCACTCCATCTTTTGCCTTGGTCAAAATGGGTCCCCCTTTTATGTTTTTATCCTTGGTTGTTTTTCAAACAAAGTTTGGAGTCTTTATTTTCCAATACTTTTTTTTTCTTTGATTTATTCTGTTGGAACTGGAACCGGAACTGAATCAGGTTTTGAAACTTCTTTCAAAACTCATTCTGATCCCCATCCCGACAGTCTTTCTTTTGAAACTTTTTGTTTTGTCTTTGTCGGAGCCAGAGCTAGAGTGGAAGTTAAGTCGGTATTTATTCAAAATTTCAAAATCCATTTCATCCCGCCTCCACCTCCGCTTTTTGGTATTTTGTTTTAAACTAGGTTTTGTATGTTAAGTTTTCTTATTTCGATCTTTTTGTTTTATTTTTATGTTTGGTTTTGTTTTATTCGTTGTTGGCGGAACCGGACCCGGAATGGGAACCAAGTTGGAAAGTTAAACAAAGTTTCTGAAACAGTTTTCATTCCGATTCCGCTCCCGCCATTTCTTGGTCGTTGACTTTACTCAAGTCACATAGTATTAATGGGCCAGTTCTTTCTCTAGTTCCAACTCCGCTCTACTACATTTATTGCATTAATGATAGGTGGCATGCATGCGTGAAACTTTGAGTTTTTTTTTACCTTAATTAGGGATTAACAAGTAGTTATTACCATTACTGTTAAGAGATTGAAGAGTGAACCAGAGTCACACTAAATCTTTTGGGCAAGTGAGTCGATTGATAAAGAGACAGTTGCACATGGATTGCTTCAAGAGGTTAGCCTATTTATTTGCGTTCAAGGTAGGGCTTTTTTTATTCTTGTTTCTTCTTTATACTTTCGTGTTTTCCATTTTTGTTCGTGTTGGATTGTTTTGCTTTGGGAAAGTTCTTGATTCTCAGTAAGTTTGCATGTTTTGTTTTTCTTTCTTTATTTGTTTATATTTCTTGTCTTCATTTTTCCTTTTGTATCTGGTTTCTTTTTTTTCAACACGGTCGTTTTCATGTTTTAGTCGTGACCGAATGGTGCTAGTTTTTAATGCGTAGGTTAAATTACGGTTCCACAGTGAGTAGGGTTTTTCCAATATTTTTTTTACTTAGGAATCTATTGCACATTCAATCTGGTTAAAATAAATAGGGTTAAATTTGTGCCCTAGCTTTTATATCGAGGGTTTTTAGTTTAGGGTTTTGACGCTTTCTGTGTTCGTGTTTTAATTTAAATATGATGCCCTAGAAAGTATAGTCATCTCTCAATCATATGGGGATAGTCTTATTAAGTTACATATAAGCCCCTTTTCATTTTAATATGATCTAGTCCTTAAATTATGATGTTATCTATCAAACTATTAAAAATGCTTATGAGGTCATGGTTATTTTAGGCGGAAGCGGGATCGGAATCAATCTAGACTTTGAACCATGTTTTCCAATAGGTATCAATTCCATTTCCATCCCGTCTCTAACTCCGCTTATAGTGAGAAGTCTTCTTTCAAAATAATGATAACCTAGGTGGGAACAGAAGCGGAATTGAAATTGAATATGAAATTAGCAAATCTAAAAGAAACCAAATCAGTTTCCATTCCGGTTTCGGTTCCGATCACCATGACAGTTCCGACTCTGATCCCACTTGTTATTATTGAAATCTCAATAATGGTTTTGGCTCCGATCTCGACAGTGTTTTAAAGGGGACTGTTTATAATGTTTTTATGTTTGGTTTCGCCTCTGATATATATGAGAAGGGTAAGGTTTTAAAGCATATTTTGTGATATTTATTCAAGGATCTAATTGGGGTTTTTGTTGCAGGAAAGATAAAGGATGTTAGGAGTATCACGAGAAGCCTCCCAAAGGAATCGACCTGTAGAAACAAAGGCAGCAGCTAAGCCCAAGAAGATAAAGCCAGAGCATCTACCTTATACTTTGAGGTATAATCATAGGGATCCTGTTGTCACTGCAAGCAAAGTGGAATCGGATTGGTTTGATATAACTGACACCAATCTAGGCTCATACAATTTTGGGGAGCTGTATTTGGAAACATTCACTGAAGATATAACAGGGAGAACTCAATGATTCTAGTTTGGCTCACATCACCTTATTTCCTTTATCTATCCAATGCCTAGAGTTGATTATGACAACAATAGGAGCTTACAATCCAGCCACTAGGCAGTGTGTGGATTCACAAGATAATGTAATTATAGATCTCACTCCTCAAATGTTTCAACACATGTTTAGTGTCCCGGATCCAAAGAACTTAGTATAGTTAAAGGAGGTAGAAGCTTTAGAGAAATATAGCAAATACAAGGGGGCCAGCAAAGCTCACTTGAATAAGAAATGGTTGAGAACAGAGAAGAAGTCTCTGACCAAACTCCATGATCAACCAAAGAGAACAAAATTCTACAAAGAAGTATCATACCTGATCATGATGTTGTCTAGAGTATTTGGAAAGAGGGATGCATTTCACTTCAAGGAGTGGATGTTTCCCTTCATTCAGACCATCTTTAATGGAAAACAATAGTTTGATTGGCCAATGGTTGTCTCTGATGCTATTCATGACTAGTTAACAAGGATAAGGGAAACCAAATGCTTCTTTATGACTTCTTATGTTGTTTATGCAGCAACTAGAGGAGGTATATTTCTAGGTTTAAAGAGAGTGGGGATATTGGGAGAGGCAGATGGATAAAGGAAAGTGTGGGACCATTATGATTAGTTATCTCTACAAGTATCTGAAACACAATTTAGAAGGGTTAATGATGCATTTCTATATGTAATCATTAATAAGCTTAATGAAGATGAAGGATATAGACTGAGCTAAGAAGCTATGGCATTTATCACGGAATGGGGATGTTGGTATATCCAATACCCCAAGTTCACATACTTCAGGCTGGCTAGATTTGAGGGTCATCCCCACTTACTACCAAGATGTTGTAGCAATAGGATGGTTCTAATAGAATTTGTATATCAAGCTCTAGGGGTTAATGCCCGATTTGGATTGAAGCAAAAAAAAGGATGTCATAAGTTCCCCATGCAATTGGGTGAATACAACTGCCAACATCTGGTGGGAGCTAAGGTAGTGTGCAGTGAGTTGATACATCTGAAACTAGGGTTGTACACAGCTCAAAAGTACTTTGACCCAAGGAAGAAAATGAATTCCTTGCTGCCTTCTATTTTTGATAAACATTTCAATTTGTTGGAAGATTTCTATAGTGACCTTCAAGATGAGTATGATCTCAGGAAGAAAAATTATGAGAGGTTACCTATTGCACTTATGGTAGAATTTGGGATCAAAGATGATATCCCTGACACATTAGTAGATGATGGACTGGTGTTAGATCCATCATATGAGGCATTAAATATTGGCACCAAAAGTTTGGATCCGGTGGACTGGGATGGTGAGGAGACCATTGACATAAAGAAAATAGGGAGGCCGGTTTTGGATAGAAGTATTCACTGGGCTGTCCTAAGAACCAAAACTCCTCAGGAATTAGCTCCTAAGAAGGGCAAAGGAGTAGAGGTGGAGATTCATGATATTGGAATAGACTCTGATGAGACTTTGTGAGAGAATGCACAAGAAAATATGCCTCTAGAGGAGGATGTTGAATAGGTGTTGATAGAGGAGGATCAATTAGCACTATTTGAGGCAAAGAAGGCCTCGGATGATCAAGCACATGCTGCAGCAATAGAGAAGAAATAGGTAATTGATGCCAAGGTACAAGCTGATACCTTATTCCAACAACAACAGGTAGAAGCCCAACAAAGAGCTGATGAAATGGAAAACTAGCAAAGGCAAAAGGAGAAGGAGCTTAAGATCAAAGAAGAAAATGATAAGCTAAAGTTAATACAGAAAATTCATGATTTGGAGGAAGAGAAGGCAAAGTAGTGAAGAGAAAGAGAAGTTCTTGAGGCTAAGTTGAAGCTTGCTAAAGAGGCTTATAAAGAGAAAGAGGAAGCATAACGAGTGCAAAAAGAGAAATATGCCAAGGAATTGATCAAGCAGTAACAAAAGGAAAAGGAAGATGCAGAAAGACTTAAGGCATTAGAGGAAGAGAGGAGCCAGGAACTAGAGAAGAAGAGATTAGAAGAAGAAAAGTTGAAAAAGGAAGAAGAAGAGAAAAGGATACAAGAACAAAACGATAGAGAGGAAGATGAAAAGATTGTTCTGACAAATGTGGAGCAAGGAAAACAAGAGAAACAAGGGGTTGATTCTCAACCTCAAGTAAATGTGCAACCACCCTCTACTACTACTATTTCTTCTTCCTCAACTATAATGACCACTACTCCAGGTGCTCCCACTTGGTTAAAATTGGATCTTCAAAAGAGTAGTGACACCTTCACAGCCTCTCAATTGGGATGACATGATGAAGGAAATTGAGAAAGAAAGGCCCAAGAAGAAGGCCAAGATCCTATATTCCACCAAACTCAACGACAGGGGAGAAATTATTGCTGAATGTGCCATACCAATGATGGAAAAGGATGTAGGAGACATGCAATTGGCTGATTACCAATTGGGTACTGTTAATTTGGGGAGACCCACCAGAGATCAGCAGATGAATTTGATAGATGTGGTAGCTTCATCCACTAAATCCAGAATGATGAAAGACAAGGAGATAAAGGATGAGCTTAAAGCTTAGTTAGATCAGTTGCATTCTTTCTTGAAAAGTGTTTCTACTCCGAGGTCACAACAAATTTCCACCATTGAAATGCCATTTTTGCTTAGTAAGAAAGAGGTGGATGATTTGGTATAGGTAAGGAGTAAGGCATAGATGTTGGATAGGTGGACTAATAAGATAAATCAAGAAATAAGTGAAGTACTGGATGACAGTTTTGGGGTTCACAAAATGACTGAGGAGCTAATAGAGGAAATCAACCAGTATGCCAAAGTATTGGGAGAACAGGAGGAGGAATACAGAGGATACAATCAGAAGTTGAAGGAGGTTAGAAAATTGTCAAAGTCCACTCTTCTAGAATAGTCAATACTTGAAGAGGACAATAAAGATTTCTTGTCAAAGACTTCCAGCATACTTGGATTTAGGTCTGATTTTCTATACAAGCATAAAAGTGAAGTTCAGGATTCTGTTAAGGATTTGAATGAATAGTTTGAGGAGTTGGAAGCAATTATTGCTGTTATAGTAAATGTTGATATACCAGTAAAGGAGGGCCTTCCTTTGAACCAAATGAAGGAAAAATGGGATGATAGGTTTAAAGAGGTCATGCAAAAAGGAGATGATCGTGATGATCTTCTATTAGATCGATTAATGGATATTAAAGAAGAGATAAGGGAAGCTAAGAGGGAGTTGACCAAGCTAAAGGATATGAGAGGATTTACCGCTGCAGAGCTAGAAAGGATCAAATTTGAAGACAATTGGGTTGATGGGCTGGATTTGGAGGTGCTTCAAAAAGTCTTCTCCAGTTATAATGAGTACATTGCAGAGCAAGCTTCGCATGCATAATTGGTAGCCTCATACATGGATGGTTTTCTTTTTTCTTCTTTGCATGCACAACTAGCAGTTTGTGGGCGCATGGATTTATTTTCTCCTCTCCATTCTTTTCTTCCAGTTTAACTGAGTTTCCAAGAAGACTTTAATCCCTAAAAAGGTGGATCAACCTGAAATAGAGAGGACTTCAGATTTTTGTATATCTATAAATACCCTTGGGGTATCATATTGTAAGGGTTGGCTAATAGAGAATAGAATTGGCCACCTAATAGTAGGAGATATAATTTTTTGTAGTTGTTACAGAGATACTTTGTTATTTACAATTGAATAAAATTACATATTTTTTTTTTACGTAATATGGTGTTAGAATTGAGTTTTACTTGATAAGGTTGATGAATTATAATCTATTTGTATGCCAGTGATTGTGCTGAAGCATGAGTGTTTCTTATAAGATGAAAGTCATTAGAAGAAACCATATTTAAGGATTATCTCATTAGATTACCGGTAAATTGAATTTAATGAAGTCTGTTGATCTATGATCTTGGCGATGAATGAAAGTGTGTTCTTTTGGAATCTTTGAAATATTTAGGATGTGTGGTTGTGACATTAAATTAAGCACCTTAGATGCATGCAATAGTATGGATTATTCTATAAATTGTATCATGCTATGGTTTTCTTGATCTATTGAAAAAACCTTCATTGTTGAAGATATATGTCTGGATGCTAGATAAGTTTTATTCATGTTTACTAATTTACCCTATGATCTATCTTTTTCTTTTATTTAAAACCCCCTTTCTTTATTAATAATAGCTTGATGAATAAGTCATTGCTTGTATTCCTTGTTACCAACATAGACCCCTTGAATATTAAAGTTGCATGGACCGATTGAGTGACTCCAGACAGTTGAGAACCAACTACCAGGACCTTGGGAGTTAGGCTACTATATGTTGTCTTTCTTTTTCAAGAGAAATAGAGTAGAAATATTTTGTTTAAACATTGTTTATGTCATTTTCACCATCAACAAGACCCATTTGATCAAATGAATAATGTTGCAAGTCCATCGGGAAGAAGGAAGCTCTTAGGTAGTTTCAACTACAATAAAATGGAAATAAGCTAGAAGACAAAACTGCTATAGTGACTGGCCACTACAAGACAAAATAGGAAAAGGACAAAGATGTATTTTAAATTGCTGAATATTGTGGGGTAGGTGAAGCTCTAATGTAATTGAATCTGAGCCACACAATGTAAATCAATCCTAGTCATTCATCAAGGATTTGGAAAACTATAAATAGCCGCCCCCCCCCCCTCCCCCCCCCATTTGTAAAGGGTTGGAAAGCTATTGTAAAAACATTCTGCAGCAATAGAAAGCAACATTGCATGATCTATGGGTGTTAATTTTTGAGTTTGTTCATTATGTGTCCATGGTTCTACCTTCCAAGTTAGTTTTAGTTGTTAGTTTCTTGAATGGAAGTGATGATAGTGTTTTTTGGTATAGTATTTGATGAGCTTTCAGCCCATACTTTTGGCACTTGTTGATGATAAGTTGTTGTGCAAAGTTAGCCTGGGCTTCTTTATTTGATTGCTGCAACTTAGTTCACTTTCATGTTTATGATGTGTGTATGCAAATTGAAAATCTGCAGTCCTTAGAATCTGCAGTCCTTAGAAGATTGCACTGGTTTTGTGTAACGGTAGGTTTCTCTTGGCCAAGCAAAACCCAGTTTAGGGAGTTTGTCTACTGTAGTAGCCTTCATGATCACTTTTCATTCTTAGTTTTAGATCCAGGAACCTTCTCTCTTCTCTACCCTTTTTCCTTTTTTTTTAATAAGTAACCTTAGGCAGGGTTCATTGCACATTATAAAGCTAAATTTGATGTTGAAATGGAGTTCTAGACTATTGTTTGAACCCGCAACAAATGCACAACAACTCTCCCATATTAAGAACTCCATTTGCAGATCCAACTTCCCCGCTTTGTGACTCATCTGTAAGTCCACCTTGTGATTCCATCAAATCACATAAATCAACTGAGATATTCCAAGCACTGTCAAGACCTGACATTAAAGACCTTGGGATAGTGTTCTGCAATTGGATTGTGGAAGATTGTATTTCAAGAGAGGTGATGCACCTACACATTACCTATGTTGAGAGGTTCATAAAAAACACATCAACAGATACCAAGCCACCAATTTCATTATTACTTTTCCCACATAAGGTCATTACCCTACTGTCCCAAGAAACCCTTCAAAACATAAGCAAAAATAAGGGTTTTCAAGGATTTCACAATTCTGAGCCTCTCCCATTCCTCCCAAGGGTCCAAAAACCTTCCAATATCTCTACACAAACTTATCAAACATTCACAATGCCATTACACTCATTAGTTTTCAGAATCACCATCATGGTTATTCACTTTCACATAGAAATGTGTTCTGGCCAGCCTAGTGCATCACTCCACCGACCAAACCCATGCTCTTCCAGACTCCCAAACACATTTGGCATCTACATTATTATGTTACACACCAATCAACTCCCCAAATGTATGTAACTATTTTTGTAACTTCTTAACTAACTTATCTCTTGACAACTTTGCCAAGAATGTAATTTTTTGCAAATGTCAAGCCAAATCTCCCCCCTAAACACCTAGAATAACTCAAAAGAACTAAATACATATTGAGAGTGGTTTCATAGATCTTATTTAACATATATCATTATCTTAGACTCAAAAACAACAAGAACCTTGCTTTTACCCATCTTCACATGCACCAAAAACCCTCCTTTTTACCCTAGAAACTAGTGGTTTATTGAAAAACACTCATCCAACCCTCACACAATCTTATGAATACTTAAAATAGGTCTAAAATGGTCTGCACAAATTTAATTCAACAATAAACAATGCTGCCTCAATGCAAAACACACTTTAGCATATCAAAACCACTTGAAATCTCATGGAAAACTCAAAATTTCACTCTAGGGCTTCATGCCCAACACCCTTTTAGACCTCCCCTGCACAAAAATAGAATTCCCTCACCTATTTATTGATGATCTTCCTTCAAATATTTTAAATCATTCTTTGCATCGACGTTTTCCTAAAGCCTAGACAACAACTTCTTGAATTGACAATTTTCATTCAATGGTGCTCCCGCACCATGTATGCTTCCAAAGTTTATATACATATATATGACATAAGTTGACATTTTGTAGATGCTTGTCCATGCTTCCATTTTGATCCTATCTTACATTCATGGCATGCCACATTAACACATTTATTTAAGGCATTCTGGATTGAAAAAAAATCATGTCACCTTTGTCTATGCTAGGTTAACTCTTGTAGAGGATGATTGTAAGTATTCTTTACGAAGCATTGAATGAAATATATTTTGATTAAATTGAATGGATACATTTTTAAGGAACTAATATTCGTCTCATTACCATGCTATAGATAAAATTATCTTCCATGCCGAAGAAAAAGATAAAAAGGAAACTAACAGACGAAGAGAATGAAACCTTCAAAGAAAAGGAGAGAGTTCGGGTGGCAACATATAGTGAAAAGAATAAATTGGAAACGATTGACAAAAATAATCCAATTGAAGAGGAACCTCAACCATCAAAAATAGAAAAGGGATTGGCAACACAAAAGGCACGAATGTGAAAGCATCATTGTAAGATAGATTCAGATACTGTTGTTGGAGACACACCCTCTATGACAAGTGAATATGAAGGGAAACCATTAAGCACAAGCGAATATGGAGGCACACCATCTACCAAAAGTGAATATGGATGGACACCATCTACTGCAAGTGAATATGGATGGACACCATCAACCGCAAGTGAATATTGTTGGACACCATCCAACACATCTCAAGTTGAGAGTACATCATCACTCGGATTTGATGAAGAAGGTATGCCATCATCCCCATGTGAACCTCAAGGTATGTCTTTTTCTCGACCCTCAATCAAAGGTACACAATATAACCCATCTCAATTAAATATTCATGAAATTCCTAATGTTGATATGTATGTACTTAGGAGAAAACCACCTAGAATTTTGTGTAGAAATCCAAACTATTTGATTAATATTGATGATGAGATTTTGCAGCACATGGAAGGTAAGATTTAAACACACACTTGTAGAAGATATGCTGATAAGATTTGGGAATGATTCTTTGAAAGGCTAAATGAGACCGCAAGATGTCAACTATTTGTTGAAATGATGCGAGGTGTAAAGTATAGGAACATCATGAAGACTCTTTGTTGAGAACATCGAATGCATCGAGTGAAGACACTATTGTGAAGAATCTAATGGATTCTTATGAGAGTGTGGGTAAGACCTCATGCTCAAAGGATAGTAATGTCACCCGATGTGTCATTACATCAACTTTAGTAAGTTTTCAAACAAAGAGAGCTTGTCTCATTAGAAAGACGAGTGAAAAAATGGGAATTAGAAGAATTTTTTTTATCAAGAGCCATTCAAAGGCGGCAAAGAATTGAGGGCACTGATTCAAATGAATTATGAGAATTCTCGGGTAGACTGTCATGAAAATATAATGAAGTTGTCTAAGCCTTGAGAACACTAATTGAAGAGTATTGGAAGAATAACACAAGGCCATCTCTGAATCAAAGGGATGTGGTAAGAAGGAGAATCGGTAGTCAGAATTGTGAGAAACATCCAAAGTATTTTTTGGATATAACTCAAACCCAATTTTTTCATAAATTTGAAAATGATTATCCTCAAATTAGTATTTCTCAAAGATTTTTTGAAATGCTTAAACCTTTTTATGTCAAGATAAATCACACACACACTACTTTTTGTTGTAGACTACATATTGAATTCTCTAACCATTATGATGTTTATTGTTCTATATGTTTAGATTTTCATACTAACGATGTTTTGTAGGATTGCAGCATAGAAGCCCCACCAAAATCTTCAAGAGAATTCTTATCAAAAAAATTATGTGAAATAGAGGAGGCCAAATATTCTATAGGACATCATGCTTGGATGGTTCATGCGAGCGTTGTGGTGGCTTCCAGCGTATGCCAGTATGTCAACATATGGAAAGCACGGATGAGGTGGGACAAAAACTAGTAGAGTTCGGGAAGTATAAAATGTTGCATATGCTACAAAATATGGGTCTCAAGAAAAAGGTGTGATTTGGTTATTGAGAAGATTCTAGTGTACCAGTTTATGTCCATGTTTTGTGAGAATATATTGTCTAAGTGTGAAATGCATACACATAGAGCCCGATGGTTGGACATGCAATTCAAGCTATACAAGGACACCTTTCCAGTTGGAAGCATAGTATCAGTGGTTGAATTTGTGGAGAACTACACTCTACAGCCATAGCGTGAGGTACAATCACAGTATTACAACTCCACACATGTTTCTATATTTATGCACATAGCATTCATTCATGCATCAGATAGTACAAATGACCAAAGGACGGTATTGAGGGAGTACCACTTTTACATTAGTTATGATCACACATATTCTCCAGAGTTCATGCAAGGTTGCTTCTAGATGTTCTACAGTGGTTTGGCTCAGAGGGGCATAACATACGAATGACATATAATATGGTCAGATAACTGTACAACACAGTTCAAGAACTTGCACATGTTCTACTTGTTGTGTAGGATGCATGTCATTACAAGTGTTCAACATATGTGGAACTTTTGTGAAGCCAAACATGGAAAGGGGGAGCATGATGGTGCAACAGCATGCATGAAAAGAGCATTAGCACAAGAAGAGTTAAAGTATAAAGACAGTGCAAAGTTGACAAATGCAAAATCAATCATTGAGTGGTGTAATGCTTCGATGGGTCCAAGTAATGAGGGTACGTCTTCAGTTCGTAGATTTTTTTGGTTGATAGATGATACTAACATTGCACCATATGAGGATTGTTGTACACTAACAGGATTGAGTGAGGTAAAATCATTCCTTACCTCAAATGCAAGTTCATGGAGTATCAATACATGAAAGATGGCATGCTTTTGTTCTTCATGTACAATGAAAGCCTGGAATGATTGTGAGTCAGGGGAGTGGTTTGAAAAATGGTTGACAAGTTATCTTAGACCACTTCACACATATCACCCTTTGATGGCATTGGAACTGACACAGATGGAATCATCGGTCGACTTTGACCACGTATCAGATCTAGCTCAACCAGGTGATATATCTAATTTCTTATTTATTGAAATTCCATATCGTTATCTTACTTTGTATTGTATTGGTAATGTTGACTAATTTCAAGATATTTGCTGCACATTTCATTGCAGGGCATGTTTATGTAGTTATTGCAGATGAAGAAAATGAAGAGGGAACATACTATTACTTGTGTCATTGTGTTGAGGCCAAAAATAAATTGGAGGCTCTAGTTATAGATGGAGAAAACATCGAATACCCTAAAAGCTCAGTTGTGGTTACTGGAACGTGGCTTAGAAGGTACCCACATTTGAGTGTTAAACATTGGTTGTTTCAGGACTTTGACATGCATCATAAGATTCTTCATTACTCGAACCTTGTCATGGCATCCAATGTTTGTTTGAAAAAATGTGGGGGTAGACCTTTGAACAAGACCTTGTGGAAGGTTCGTGAGTCTGACCATGAAACAATACTTGACACAATAAAGAGTAGAGCAGACCCAGATGGTTCGTTGGATTAATTTGTAAGTATATGCACATTGGTTCTTATTAATTTATACTTGTGTGCACATTAATTTTTTTGATGCCAATGCTATCATCTTCTTTTAATTTTCCTATTTGTAAGTAGCCTACTAAACAATGATTGGTGTCCCCTTGCAAAAAATGAAGATGTATGAGTCATCCAAGAGAATGTCAGCCAGAAAAGCAATGCAACATCTTCATTTTGATGGTCTTGATAAATATCAATCATGATTTGAAGCCATTAGAAAAGTGTGTGTAAATATGGGTGAGGGAATTTCAAGCTATTCATTTTAAGTTAACCTTATCATGAGCAACTATGATGTAGACATTATAAGAGCATCTAAATTTTTAACTTACTCTATTCATGAGAGGTGTTGTGAGCAATAGGTATGTTGGAATTCCTAGTGAAGATGTATGACCAAGAGTGAATAAGTTGTGAGACCTGCATTCCTTCCATCTATTTTTATTTCATTTCCATTTTGGATGCTCTTTCTTTTTCTCTTTTACTTTGCATATTTGTAAGTAAACTACTAAAAATTGATTGATCTCATGTTGCAAAAAATGCTGATTTATGAACCATCAAAGAGAATATCTGCCAAAAAAGCAATGCAACATCCTTATTTTGATGATCTTGACAAATATCAATTTTGATTTCAAGCCATTATAAAAGAGCGTGTGAAGCTTAGCAAGGGAATCTCAAGTTACTCAATTGATATTCGTCTCATAATGAGCACCTATGATGTAGACATTTAAAGCGAATCTCAAATGTATGAGTGACATTGTAAAAGATACGTGAGAACGAAGTACCTAAGGCATTGTAATGATATTTACTTGTAATGAGATTTACTCAAATACTGTAATTTTGGAGTTCATGTTTGGTGTAGTAGCACCTTGTTCTGCAAATGCCTTCAATAGGAAAATTTGCAAAATTTGAATTTTGAAATGTAAACAATGTGAAATAGTTCATGTAAAGGTCATATGTAATGTATTCAAAGTCTCAAAGAGTTTATTATGTGATTAGATAAGTAATATAAAGCATGTAAGTTCGAGAAAAACAAAGATCTTTTGTATTCTTGAATATCTACAATCAATAAAGTCCCTATTTTAGTGATTTTATGAGTTCTTCCAATTGTTCATTAAATTGTACCACCTGTATAGTAGTTTAAGGCCATGAATCTTGTTCTTTAAGGTAGAATAGTGAAGTATCTTTCATTTGAATCTATTTAGGAGGGTATCCATTGAGTTTATCATTAGTTTGAACTGATTTTTCTCAACTCGCTTTGTAAACCAATAATGACTACACCAAATTTGATAGTTTAGATCAGTGGAGTAAGTTAGTATTAGGATGTTTTAGGTGTGTGTGTGTATTTATTTGTGTAGGGGAATTCAAGAAACAAAGGTAGAGTTTCTGCTAAAGGGTTTTATGATGAATTTTCAAGTGAAAAGTGTGGCTCCAAGTGGTGTTTTCAGGAAAACTTTTCAAATGACTTCACAAAAAAATGACTGATCTAGATAGATATTATTGAGTTACAACATATACTTCAAAATCAATAGTGACTGTCTTGAAACATGTGCATCAAAAATGAACATACCATAAAAAATTCAACAACCCCCTTAACTTGTTGGGGTAGAGATTATCATGTATCCAGACCCTCAGGTCCACAATTTGTCTCAAGAAAAACTCACTCCACCATGCCAAACCAAAACCCTTATTTTATGCTAATATAAGGAGGGTTTATCGAAAGGAATGGTTCCACAGCTTAGAATAGCATGCCACCACCTCATACCTTCTTAAAATAACTTGAAAAAACTCAAAAGACAATCACCCAACCTCTATATGCAATATTTTATAAAACCCTAGGGTGAAACCTCATTTTTCATGCCCTTTTCCATCAAAATATTTAGGGGCAGAAACAAAAACCCAATAAAAATTATTCCCTTTCACTTAGAAAATTCTTGTCTGATCCTACAGGATCGCGTTGGGCCCCTCTACAAAAAATTATCTCAGTTTTAGCTATCTCGGAGTGGTTTTCCCGTGGCGGCGGATTTTCACTTGATGGAAAAGGCATCAAATGCAAGCAGTGCAAAGTTGCAAAGTGGTGCAACTTTCATTCTAAAACTCATGTGACCAAGTGGACCATTCCAATGAATTTGAATAGGTATTTTTACACTAGGTATGGTCTTCTTTTGCACCCAAACACATGGAATCCCTCTAAGCTATGTTCAATCGAATCAATCCCTTAAGAGTCCAAAGTGCTAAATGGCTACAAACTTTAGCATGTTGTTAGTCGGATACCGTGACGCTTAGAAACTTCTCGTCTGATCCTACAGGATCATGTTGGGCCCCTCTACAAAAAAATATCTCGGTTTTGGCTATCTCGGAGTGGTTTTCTCGTGGTGGAAGATTTTCACTTGATGGAAAAAGTGTCAAATACAAGCAGTGCAAAGTTGCAAAGTGGTGCAAATTTTTCTCTGCAACTCGTGTGGCCAAGAAGACTATTCAAATGTATCTAAATAGGTATTTTTAAGCTAGGCATGATCCTCTTTGACACCCAAACACGTGGAATTTCTCTAAGGTACGTTCAACTGGATCAATCTCTTAAGGGTCCAAAGTGAAAAATGACTGCAAACTTCAGCATGCTATTATTCAAACAATGTGATGCTTAGAAACTTCTTGTCTAATCCTATAGGATCGCGTTGAACCCCTCTTAAAAAAAATCTCTCAATTTTGGCTATCTCAGAGTGGTTTTCCTGTGGTGGCGAATTTTCACTTGACGGAAAAAGCATCAAATGCAAGTAGTGCAAAGTTTCAAAGTGATGCAACTTTCGTTCTGCAACTCATCTGACCAAGCGGACTGTTCCAATGTGTCCTAATAGGTATGTTTATTCTATGAATGGTCCTCTTTTACACCCAATCATGCGGAATCACTCTGAGATATGTTCAACCAGATCGATCCCTTAAGGGTCCAAAGTGCTAAATGGTTGCAAACTTCAGCATGCTATTACTTAGATACCGTGATGCTTAGAAAATTTTCATCTGATCCTACAAGATCACGTTGGGCCCCTCTTCAAAAAAATCTCTCATTTTTGGCTATCTTGGAGTGGTTTTCCCGTGGTGGTGGATTTTCACTTGATGGAAAAAATGTCAAATTCAAGTTGTGCAAAGTTGCAAAGTGGTGCAACTTTCGCTCTGCAACTCATGTGACCAAGAAAACTATTCCAATGTGTCTGAATAGGTATGTTTATGCTAGGAATGGTCCTCTTTCATACCTAAACACATGGAATCGCTCTGAGGTACGTTCAACCGGATCGATCCCTTAAGGGTCCAAAGTGCAAATTGGCTGCAAAATTCAACATGCTATTATTCAGATACCGTGACGCTTAGTAACTTCTTGTCTGATCCTATAGGATTTCATTGCGCCCCTATACAAAAACCTCTCTCGGTTCTAGCTATCTTAGAGTGGTTTTCCTATCGTAGTATATTTTCACTTGATGGAAAAAACATCAAATGCAAGCAGAGCAAAGTTTCAAAGTGGTGCAAATTTCATTCTACAACTCGTGTGACCAAGTAGACTATTCCAACACATCCAAATAGGTATTTTTATGCTAGGAATGATCCTCTTTCACACCCAAACATGTGGAATCACTCTGAGGTACGTTCAACTGGATCGATCCCTTGAGGGTCCAAAGTGCTAAATGGCTACAAAATTTAGCATGCTATTACTCAGATACCGTGATGCTTAGAAACTTCTCATCTAATCCTATAGGATCACGTTTGGCCCCTCTACAAAAACCACTCTTGGTTTTGGCTATCTCAGAGTGGGTTTCCCATGGGAGCCGATTTTCACTTGATGGAAAAGTTTCAAATGGAAGCAGTGTAAAGTTGCAAAGTGGTGCAAGTTTCATTTTATAATTTTTGTGACCAAACTAACTGCTCCAACACGTCCCGATAGGTAGGTTTACGCTATGAATGGTCCACTTTCACACCCAAACACACAAAATTGATCCAAGTTGCGTTCAACCGGCTTGATCACTTATGATGGAATGCAAAATAATGGAAAAGAGAAACATACAAATGATGGTTGAGAAGTCTGAGTATTCCACACAAAAAGCGTATGATCATTGGTGCAGAGCACCTTGTTCCACCATTTGATGAAGAAGGTCTAGTTCAGTGGTTTTAGTGATTATCTGATGGTGAATACGTTGTTCAATAGGTTGTTGTGGGTATTTTGAGCATGCTTTGTCTTGAATAAGGTCAATTAAGACCATTAGGTATGTTTTAGGGTGAATTTTGGGTCTCGTAATAAAAAATGTGAAAATTTCAACCTTGCACTAGAGGTTGTGTTTTAAGCCTTTGAAGATAAATTTGTAAATTTGTATATGAGTGTGAAAGAATGGAGTTTTTTTGATGTAATAAGGCTATTTGTAAGCCATTTGTGTGGGTTTAGAGGTCATTAGTTGTAGTCATTAGGTTGGAGGAGTCTAAAGTTGCAAATGTGTAAGTTGCTTAAAGCAACAAATTTGAAATGCAACGATTACTTGTTTTGAAAGTTGGTTTTTAGTTAGTTGAGGGCATGGATCAGTTAGAGTACCATGTATATTTTGATTCCATGTTGGTTTCAGAGAATGGCTTGAAGGTGGGAGAGATATCTTTGGCATTCTAGGCTTGACGTCTCTATGTGGTTGGCCTGATTTTGTGCAAAATCTAATTTTTGATTGTTTTCATAAGTGTTTTGTGACAAGGGTGCTTGGGAGAATTTGATTTGTGTTGGAAAAGGTTGTAAGAACCTGCTTGTGGCTGAGGGGTGTTGGGGTGAGCCAAGGTACTTGATTCCTTGTGTGGAGTAGCCTGATTAGGCCTACCTTGTAGTATTTTGTTTTGGCCTGTCATGGCTTTGTATTTTGTTGTCAAGACATGGGCCTTTGAAGGCTTGTGGGAATTGGTATATGATGCCTAGAACCAATTTCCTTGGTCTATTTAATTCCTTTTGAGTGGTTCTTGTGTTGACTGTCTTAGTTGGTTAGGTTGCAAGGAATAGGAGGCCTAGTTTGGAAGCGATAGGTTAGAGGTGGTTCCCAAGCATAAGGTGAGTTGTGTTGAGTTGGGTTGGTCATGTTGGGAGGTTTCCAAGTCTTCTCAAAGTTTTGGTCATGTCTGGTTTGATAGATTCCATGGTTGGGTAGTTGAGTTACCCTATTGAGTCAAGTGAATGTTGGAGTCTTAGTGGGCATATTTGACAGAAGTTGTGTCATATCACAACTTGGTTGAGCCAATTTGCATCACCAATGGTGCTTTGCGATTCAAAGAGTGATTGAGAGTGTGTTGCTTTGTTAAATAGACCTATTCAAAGGTCTCGGACAACGTTGAGTCCATTTCTTATTTGTATTATAAATTATAACTTACTTCCTCTTGAGTCCATTTCATATACAAGAAATAATATTGCAAAAAGTTGACATATAAATCTTTCGATGTTGATGCATCAAGAACATATTGGAATATTTTTATGAATCATTTCATGGAATACCAATTGAAAACATGTTTTTTTCTTTTAGATAAAGTTGTTTAGCATCAATAAATTAATATTCAAGACAAACCATGAAGGAAAACAATGATCAATGCTAGGGCTAACTAATTAATAATTATACACATGAATAAGTCAAGCATGTATATGTTAATAAGGGAAGCACAAGTACTCAAAAAAACGTAAGCCTCAAGAAGTATACACAAATACATACAAAGTATATGTACAAATACAAGGTATACGCATTAAAACACGTAAGACACAAAGTATACATTTGAACACACATAAGTTTTAAAAGTATACACATAAGTTGTAAAGTAGACACATGAATACACATAACTCATATCTATTGAACCATCAATTTAGAATGCAAATATGGACACCATTGATAAAAGATATTTGTATTAACCAAATAGCCATGTAGGCATACATCAATATATGTCTATAAAAGTATGAAATATATGTACAAACTAGCCATATAGGCTTACGATAATGCCATATAAGCATACAATGTCAAATATGTCCAATACAAAATATGTACAAAAATACCATGTAGGCATACAACAAAGGGCTCTCGAATCAAAAGTCATTGATCTCCATGCTCTAGGAATAAAATATTTCCCTTTTCTTTTTGATCAGATGGCGATAGGTCTGTCACTCTTTTTTTTTGTGCTCGAGGAGTGCTCCTATTGCTCCTCCTAGTGTTTAGTTCATGGTGAAGTTTTAACTGTTACAATAAGAAGTAAAGACATGAATATATATAAATTACATTATAAAAAATGATATATTTGACAAAATAATCACTTACCACCATCTCATGATCTCTCTCCACGAGGGATATATTCTCACACCCATGCTCAGGTGCGCTCAAGCCCTATATAAACCATACAAATAGAAAATAAACTACGTGAATCAATAATGATTTGATTTTTCACTAACTAACATCTATAACTTGATGAATGTAAATTAAAATTTACTAATTTTCCTCATACCTCCCTTGTTAAAGCCATTGAGGATTGTATAGTAGATGACACACCAATCTCCATTGCCCTCATCACATTCAGAGGTGTTTCATTTTGCAACATCTGAAAATAAAACAATAAATTATTCAACGTAATCAACGATGTGCATATAAACTACACAAATCTATTAAGTACAATTCATTAGTTAAAATATTTATTCTATTACCTCCATGTAGGTTTGAGTAAATCCAGCGCCACTAGGAAGTGTTCCATTGAAACCTCCAATATTAGTCTATTCAACATCAAAAATTGAATATTAAATTACAATTCGTAAAACAATGCTATTAGCATGTAATAAATTTATAATTGTTTACTAGTTACATACCCCAACGATAGGTGTAATTCATAAATAAGTAGGTGGGGGCCGGTGTATCCAGTCTCAACACTATGACCCTACAATTTTATTAAAATCATAAAACATTTTTAGTTAATCTTGCATTTCAAAATAAAAATTTAATAAATTAAATTTAATGAACATGTTAACTTTTACCCAACTATCAATGCCATATGCCTCATGCAAAATTTCAGCTTCCCTCTCCATCTCCATAGTTGTAGACGTATCCTGTGTAGTAGCCTCCTGAGTGTTGGTGGGGTCGTATGAACAAGTCGCTCCGCAAGATTGACACACATGGGTTCAAAGGCCACCACTCGAAGATTCCCCTGGATGGCACTATAGAATAGTGATAGTATGATGGATCACACTCTAGGTCAAAGTGTTTATCACCTACAATGTCTCTACGTCAGCACTTTCCTTCATGACAGAAGACATAAAAACATGCTCATGAGGTGGCCTAGCAAGAGCTTGTCTACCCTGCCACGTAGAATTCGACTATGCACCGGGTCTATCCTGAGCTGACCCCCACCTCTCCCCTGGAAATCCATCATATCAAAATAATTTAGGATTTTGTTCAATATCAACTCATTGTATAGTTTCCTAAGGAAATATTGTGGGACCTCGCAATTGTTGCACGGTGGGTAATCAAAGACCATGTACCACCTATAATAAAATTGGTCCCTAATCTGTTGGTGGTGGCACCAATGGATAGGAAACCTCTTCGCATTGAGGGTAAGATTTTGATTTGTGTATGGGTCGGTGAATAATGAGCACAAATCACCTTTTGTAATTTTTAAATCCATTACATCTTTGTATGATAGTTTATTTGCATAATAATCCCTAGCTGCTTGCCTCCTATCTTGCCATCCAATTATTTGTTTGCTAATTGAATCTACATTTTTTAACATATGTTTCAATGAATTTGCTAGGATCATTCTTTCTACGATTGAACCATTTAGATCACTCAACCTACTGATCAAATCTTCAATTTTCTTTCTTTTGTTCTCAATTTCACTCATTAAATTTTGTTGAGTGCTAGGAGGGGGTTGAGTTATTGGTGGAGGAGGTTGTTGTTGTGGTTGATTTTGATCTCGAGGATTTGGTTGGTCTTCCTATTGAGGATCTTGAGGGTTTGTAGGTTGATTTGCATCTCCTAATTATTCAAACAAATATATATCAA
This sequence comes from Sequoiadendron giganteum, assembly GCA_007115665.2. Taxonomy (NCBI): domain Eukaryota; kingdom Viridiplantae; phylum Streptophyta; class Pinopsida; order Cupressales; family Cupressaceae; genus Sequoiadendron; species Sequoiadendron giganteum. Next base: position 486,690,466 of record CM021101.1, on the reverse strand, counting down.
ATTCAACCTAAAACTAACTAATTAAAAACAAAAAGCACAAAATCCTTACCTCTCACACCTCCTCATCATCGTGGCACCATTTTTGCAAATAAATAACATTTGTTGGTGAAGATTTTTTCTGAATGGCTCTTCCTAGAATGCGAGCATGAAATATGGGGGTTTTGGTTGCGGCTAGAAGAAAAAATAGTCGAAATAAAAATGAAAACATTTCTCTTTTTTTCTTTTTCTTTTAACAAGCAATAACGTCAGCGCGTTATAACGTGCTCATGTTATTAGCTTGTTGTTTCCTAGTCTCAGGCTCGACACAACAAGCCATAATGTGAGCACGTTATAATGTGCTTGCGTTATGAATTTTCAAAAAAAAAATTCAATGTGTCCACAAAATGGCTACCCATTTCAATTCAACCGCCCCATGAAATAAATTTTCTATAGTGGAAAAGGATTTGGTGATAATGAACAAGGTATCCACAACCCTATGGAGCGTAACACACAAATAACACATCATGGTCTTGGATTTTGTCCTTTCATTAAAATCATCAAACCTTCACCTCACATCAACACCATCCCCCATCACCCTTCTACACAAACATTATAAAGTGATCCTTTGCAACGATTGAAACCAACACAAGACTCTTTGCTTAATGCCAATGTTATCTCATAAAACACTACTGATTCAGATTTTACACACTCCTCTAAGAGAGTGTAAAAATTCTCACAATCTATAGAACCTTATGTAGGGATGAAATCCTACACTAAGCAAGACACTTTTTGTTACACACAAAGGGAACACTTTCTACCCTTGATCAAGAGGGTATCTTGTTGAGACTCCTCCAAGAACTTGAAATAAATGTTCCAACAAACATTCCTCTTGTGCCTACCATCGAGTTCATGGTCACTCCACTAATGAATGTAAGGCTTTGAGTAGTAAAATCCAACATCTTAACGATTTTAGTGTTCTTCCTTATGTGGGGGCACCTCATTCCTCTAATTGATATTGATTTTCACTCTATCTTGCATCTCATCAATCCTTTCAGGCTCACTCTTGTCCTGCACTAAGTGGGGGCAAGGGGTTAGGTAGCCTTGTCCTTGTATGTCACTTTTCATCATCTCTTTTGTCTATTTGTTAACCTTTCATTAAAATTAAAGAGAAAGGTTAGGATGTGGATGACATGTCTTAAGTTGACTCACATGTGACATACTACCCTCTTCATGATGTAGGTTATCAAAAATATATGACTTGGCATAGGGATTTTCGAACAAGATATTGTATCTTCTTCTTCTTTAAAGAAATTTCTCATAGTAATGGTGTTATCAACCGCTTTAAAGTGGGGGCATACATCAACACTCACATTTTATTGTGCGATTTTATTTTTCTCACGATTCCCTCTCTTGGAAACATTAGGTATAATGTTTCCCATGATGAGACATTGCACTTTTCCTCTCTTACAAACAAGATGAGACCATTTGCAATCTTCCTCTCTTGGAGACATTACGCATAATATTCCTTAAGATGAGACATTGCATGAACTAAGAAATATCCCTTTGAACATTCCTTACACCATCATTATAAAGTCATTTTCTTTTGTGGCACCTTATTAAATTTATTAGGAGGTATAACTTTGATATGGTTTGAGCAGGAAGCCTGACCAATGACATGACTCCCCATAGCCACTTGCATGTGTATGAGTGCTTAGCAACTATGTGTTTATTTTTCACCTTTTAGGTCTTCTCACCCGACACACAACCAAGAGTCTCAGCACCCCAGAGTGAGTACACATCATCTTTTTGGGAAAACAACCTAGATATGATCCACAACTAGCTAGACAAACAATCGAAGCTTGATCCAACCTTTTCACCTTTCCCTCTTCTCTTCATTATAGTTCTTGTCATTGCATGATCATTTATCTCGTCTTGCTATAAATCATTCACCCTTGAATGTCTCCTCTTGCACTAATGTCAACTTGAATTAGGATCTTCAATCCTGGGGGCTTGACCACCTCCTTCATCTTTCTCATTCTTCACCATCCACACCATTTGGCAACTTTAGTGTGAGTTTGAAGCAAGTTCATCCTCTCACTAAAGTGGGGGCTAAATATGTCAACAAAAAGTGTAGCCTTGACACTTTTCACTCATTTGGGCCCTTTTTTGTGGTTTTTGGCCTAGTTTGGCTTAGATTCTATTGTTTCTTGTAAAGGTGTTGTGAAGTGTTGTAACCCACTTTCACACTTTTCTAAGAACCTTTCATCATAACTCAGCTAAACAACCTCCTTTTAACCCTTTTCCAAGCCTTAGTCTAAAGTGTTGTAAGGTGTTGTAACCCTCACACTTTCCTAGGCTTGTCATCAATAAATCAACCCTTTCTTATCATATAATGACCCCTTAATGCACTTATAGGTCCTATCTTTAGTGTGTTTTAGAAGTCAATCCCGAAAAACATCAATAATCACATCTTAATCCCCAACAACCAATCAAATTTTCCTAGGTGGACTAAGTCACCACCTTGGGCGACTGAGTCCCATGCAGCATTAAAATAAAAATAAACTTAAAATTCTTACGGGATTTTGTCTTCTAAACTCTAAGGTTGGCTTGTAAGGTGTTATTTTCAAGAAATTAGGGCAAAATATATATAAATAACAGTTTTCCCCTCATCTAACCCTAATTTTCATTATTATTCTAACTCACACATTCATTCACTCATCTCTCATCCACTACTCTTCTCAAGCAAGCTAGGGTTTGAGCATACTAAGTTATCAAGACATCTTTTTCGGGGCATTCGAGGGCTGATTGATGCAACACAAGATCATTCATCATGTTAAGGTATTGAATCCATTATTTCATATTTCATGCTCTATTATCTTGTCCCTTCATTTGATTTTATTATCGAAAAGTGGGTTGACCAAGGAAAACCCCCATGCCCTAACATTCAACAAGTTTTCCCTCTTAGTGTGATTCACAGTTCTTGTATGCATATTTAGCAAAGAACCAAGGTGGAAAAGTATTTAACAACTTGTCAAGGATCTTCAAAGTGGTCAAAACCCTATTTGAAGCTAGGAAGACACTTACAAACTAGATTCTATAGATTCAGACTTGGTAACTTGTTATAATCAGAAGAGAAGACCAAGAGCCACAAAGTGCACCTTAGGATCTCCCAAAATATGGAAGTGGACTAAGTCTCCATTAGTGGTGACTTAGTACCACTATACATGTATTTAATGGTTTTCTATAGATCTGAGTACCCTTTTGGCAGAAACGGGCTCCGATACAGTTTTCCTAGATCTAGGACTAGGTCACCTAGAATGGCGTAAGTGTCCCAGCAAGCTAAAATTTCAGCATCAGTAGCATTCCCAGCCTCCAATCTAGTTTTCAACTCATTCCTAGGTGCACATCTTTCATTTTTATTTTTCTATCTTGTTTTATAATCTTTCTTAGGCCATTTAACATAAGTTTGCATATCATTCTGTGTTTTCAAACATAGTTGCATTCTCTAGGTTTCACATTCATAGTTAGTTTCTTTTATCAATTCATTGCACCTAGAAACACATTCCATACACATCAACCCATAATAATTTGAATGAACCCTCATATATTTTAGGTGTGGAAGATATCTCTCCTTTTAGGTGAAAAACCCTAGAAGTGCAAGAGTACATCTTTCCCTTGAAATATTTGCGGTTCACTAGGAAACATATATATAAATATATATACATCCTATCAACAATAAACCACATATAATTTCAAGGTTGAGACAAATTTTCCCAAAAAAGGATTGAAGAAGTTGTGGAAGAACATGAGAAGGATAAGCAAGAGAAGCTTTGGTGGTGTGCCCTAAGACACCTAAATATGTGAAGAAAAATCATTCAAAAAATTAGATAATTGGAGACAAGACAAAAGTAGAATTGACAAGAAGAAAATCTACTATTGGTGAGATAAATATTTGTTTACTTTTTGAGATTGAACTAAAGACTGTAAGTGAAGCATGTAAAGATGAGCATTGGATGGAAGCTATGAAAGAAGAATTTATGCAGATTAAGAGGAATCAAACTTGGGAATTGGTCCCTAGACCGATAGATAAAAACATAATTGGCTCAAAGTGGGTATTCAAAAACAAGTTGAATGAGAATGGAGAAGTGGTAAAAAAAAAGCAAGATTGTGTGCAAGGGCTACTCACAAGTAGAAGGCATAGAGTTTTAGAATACTTTTGCTCTAGTGGAAAGAATGGAAGCTATCAATATGTTCTTAGTGTTTTCTACTCATAAATATTTCAAGGTCTATCAGATGGATGTTAAGTCTACATTTTTGAATGGTGAACTAGAAGAAGAGGTCTACATGGAAAAATCAGAAGGAATCCAGTTGTCAGATCAACTAGATATGGTTTGCAGATTGAAGAAAGATTTATATGGATTGAAGCAAGCTCCTAGAGCTTGGTATGCAAGGTTAGATAGGCATTTCAATCAGCAAGGTTTCAACAAAGGTACAACAAATAGTAATTTGTATTTTAAAATTGAAAATGATAAAATATTGATTATATTGTATATGTTAATGATATTATCTTTGGAGGAAATGAAACTATGTGTAAGATGTTTGCAAAAGAAATTCAAAAATAATTTGAGATGTCCATGTTTGGTGAGATGAATTTCTTTCTTGGGCTATAAATTAATCAAATAGACAAAGGGATTTTTATTTCATAGTCAAAGTATGTGAGAGAGATGTTGAAGAAGTTTGTGATGGATGGTTCGAGGCCAGTATGCAATCCTATGGTGACTAGTTGCAAATATGATGATTCACCTAAGGCTAATCAAAGAAAACACAGAACTATGATTGGTATAATATTGTATTTTGCTGCTACTAGATTGGATATTATGCATGCAATCTGTCTTGTGGATATATTTCAAGAAGATCCTATGGAAATTGCTATTGTTAAAAGAATATTCAAATATTTGAATGACACTCTAGATTATGGCTTATGGTATCCTAGGGATACTGACTTTACGCTAAGTGCTTATATAGATGCAAATTGGGTTGGATATGTGGATGACAAAAAAAATTACAAGTGGTGGTGCATTTTTTCTTGGTTGCACATTGGTGGTATAGTTGAGTAAAAAGCAAGATTCGGTTTCTTTATCTACTATTGAAGCTAAGTATATTGTTGCTACATCTTGTTGTACACAAGTTTTATGGATGAAACAGACATTGAAAAATGTCAAAGTAATATATGATGATACTATTTCTATATTTTGTGATAATACAAGTGCGATTAACATTTCAAAGAATCTAGTAATGCACTCAAGGATAAACCATATATCTATCAGGTATCACTTCTTGGGAGAGAAGGTTGTGGAGAATGAAGTTAATCTTGAGTATGTACCTACAAAAGATAGAATTTTTGATATATTTACGAAGGCTCTTCTTAAAGATACTTTTGAGTATCTCTGAGAGAAGTTAGGGGTGATTTCCCCTCCTTTTTTGAACTAGATGCATATGGAGATGGATGTGTCTTTATTCTAGACTGATGCTCTAGTGGCTACCTCTCAGGGGGAGTAGGTAGTGTCATGTGTTGTCATTAAAAGAGCATTTTTTTTCTAATGTAAAAAGGGAAATCAATGTAAAATATCCTTTGCCTTTGCCATTTATTTCAAATGGGGAGATGAAGAAGATGTGAGATGAGGAATATGTGAAAAAAAGAGTAACTACTAAAGGGGAGAAACAAAAGAAAAATCATGAAAAACATGTTCAGAGCTAGTGTGTTGTTTTTAATGGTTTTTCACATCATGTGTTGCCATCAATGACAAAGGGGGAGATTGTTGCTAGAATGAAGGTGTTTTCATTGATTTTAGATGGTTAACTGGTTATCAATTGGTTGTTGTTGTCATTGATATCATGGATGCAAGTAGTTGGCTGTATATGTCAAGGATATTGAGAAAATTGTAATGAAGAAAGGTTGCAGGGTTTCAGTGGTTGCTTCGGGTTTTGCTTCTATGTTTGTGTGGTTAATATATGTTGATCATGGTTTTTGGAAGCTACTATATCTAGATTTTTGGCTTCTGATTCATTGTACAGTGCGAGTTATGTTCACGAGTTGTGAATTGTGGTTTTCTATGTATCTGGCTAAGGTCTGGGAGAAACGTTGTTGGTCCAGATTTCTTTTTAGTGGAGTATTATGAATTTTGGTTCTAGAGTTAAGCTATTATGATTATGTTGAAGATAATTTGGGTTTCTAGAAAGATTTCATCATGCTAAGGGTTGCGTGTGCTTAATTGTTCTATGTGTTTTACACCGGTTTGGTTGACCTTGTGTTGAAAACTAATTTTGAAGTTCATGAAGTGTGTTGGGACTTATTTGGGTCCTCATCAAGTGTGTGTTTAGGTCACCCTCATTCTAACTCCACCCTAAGATGTTTGACATTGACCTAATTTGAATTTAAAAATGGATGGTGGACTTTGGATATGTTTCAAAGTTGAAGGTGGTATAAATACAAGATGAGTTATTGGTAAAAGATGGAAAAAAGAGATGAGTTCAAAGAAATAGAGTAGATAGATTTTAAATAGATGTGCAATAGTGTGTGTATGTGAGGGGAAGATCAATGTGAATTCTAAATGTTGAGTTTTCGGATGTAGTGAGCTGAAGGTGTACTCTATCATTCATGCATGTCCACAAGTGGTTGAGAGAATTGTGGTGGAAGTATCTGTTGCATTGAGATTGTCTTCTCTCTGTAACATATCTCTTATATCTCCTTTGTATCTTTATGGTAGTGAGCCCTCCAGGTGGTTAAAAATTGTTGGACAGTGAGTCTTGATCCAAACATTTAGTCCTATTTTGGTAGTGAGCCTTTTTTGGACTAGTGAGCCTTTGTAATCAATTTTGATATCCTTTATATTGTGAGATAATCCTCACTGTGGTTTTTCCCTCATTGGGTTTTCCATGTAAATCTGGTGTTACTATGTTTATGTGATTCTTTTCAGTTTCTTCCCTTGCACTTAATGTTTAATCAAATTTACCAGAGTAAAGGATTTCTGATTGATCTAAGTTTTGGTGAATGTTTAAAAGGTTAAATTTTCTACAATTGATTCACTCCCCCTCTCAGTTGTCTTGTTCAAAATTTTTTGTGCATCTAGTATTTAAGTTAGTATTAAAAAATTCTAGATTCTACTAATTTTCATGTGTTTTATAGTCATGAAAGTGAGGGTATGTTGTTTATATATTCTTGTTCTTCTATTTTGTTCATTTAAATTTATCATATGATTTAGTTTCTAATTTTTTAAATATATCAATTTCATTTCTTAATACTCCAATATGTCTCTAATATTATGATTAGCTAACTCTTTTATTAAGGATTCAAATTTTATTCCAATTCCACTCCCTTCTATGCTACTAACATGCCTTATATAGAGTCAATAGTATATATTCCATAGTATCTATATTTCATACCTTGGGTATGAAAAAGTATTTATCATGTGACAAGTATAACTCATCATGGAACTCTAGTGTTTCATTAGTTATCCTTAAATTATACTACACAAAAAATGCCCCTATTTCTATAATTATGTTAATTATATTTGAATTTAAAATATTAACTCAAAACATGACTATCAATGGGGCTTTGCCTTTTGTTGGTTCTCAAATAAATCAAATGATCTAAATAAAATAAATCATTACTCAAGGATATTTGAATCAAATTTGGCTACTCAAGATAAAAGTTAGTTATTCAAGATATGATATAGTTATTGAAATAGAACAATATTTATTTAGTGTTTCATCTTCAAGATTATGTTAGATTTTATCATGTATTAGGTCCAACACCTAATTAAGGAAAAAGAGTATTTAAGGAATAGGATAATCATATAATTTCTCAATGATATAGTTGAAGAAATTCATTAGAGTTTGAGAGAGGTATATCTATGTTTTAAATTTACCAGGAAATTTCAATTTTATGTAAGGTCTTATATATGTCCATATAGAAAGGAAACAAAGGTAAAAGTGTATTAATCAAGAATTTTTTTATCAAACATGTAAAGCCCAATGGGGGCCTTATAAATGAAAATTTTGTGGCATTCATATTCATACAATTTATAAAATGGCTTCCTAAGGAAGAAAGTACAAAGGTAGAAGGTTAGATACATGTAAGTTTATTGCAAAGAAAAAGATAAACAAAGAGGATGGAAAACTGCATGCCTTTCCCATGGATATTGGATATATTAAATAATTTTTCAACAAGAAGGTAGAGATCAATGGACATGATGAATTTATAACTAATCAAATATTTAAAAGAGGCCCTTTGAATGAATATGAATTTAATCATTAGAGCATGAAAGTGATGTTTGGATTCATTATGGAAACAAGAGAGAGGTTAGAGAAAATATATAATTTTGTGATTATTTTGGATAAAAATTTAAGAGATGTATCAACTATTATCAAATAAGAATTCAAATAAATATAAAAATTAGGATAATTAATGAAGAAAATATTGTCATCATCTAGATACCTGAAAAACTGATCAACTAACCAAGTATCTAACATGAAACATAAATAACCTACAATACTCCTACAAAATATTTAGAAGAATATGGAGAACATGAGCCATTAATTTATTTTAAAAATCCAATCTATTTTAATGACTCGTGGATTTAATTAGCCAAATTCTACTATATTCCAATTACATTGATTTTTTAAATACCCTATATTTCAACTTATTAAGTTACAAAAAAATTTAGAAAGTAATAATTTTGTACAAGTTAGACTAAAATATTAATATAGAATTAGTTAACTTAGTTGCTTTTCTTTTTATTTTCCTAGTCTATGATCTTAATACTAGGAGAAGATCCTCTTCATTAAAGTATAGACATAATAAATTAGAAAAATTATCTCTATCAAGTGTGGATTCAAGTATTGATACCTATATATGAGGATGATGGTCTATGCATTAAAATTGAATATTTAATAATAATTAATTCAAGTTTAGTTATAGCTTCATGGTTGATTTTTCCATCTTATGAATCTAGAATGTTTTTCTAATAAAATATATGATTTATCTCTTAAACTCTTAGATCTTTTTATATTTGTTTTAAAAATTCATTAAGAAAATATTAGATTAAAATTATTATAATATTAGTTATTATTTTTTTTTGAGAATTAAGTTAAATGGATTCTATAATGACATGATAAATTATGTGATGTTGAATCCATATAAACTAATTATCCTATGAATAATAGAGAAGCTTTACAAGAAAACTAATTCATTTTATAAGTGAAAAAGAAATATTTGAGAGGATGATACTTTTTCTAATAGTCTACAAATAAGAACTTGACATTCGAACATCTTACATATTGCTTTCAAAATTACTCTAGTGAGTTAAGAATTAATCATATAGACCTTGGAGAGATATTTGGTAATATATCTAAAGGTAGGAAAATTCGCATATAATCCATTTTCCTAGTTTGATCATGTCATTTTGACAATTAATAGATTTATGTTAGAAAGAAGTACATCAACGATATAATTGAGACAAGTTCTTACAAGGGATGGGTTGAAAAAAGGAAAAAATAGACTACCAATGTTCATCCAATATTATGAAACTAGGGATCTAACAAATGAATCCCCAAGACTAGAAATATTAAATTAGATTCTATCTCCATGAGTGACTTTGATGATAATTTTAAAATAGTAAATTTATATTTACATCTTCTTATGGACCCGCCAAAATATTTTTTCAATCTATTTGTTTTGATAATATAAAAGAGGAAGGGATAAAAACCATTTAAAAAATAGTCATAGAGGTGATAAAGTGGGGTCTCACAAGGAGAGAGACAACAAAAAAGAAAAAGAGATAAAAAACTAAAAGAAACGGACTAGCCCAAGACCAACAACTCGAGGAGACCAATTAATAGCTTTTGATTAGGGTTAAAGCGGGTTTTTATGGGACCCAAAACCCATTACAAGATGGTTTTGAAGGGATCTAAAACCTAGTCACACCAAAGCATGTTGTTAACAAGAAAATCTGCAAACCAACATCTCAAAAACAACAACATCAAACAAAAAATCAAGATTGCACAAGTTGCAACAAATAAGTTTTGAAGGGACCTTGAACCCTAGACAACCAGGTTTTAACTAAGACTTGAAACCCTTAGGTAAAGAAAGACACAACCTACATCAGCTAGGCATCAACAAACCAACCACTCAGTAAAAAACCCATCAAACCAATAAAAACAATCATCTTAATGGTGTATAACACCATCTTACCTCTAATCAACAACACTATAAAATCCAACCACCCCACCTCTATAGAGGGGTTAGAGAGCATAGCTAAACATTGAAGCACATCAACCTTCTTGCAACACCACACCACTTGAGATTCCATCACCACCTCCACCTCAAAATGAGGGAGCTCCCCTCTAGTATAGGAGAGGAAGACATGAAATCACAAACCTCTGAAGCCTTCACCCTTCTACCCAGACATGCTCCACCTCAAAAGGAGAAAGAAAAAGAGAAAATAACTTCCCACCAAAGGAGACCAATTATTATTTTCCAAGGAGGTGAAGTCCTTTAATGACCTTCCACTCCTTGGTAATGGAATCCAACTTGTCCTTGAAGGAAAGAACATTGGGACTGTGTTAATATTTTCTAACCAACGTGGTAGGCAAGACATTCTCTTTGGATTTACCTTTCTTTCTAGAGCTAGAAGGGGAAGCTACAAGAGTTTCATCCCTTTCTATCTTAGCATGAATTTTCTTTAGCTTACATTGAAAGACCTAGATGGTCACAACTATGTTCTTAATAGTCTCTTTTCTATATTCAATAATTTATTGTAAATGAAATAGATTTTTTCCTAATTACTTTGAATAATAACAACCTTATTTCTTAAATTCATGCAATCCTTTTACAAGCTAATAGCCTCCTTTAAGACCTCAACCTCCTTTTCCAACTTGTCCCAATTATCAAAATTATTATCCATATATCTTTCAACATCTCCCATTGCTTCTCATCGACTCCCTCTCTAGGATAATACCAAGCCTTCTTTAGAATAAAATACTCTAAATTTTGGATCTTGTTCTTGGCCATAAGAAATTGTACAAGCTTCCATTTGAGAATGTTAGTTTGTATATTTTTATATTTACATAGATCATTAACTTTTTCACACAAATAAACACAATTATCACACGGATCTTTAGTCATGACCTAAGTATGAGAGGGAGGGGGTCTAACAAAGATGATAGGGGATAGAGTATAGTTGGCAAGTGATTCCTTACGGGTGAAATCTAGGGATCAGAACCAAGATGACCCAATATCATCATAAAAAAATGGAATCTAAGGGGGGGCCACAAAAGAAAACTTTTTCTTTCCTAAAGAAGTTGGGGAATTAGCAACAATAGATTTTTATTTAAAGGAATAAGGGGGGTTGGAACGAATATTACTAATCTAAGGGGATGGGGGTTATTTTAGCAACCAAGGTAGGGGTTCCAAGAGTTTTAGATGTGTTATCTGAATACATACATTTTTGGAAGAGGAAGGGGTTAGTAATATGAGGGAGCAAGGAGAAAATAAAGATGAGGGTAAGATTGTACTATTATAGCCAATAGATTAATGCCTAGCGGAGAGGTAGGGACTTTCCTTTTTTTAGCATGACTTTAACAAATTTCTCCAATGAAGAATGTATCTAGAAAGAAAATTTTATTTTCACATTAATTCTGAAATGTTTAAGAATAAGAAAACATTGAGAGTGGAATATTTTGTACCAATCTTGAAGGGTACAATACCTCATAAGAACCTCTAAAAATTTGTTTCAAACCCCTGAGATCTCCTCTCTATTGAACCCATTTTGTAGATATTTGATCTTCTTACCCCATTTCAAGAAATGATACATTTCCTTCTATTAGTTCCCCTTAGGTTTTTTTGGGAAGTTCGCTCCTTCCATGGGAAGAAAAATAGCTACTAATATCATCTCCAAGTTGGTTATATAAAAAAAAATCCTCTAACATCTATTAACTCATCATTGCAAGAATTAGCAAACTCAACTGAAAGGGTGGGGTCATGGCCTTGCATCACCTCAAAGTAGGAGGCTAGATTACCCTTCTAAAGAATAGAGTAGAATTCTTATTTATTCTTCAAACACTCATAGTTATTAGGCTCCTCTTGAACTATATCACCACCCATAGTAGATGATGGAGTAGTGGTAGATTACAATTGGAAACAAGTAAAGGGTGATTCTAAAAAAATTTGGAAGACAATAAAAAGGAAATATAAAAAATAACTTACTAGAATGAATTGAGAGCAAGAAGATATCAAAGCTCTCTAAGAAATGGGGGTACATGTAATATTTACACACTTGATATATTTTCATATCTCTTTCTAGCATGGGAGGTGCAATTAAATTATTCTTCATTAATAGTCAAATCTCTCACCTACTCTGAAATTTGATTCATATCATCCCAAAATTTAATTTTTTGGACAAAGGACCCTAAGTTTTCCATCATATATATAAAAATATTTCCTTCTCAAGAAATATGCATTAATTTTCTATTCTCAAAGTGCATCATATCATTGTGAGAGATCTCAATGAAATCATGGAGCTCGACCAGTTGGGAGTGGCTTCCCCATTCAACACCATGATAGAATTTTTAGAGTATCCTTCAATAATCAATTTTATTAGACCTTTTCATTTTTGTCAACTAGATACCATGATAAGAAGCCACCACCTCAACAAAGATTTATGACTAGATACCCAAATTAACAACATAAGAAAATATCAACATGCCCTATGATCCCTTAGGATATTTCAAACCATTTTTTGGAATTAAACTTGTCAATATATTTTTTTACCTAAAGATATAGTTGTAAGCCCACTAGTGGGAAAAGAAATGGATACTAAACAACATCCTACATGAGCTAACGAGGTTGTGAGAAAATTGTTGTATTTTGGTCACTCTAGTTTGTGTGTATCTTCAAAAAAAAATTTGATCTTAAGAGGGAGTGGAGCTTAGTATTTCAAACACACTTGTAGAGAAATTTTTGGCTCTAATGGAGATTATATTGATAGGTTATTCTTCTATGTTGGCTCCAATATTGATTTTATTAGGAAATTGATCAAATATATTTAAAACATTAAAGGAAGTGTTGTGGTAAGTTCCATGAATGAAGGTGTTTTCCTTTTCTCTATTACCTCCATTGAAAACCTTAATAAGGTCCTTATTGAGGATCTATGATTCATGGGTAAAAATAATGAATCTTTGTAAATGTAAACTAGGATTTTACCCTTAGGCTAACCTGTGTACTATTGCACCTATTTGGATTTGGATCCTTGGTTTTCCCTTTGAGTTATAGGATGAACAAGTATTTATGGGTATCACCAACACCTTGGGACAATACCTACCTATGGATGATGTCATAAAAAAAACACTATACTATTCTTTACAAGAATGTGTGTTAATTTTCAAGTGAATTATGTTTTCCCTAACACAATCTCACTCTAATTAAAATCTAGGAAGTGGACTCAAAATATCCTCTTTGAAAATATTATGATCTATTACCAAAATTATTCAAATTTTGAGCACTTGGTGAATAAAATCCTTCTAAAAAATATAGTAACAAAGGCTTGAAAATAAAAATCCATATAATGTAATGTGTAGACTATATCCAACCTTGAATCTAATTCATTAGTGGAGGTGTCTTTTCCCTAAAAGGCCGATTCAACTAGAGAACACAAGGAGAATGAATTGGAGGGAGTGACTTGTCCCCAAAATTTTGATTCAACTAGATTAACCTAGGTAAAAAAAATATAGCTCTACCCTTTCCATATGGATATTTTGAAACTATTAAACTCTTCAAAACTCCCCCTTCTAAGAAGTTGGATGATAGTAAGCTAGATATATTGATCACATCTCCCCTAGAAAAAAAGCTAGTCAAGGAACTATTTCAAGTTGAGGGAAGGATGAAGTAGGCTAGTTTGGTTAATACAGTGGTAGAATACTAAAAAGGGGTTTCCCCTTTAGTCCCCTCGAAGGTGGATATCTCACCAATAAATCACTTGGTGGTTTTAATTTATTTTCTAACTTTGAAACCTACGAAATTTCACAAAGAGATTTTTTGTATTAATAATAGAGGAGACAAAAAAGGATACATAATCAAAGAATTATCTTGACACCATCATAGTCAATTTTTTTTCTTTCCCCCTCTTATATTAGAAGTTATATCCCTCCCTTCTTATGGCCTATTAGTTATTAGTTACATACATGTATGATTTATATTTTCTTTATAGTGAGTTTACTATGCAAAATTTACGAAAGGATATATGCATCATATACAAAAAAATTATGCAGCATGTATAAACATTTTATTCACATATTCTTTCTCTCATTGCAGGAGTCAAGGTCATTCAACCCATCAAGGGTTTTTGCGGCCATCAGTTCGTCCTTGGAGAAGACCTCTTCCACTTCCATTTTCTCATTGGTATGAAGCCTTTGAGCCCTAATTCTATGTCGCTCCTCATTTATTTTGGCCTTTTCATTGAATTCATTTTGGAATTTTTCAAGTGCAACCATGAAGGTGGCTAGAATGGGTTGTCCTACTTGCCAATTATGTCCAAACTTGACTTCATTTTGATTGATTAATACCATCCCATCCTTTAAGAGCTTGATAAATTTTCCTTCAAAAATATTCATAGTCATGACCATTTGTGAAGCAATATCAGATAGTATGTGTGTGATAGTTAAAATCGGGGAATTAGCAACGCAAATCCAACACACATCAATGAAATGTCTTACATGAAAGAGATTGAAATAACAAAACAAACTGCTATATCTACTCTTTAAAATCATTTCATAGCTCTCTAATCTTAAGGATCCTCAAATTCATGAATTCTCTCATATCTATTATGTGTTGCACATGAGTTCATTAGATTACAACCTAAGAAACAAGAAGATTTGTGAAATGAAAAGCTCATGCCTACGTTAATATTTATTGCTATTGATGTAATAAAAATATAAATGCAATTCTATGATAAACACAATAAAAACTAATGCAATACTAAAATGCTACAACGTAAAATTGCCATGATAACAATGCTAAATGCTATGCAATTATAAAATGCTCTCAATTGCTAAGATAATTCATGTAGCATAAGTTTATGATCAAATCCTCTTGTTAAAAAGTTGTAGTATGGTCTCCTATTTATAGATTTTTCCAATCCTTGGATGAGGTGGCAGAGATGAACGGTCGAAATCGTGATCCTGAGAGACCAACGGTGGAGCACAAAGAGGTTGGAAGAATTCATAGAGGCTGCTCCATTTGGAAGGGAAAATCATCCAAGTGTCAAAGAACATCAATTGAAGGAAGGAGCCATGTTTCTCCAAATTTGTTAGGAGGTTGTGGATGGATATTCCTAATTTAGAAATTAGGAATAATTAAAATCATGTGGCATGTGATGATGTGGAGGGTGAATTGGAGGAGGTTAGAAAATTATGGAGAAATGTGGAAAATTTGAATTAAAGAATTCAAATTTAATTGAGAGGGAATCCATCAAATAAATAAATTTTAATTATACTTGTGTATTTAATTAATTCAAGAGGGAAGATGATTTTGGAATAGAGGAATTAAGGTGGTGAACTATACAAATAAATTAATCAATTTATTTATATAAGTAGAGGAATTAAGATTAATTAATTAAATAACTGGTATTTAATTAATTGTGCTCCAGACCATTTTTATGTGTATACATTTTCCCCCTCTTTGAAGTGTTGTGCTTACACATTACTTCAAATAAAAAAAAAGATATGCCCCAGATGCAGGATTTTCATGTGATGACGGATATATGCACCCTCGAGAGATAAATTGGTGGATTTTTGAATTTTTTCGGATTTTTATTTTTTGAAATTATTGATGATTTTGAAATTTTTGAAAATTTCAGCATGTTTCAATGATTTATCTCCCGAAAATAGCAATGAGATCTACCCCGTGTTAGTGTTTTATTTTTCCAACTAGGCTTTGAAACTCTCTAAGAGGTAGCCAACCTCCATATTCAAGAACCACAAAGGCTAGTGGCCAACTGAAAAGATTCAGTCAAAGACTAACATCTCCTACACATCTGGTTATGCACGACCAAGGTGGGTAAACCTATACAATGCCCAAAACTTAAATGCAACTATATACTGACATTTCTTTTTATAGCAAATAATTTCCAATTCAAATATACTAAATAAAGCATTGACAACCTCAAATATGGCTAATTTCTCAATAAATCAATACTCACTCAACAATTGAGAGGCATAACATAACATTAAACCTCAACTAAACAAGGATTTAAAATTATTTTGAATTTAAATTTTTTTTGAGAATGCATCAAGTTGAATAATAGGTCAGTGCCTAACTCTAGGTCACGAAGTCAAAATACATAAAATGAATTCATCAACAAATGAACTTCAACCAGTGGATTCAAACTATCAATGCATTACACCAATAGATCCACTCTTGTTGTCAATCAAATTCTTCTTAGCTATCCAACCTGCACACTTGAAATCACAATTATCTGCTCAAAGGAATTTGATCATTTCTTTGAAATAGACCCATGAACAGATAAAAAATTCCCAGGGAAACTGATATGATAAACTCAAACATACTTTGTATTATTGAATTCAAATGATTTAACATGTACAAAAAGATGGAGACAATATGAAGACATTCATGATTTAATTGCCCAAATTGGCTGACATTTTCTCATGAAATCAGCAATTACAGTTTATAGACTCAGCTAATGACTCAAAACCAGCATATCTCTATCTACCCAGCCCATATACAATTTCATAACCCAATCTCAGAACCCTTTACAATGAGAGAAAAAGAGAAGATATAGAAAATAGAAGAAACCAAGATCAACCCTAAATTGCATCCACAGTTGACAACTGGCAGCTTCATCCTCCGTTGAACAACAACAAGAAAAACATCTCTCCACCGTGAAGAATTTCCATTTTACCTAGCTACTGGAAAATACCTCTTTACCCATGAAAAACTTCTCATATTTCTGCTCTTTATTTGTTGTAGAAAGACTTTATTTGTTGTGGCTAGCTTTTATTTTATTCATCTCAGTGAATAAAATATTCTACATAGTGAACATTCTATTCAGTATATAAAATTATTTCCCCTATATTTTCACATGTTTTATCTCCAACAATACAATGTTTCACTTTTATATTTAATTCTCTAGTAGAGAATATCTCACATGCAATTTTACATTCACCCACTTTTAAAGTATTTAACTTTAAATAGAACCATTTAAATATTGCATTGGGCAATATTCAAATCACGTGGACCACTGTTTACTCCAACCATTAAAACATTAACCTTCATAAATTTTAATGAAGGACTTTCTCTTTTAAAGATTTTATCGGGCACATAAACCTTTCACTTTTAAAAGAAAGATATTTTACCTCATTTTAAAATTTAATACAATATGCCCCTCAGATAATAAAAACCCTTGAGTATTAACCCATCGGGTAAATAATTCTAACCATGCTTAATATTTATCAACGGGTATGTAATAACAATACCCATGCCTCCCCCCTCAAAATATTTGCCTTATAAATGTCATACCAATAAAAATTTATTGGGCCCACTTCCACCAACCTCGCTCACCTCACACCCCTCTTGCCAATGTCATCATACCTCCCGCAAGGCTTACGAGCAAGGGTCGAGATTGCATCTACGCCCCACATTTTCCCCCTGTCGTTGATCTTGCTCTTTGCCCTAATTATTCTTCAATCATGCTTTCTTTCAATGGTGGCAAGTTTTGTAAGCTTGGTGATGGCCTCATTTGTTTTAGATCGAGCATCAAGATAGAGATGTTTCACAGCAGCTCTGTGTACCCTCAAATAGCACAATGGCTTCCCACACATTAACAAACAATGTCTGGTTTCCATCGAATATTGAATCCACACCAATAAGAGTTTGGGAGGCTCTACCATAATGAGATCTCCTCCATTTTCAATGGCGTGGGTAGTAAAAGTGAGGAAGATCATAAATTTCTCGCACTATAGCTTCCAAAATGCATCTGCCTTAAGGTTACCAATCTCTTACAAATCTAGTTTGTACATATTATACTGCAATGGCATCCATTTAGACTCGCGCATAGTCCTCAAGCTAACTTCTCCATAATCGATGCATTAATGGATGAGCATACCCCTGTTCAAAACCATGCCAATCATTGCAAGTTGTGGGTGCTCCCTTTCTTGTGCTGGCGTGGAATTCACATTTGTTGTTTTGATAGATGCACATACATTGCAATATTGGCATTCCTTGAGACTACATTTATTAGCATTTTGTTATCTTTTACTTTGTTGGGTGTGCGTACCCTACCATCTGCATCTGCCTGTTTCTAAGGCCTTTTCTACACGTACTTTGCTACTGGCATTCCAATGTGGAGGCATTGCCAACAAATCCATTTTGTTCATAACCTGCAATCATGGCTTTCCACATTTATTTGGATCCCTCCATGTTAATTTGTATTTTCCTAAGTTCTTTGATGGAACTGTGCACCCTATTCCATAGCTTCTATGTCATGCTTGAAATTTTCCAATGCCTTGTCTTATGCTACCGTGCCCTTTCATTCCTCAATGCTCAAATGCAAGTCTATATCCTTACTCCCAATGGCGCCCACCTTCAAAAGCCCTCATCCACTAGCTCCTTGTGTTCTTCCAGGTGTGGCTTCCTCTATATCACATAACTCGCTTTTCATTTTGGGAGTTGTCACTTTGTACCTATGGCGTATTCTTATTGTTCCTTTAATGTTCGTTGAATTAATAACATCAAGAAATCCATTACTTATATAACATACAAGAGTCATCCATCTGTGTCATATTGGGTGCACAGGCCATCACACTATTCCTTGAATTCATTTCATTGTTTTGCTTGCTCAAGGGTAAAAGAGTTCAACCCATCCAATTGGAAAACACCCTGAACTATGCCTTCATCAAACCTATCAAACAATGAGGATCAATATTATAAGGCACCATTTCTTGGTTTAATTGATCCCCCACATGCTCAACATGGCTATCCTCTTCATTTCTATTTTTATTTATCAATATACATTTGTTTGGAAACTTCTAAGGTCTTTTTAACAAAACCACCCTGTGCGCCCTCTAATGACTTCTCGGTCTATGCCACTGTTACCAAGGAATTTGAGCTTTTAGATAAGTTGATTCATTCTTGAATCCTTGATCCTCCTTCAAAATACATTGCCCCCATCAGCATTTTATTAAAATATCTCTGCACTATCACATCTTTAAGTATTCCCATATTGATTTTCACATCTCATTGAGAATCATCCCAAGCCTGTCACTGAGCTTTTGCCTCCCATGGTATTAAGGTTATCTATACTACCATAACCACCATAGATGTGAAGAGTGCAATTGTATTGAATTTTAAAAATAAAACATGCTCCAATAGCCATTACATTACCTTTACAAAATTAAGGCAATCCAACATCAAATTGAACACAAACCTTACCCACATCTTACCAAATATTAATGCCATCAATGCTTTTGTCAAGTATTGGAGATATTGCATTTGTTAGGAAAATTGGAGAATGAACATTCACTTCTTTGACTCACAAAAGAGTGCTTCAAAATTTTGAGTTGTCAATTTACTAAGGAAGGATCTTATCATTTTATTTTTCAATTTTCCTTGTTTTGATCCATTTTGAGCCTGGAACATAGCTGCAAGACCCATTTTTATTCAAGTGAACACTACCTTCTCATAGTCCTCTGCTTCCATGACACAAAAGCTCTTGAATTTACAACCATTTACTTGAAGCGAATTTCACAATTATGCAAAGCATGTCGGGCCCCATATGGGTCCAGCTAAGAGAAAAATTGTTTTCAAACAAATTTATGCTCAATTGACCCTGGGACAGCTTCTGAATGCTCTTGAAGTGAAATGATAAACTGGGTTATCAGTAAAATTTGGTTTTTTGCACATTTGAAAAATGACAAAAACTAGCCTAGTTGGCTCGGGAATCAATCTGAGAAACTAGTCAAAAGACCCCCAAGAGTCACAAATACTTATAGACATGTAGAAATTTGACCCAAGAATGCAGTGCAATAAATGGCTTGACAAAATCAATCATGAAGCAAAAGTTATTAACTGTCAAAGTTGCCTAGTTGAACTTTCTGCAACAACAGCCTATTATGAAACAATTAAAACTCACGAAATCACCTTGTTGAAAAAATATCAAATCAACTCTTGGCGAGCTGACACTGGACATACTAGAACATTTAGATACCCTGAGTATATGTGCAAAATGGATCTACTTGAAACATCACTGACCAAAGGATATTAGGTGCCGAAGTTGACCACCGAAAAAGGTTTCTGGAAATGCAGGTGTAAAACAAGAGAAATTACATTTGATTTTGATCTGTTAAAAATATAAAATCAGATCATGAGGCCCTGAAAACTGACATGTGAGATCATCTTGGTATGGAGAATGCAGAACAACATTTGTGCTGACTTGACAGTCATCCAATTGCAAAATGCAAGCTCAAACGAGAGGTTACTTTGCAAAATAGACAGTTTGCAAACAACAAAAAAGTGTCAAAACCCCTCAGCTTCATTTTTCAAAACCCTAACAAAACTCATTGTGGAAGGATGAAAATTGAAATGCACACTCACATATGTCAATTGAAAATTTTTGCAAATGGGTTTTGCACCAAAATCAACAGGCCTCAAATTATGACCTTCCAAAGTAGGTCACACATATTGATCCATCAGGTGCACTTTTGAAAGTGCAGAGGCAAAATCTTCAAAATGGGCATTTCAAATTTGCAAAATTTGAGAGTGCCAACACCTCAGTTGATTAGTTGATGAATTAAGCCTCTTTGAAAAATAAAATGAAACAATGCCACTTAATTACCTATTGGAAACAAGCTACACTGAGAAGGGGGGTGAATCAATGTTGTGCAAAAATAAACTTTATTAACCTTTATCTTCAAAGCACTTGTGCTTGAAACATTTAACCATTATGCATGAACAAGAAGAAAACAATCACAACACCATAACACAAGAATTTTTACATGGAAACCTTGTTAGGGGAAAAACCATGGTGGATGGCCAATCCACAATATGATTCGAGTATACTCAAATGAAGTTTACAATATGGGAATATACTTATATTTAGGCACACTTCCTAGAGCTCACTGCTTAAAGAAGACTCATTGTCTTACAAATAAATTCAGATGAAAACCATCTGAGAGTTTGAAATGAGAAAAATAACATCTACATATACTCGGTTACATTTCCAACTAGGCTCAATACTCGATCTTCTGTCCTCCAGACTGATTCTACACTTCTCCTCTAATCTACTCATAATCGCAACACAAATACTTTATGCACAAGTGAAACTATGCATTATCGCCCTTCTGCTCTGCTCTTATTCATAATTCACATCAACACACTTCATCACTTCTCAAAATGATGTGAATGATCTCATATATATATCCACAACTAAGAATTAATCACCCATATGTCGGCATCAATAAAACACAACAATATTTACAACTGTCAGCTCAAATCATGAGTAAAGTATAATGCGCATCCAGAATGGTTGGCCACAACTTAGCTAGGACCCAAACAAATATTCTCGAACACAAAAATACTTAAATAATTACTTCCCAAACATCCACAACATGATACATTCATGAAGTCAGCTCCAGTACTGATAAAACTGAGAATTAGCCAACCGGATATTCCAACTCGCACATGAATCAATACAAGGCACTGAGATTCATGGATAACACTAAGAATACATCGATCAAACTTCCCTAGGATACATAGCACAAAATATTAATAGAAAATATTCATGTGAATCGATGAACACAAAACTGTCAGATGCTCTATTCTTCCTTAACTGTTTGCAATCTAACTATCGGTAGGATAAATTGATGATGCACAGATCCAATCACCTACTGGGGTTTCCATCAATGAAAATACAAAAATATATTCACAGTGTCTCTTGCCAACAATCTCCCCCTTTGGCATTGATGGCAACACTTAGTGAAAAATGACTAAGTGTCAGATCAGTACCAACATCAATTACACTGCCAAAATTTCAAAAACCAAACTCTTCTCCAAAATACAATTCTCCCTTGGAGATGATTATGCATTTTTCACTCTTCTCTCTCCCCCTTTGACATCAATGGAAAAGGAAGGAATCCACATAACAAAAATCAAACAAAAACTGAAAATATCTGAAAAATCTTTCTTCAGCAGAGTCAAATTCATGTCCCAAACTCTTTTGAGACTTTCCAAGATTGTTATGTGTCCACAAACCAAGTAGGATTGTGCCTCTACAAACTCCAATTTTGTTGGATCACCCACTACCTTAGCATCTTTTGCTTCTTTTAATGCACTTATCATAATTTCTATTTTTGGGCCAATTAGACCTCTAAGTTCACATGCTCTTGCAACAATTTTGTCATTTTCATGCTTCAAGCTCTTTATTTTGTCAACTAAAGATATCACTTCTCCTTCTAGCTTTCCAACACTACCAATTAACAAATCAAAAGCATCAAAAATAGTAGCTAATTATTTTTCCAAGCCCTTGACCTTCTTCTCATTGTCATCAGTAAATTTTGAAAAAGACAAACATGATTTGTAAATATTCCCACCTTCGGATATAGCATTTTGGACATTTAGCACACAAGTGACTAGCAAAGTTGTATCCTTTGTTATCATTCCCTGCATCACATTTAATATTTTAGCATCAAATTCCTTTTGAACTTTAATCATAGTTGATTTCTCGAGTGACTCGAAGTGAGTACTTCTGAGTTGATGAGCCTCTATAGTTCACCAGAGGAGGAACCGATCGGATCTTTCACATGAGTGGCTATTATCTTTTCAAGGACTCTAGATGTAAGATTTAGAAGTTCACTATCCTCAATGTGGGACTTCAAAAGTTCTTCTTTGGCTTTTTCTTGGGTGAATGATGCTACTTTCATTTGTTCAAATGGACTCGAGGTAGATAGGTCAATCAAACCCTCAATCAATTCAGGATCAAACTCTTCTTTCTCTTCTACCAAAAAATTCTTCACTGCCTCTGCAGTGTCTCTTGCTTCTACTGGAATTTCCTTTACATTAACTTTCTTCTCTTGAACCATTGCTTCCTTAGTTGTAGGTTCTGACTTATCTTTAGGGATCTCAACTTTCTTTCGGACTAGATGAAACATCATGATTTCCTTCAAGTACAACATCAATTCTTCTATTTAACAAAAAAATTCTCAAAATTTGTTTAATCTCTTCAACAACTTCTTTGGTTTGACCAATCATTAGCTTATTCACTCTTTTTTTCCTTTTGAATTCTTTCTTGGCTTTATTCAGTATTGACTTAATTTTTTCCATGGATACTATTGGACACAATTCAACAAGAATTTTTTCTCTCATCTACTCTTCTTTTGATTTGGCATTAACTCTCCTCATCTCCAAAATGTCATATAAGCTTTTAGGTAAATTAGGCACTATTTCAATAAGAAATTTATTGAAAATATTCAAATGTTTTATTGTTGCCTCCTTAAGAATTCTCTAATCATATTTACCAAAAGATTCATACCATTTGTAATGTGGCTTGAGATTCCCATCTTTAACCAAAGCTTTTTCAACTTATTCCATTGACATATTTGGTTGGCCAGTTTTTGCCTTCTTCTTTGCTTGGTCATCACCATCGGAGGGCTTTCTTTTTGTAACAGTTGCTACCTTGGTGCCTTGATGCTTGATTTATCTAACTCCTTCATTAGATTTTATTTCTTCATCTTCAGAAGCTGCTACGTAGACTCTTTTTATTTTATCTTCCTTCCTTTTTCCTTCCTTACTAGATCCCTTAGATTGAATTTTCATAGAGTGGCTTTTTTGCAGGGCCAGATAGGGATGGAGAGCTTCCAGTTGATCTAGCTTGGGTAGATGGTGCTACCAGATCAACAGATTCAATTTTTACTGCTCCTTTTTCTGCTTGAGCTTCTTCTCTTTTCCTTCCAGCTTCTTTTATTCAAAATGAAAAGTGACAAATGAAAGATAGAAATGACCTTTTATTAATTGCATACTTAACCCTTTTTCTCGCAATAAATTATTTTACCCTAAATCATCTGGTTACACTTTTTTCATGCTCTGTGACAGATAAATCTTCTCTAGACCTCCAATACTGTGTAATACTTTCTCTAATAGGTTCAACAAAATATGTAGAACATCTATGCACTTACTGAACTTATCCACATCTGGTGTCAGTTACTAGTAGGGGGTTAAGATATTTTCTTGTCAGCTCCCCCTAGGCCAAAGCCCTAAAACTAATTCCCGGATGAACTACCAAAAGAATATATGGTGTTGGTGCATTTTCTTCATTAGAGGGACTTTTCTTCACCCATTTCTTCTGCATTTGCTTCCTGACCACATCTGTAGTGACTTTTATTTTTCCCTTAACATCCTTCTACATGTTTCTCCTTGGATTTACCAGACCTCTTTTATTCCAACAGAATGTAGCAACATGACCAAATTTGTTGCATTTATAGCACACAACATTTTTTTTCTAGACCAGTTGTTCCACTGATTTTCTTTTGATCTACACTGGTTAGCAGTATGGCCAAGTCTATTGCATGTATAAAATTTGACATCTCTATGAAATTTTTTCATCTTATTCCTACATTCATTTGACTTATGACCAAACTTATGACAATTAAAACACTAAACTGAGAATGATGGACCACTTTGATTCATCATTCTTCTATACTAAGAATCCATGTGTCTAAATTTATTACAACTGAAATAGTATCCATTAAATCTTTGAGCGTTAGGTTGCATTACCGGATAGCTTCTAGATTTATTCATTTGATTTCCTTGCCTAAATCTCCTTTTTCTTGATTTGGATATTTTTCCTTCTTCATATCCATGACCTCACTTGTCACCATTTGTCCTCTGACTATTAATTAGTTCATCAAGCTTGGCTGAGCTAAATTTGAGCTTTGCTTTATACTCATTTGCAGTAGCAAGTTCATCTATGGGATCATCAATCTATTTTTCAAGTACTTCCTCATTGTTTTTAGATTGTTCCAATTCATTGTCCAATCGACTGCATACTTCAGATTTTTCTTTCAAGGACTGTGCTAGGTTCTCTTCATTTTTATTTCGGTCTTCAAGCTCCTTGGCCATCCTCATCATGATATATTTCATCTCATGCTTTAAGACAACATTATCTCTTTTAAGCTTTTCACATTCTTCTATCTTTTCCTTCAGGGCTTGACTGATTTGTTCATCTTCAATGCTCTTATTGTCATTCTGCTTAATCTGATCACAAAGTTCCTTTCTCTTCTCTCTGGACTTATTGATTTTTTCTTTCAAAGACTCAATGAATTTCTCAGCATACATGAGGTTTTCTTGCAATTTTTGAACTTCAAACTTTGATTGATCAAGATCATCTAGGGCCACCAAAATTTGTTGTTGAAGACTGCTTGAATCCATTGAAGCACTTTGGAAAATCTCCCCAAGTTGTTAAACTTATACTTCTAAGGAACTAGCTCTGATACCAATTGTTGGAAACAAGCTACACTGAGAGGGGGGATGAATCGGTGTTGTTTAAAAATTAACTGTATTAACCTTTATCTTCAAAGCGCTTGTGCTTGTAAAATTTAACCATAATGCATGAACAAGAAGAAAACAATAACAACACCATAAAACAAGAATTTTTATGTGGAACCCCTATTAGGGGAAAAACCATGGTGGATGGCCAATCCAGAATATGATCTGAGTATACTCAAATGAAGTTTACAATATGGGAATGCACTTGCATTTAGGCGCACTGCCTAGAGCTCATTGCTCAAAGAAGACTCACTATATTACAAATAAATTAAGATTAAAACCATCCAAGAGTTTGAACTAAGAAAAACAACATATACATATGCTTGATTACAGTTTCAGTTAAGCTCAATACACGATCTTTTGTCCTACAAACTGATTATGCACTTCTGCTCTATTCTTCTCATACTCGCAACACAAATCCTTTATGCACAAGTGAAACTGTGCATTATCGCCCTTCTACTCTGCTCTTATTCACATTTCGCATCAACACACTTCATACACTTCTCAAAATGATGTGAACGATATCATATATATATTTGCCACTAAGAATTAATCACCCATATGTCAACATCAATAGAACACAACAATATTTACAACTGTTGACTCAAATCATGAGTAAAGTATAATGCACATCCGCAACGGTCGGCCAAAACTTAGCTAGGACCCAAATAAAGATACTCGAACACAAAAATACTTAAATTATTACTTCCCAAACATCCGCAACTTGATACATTCATGAAGTCGGCTCAAGTAGTGATAAAATCAAGAATTAGCCAACCAGATCTTCCAACTCACACACAGATCAATATGAGGCACTGAGATTCATAGATAACACTAAGAATACGTTGATCAAACTTCCCTAGGGTACACAACATAAAAATATTAACAAAAAATCTTCATTATATCGATGAACATGAAATTGTCGGATCTCTTTTCTTCCTTAATTGTTTGCAATCTGACTACCGGTAGGATAAATTGATGATGCACAGATCTAATCACTAACTAGGGTTTCCATCAATGAAAACACCAAAAGATATTTTCCATGTCTCTTGCCAACAATCTCCCCCTTTGGCATTGATGGCAACACTTAGTGAAAAATGACTGTCGGATCAGTACCAACATCAATTACACTGCCAAAATTTCAAAAACCAAACTCTTCTCCAAAATAAAATTCTCCGCTTGAGATAATTATGCATTTTTCACTCTTCTCTCTCCCCCTTTAACATCAATGGAAAAGGCAGGAATCTGCATAACAAAAATCAAGCAAAAACTGAAAATATCTGAAAAATCTTTCTTTAGCAAAGTCAAATTCATGTCCCAAACTCTTTTGAGACTCTCCAAGATTGTTATGTGTCCACAAACCAAGTAGGATTATGTCTCTGCAGACTCCAAGTTTGTTGGATCACCCACTACCTTAGCATCTTCTGCTTCTTTTAAAGCACTTGTCATAATTTCTATTTTTGGGCCAATTAGACCTCCAAGTTCGCATGCTCTTGCAATAATTTTGTCATTTATATGCTTCAAGCTCTTTATTTTGTCAAGTAAAGATATCACTTATCCTTCTAACTTTCCAACACTACCAGTTAATGGATCAAAAGCATAAAAAATAGTAGCTATTTTTTTTTCCAGGTCCTTGACCTTCTTCTCATTATCATTAGTAAATTTTGGAAACCTCTTTTTCTGAATTTGAAATAATTTTCCCACCATTTTGAAATTTTGAAATTTTGAAATTTATGTTCACACGTTTTAAAACATCCATAAGATAATGTAGCACATAAGTGATCTATTGTAGTGCATAGATTGATAGTTTTAGCACATAGATTGATAGGTTTAGTGCATACATAACCCGATGTAGTGCATAGTTTGGTTGTTTTTGCGCATTGATTGCCAAGAGCATATGTTACATGATTTAGCGTATCCATTAGGTGAAGTAGTGCATCCAATCAGGTAGCGCATACATGCACTATTATAGCATATTGATGAGAAATTTTGGTGCATACATGGCATGTTATGGCACATAGATTAAATTTTCTAGTGCATTGATGTTTTGGCGCATAGAAGCACTGTTATGGTGCATCCATTGCAAAATTAAGGAATTTTGATATTTCTCCTTGTGTTGAATGTTTTTTTATCATGTCAGCCTTTAAGTTGATATTGATTGATGGTGTTGATAGATTAGATGATAATCTATCTCATGATAGGTGAGATTTGATGATTGATTGATTATGATTGACCTCATGATAGGCGAGGTGCAATTATAGATTGATTGATTGACCTCATGATAGGCAAGGTGTATTGATAGATTGATAGATTGGTAGGTTGATTGATATTTGATAGATTTACAACATTTAGTGATTTTACAATGTGTGATGATGATAGGAGAGTTATTTAGGAGTCCTCATGTCTCGGGAGCGCTTCCCATAGATTTGGGAGTTGATTCCTCACTTGAGTCAGGCTAAGCGGGATCTTATTAAGAGATGCGGGTTATATTATTTGATTGATATGCCCCAGGTTAGGATTAATCAGGCACTATTAATAGCCTTAGCAGAGTGGTGGGATAGTGACCACAACACTTTTCACCTGGCTACTAGCAAGATGACTATGATGCCAGAGGATGTATATTGGATCCTACGGATTCTCGTGGTAGGAGATCTAGTCACATATGATTATACAGAGCAAGGAGGTACAAATGCCCTTTCGAGGATATTTCATGATGATTAGATCAATGGGTACAAGATAACCTGGCAAGAGATGTGTGAAATGTATTCCCCATTACCTTCTATACATGTTGGTTTTGTTGGTGCTGTCTTATGTCCCGACCATAGGTCGAAGGGACTATCTATTGGTTCAGGTTGGACATTAGAGAAGATGATTCTACAAGGTACTCAATATGCTTAGATTTCATGTATGCTCACACATTTATATCATGATCTTCAACAAATAGTCTATCTTGGAGCTACCAAATTATTTGTAGGGGTGACATTACTACAGTTCTGGGCATGGGAGCACATAGTTGTTACCTGACCAGTTGCAAATAGGTTTCGGCTGATTAGCAGACCATATGTGTATGGATATAGAGGCCTAGTTTTCCAACATAAGCTAGGAAAACTAGAGTATTGGAGATGACTGCTTGATGAACTTGATACTATGACATGGCAATCATAATTAGACTGTGAGTAGTGGGCAGAGGATCAATTGGAGATGCCATACATATGCACAACCATATTTTTGATTGGGTAGACACAGTTTATTATGGAGAGGTTTCTTCTAGGCAAGGTGCATTGGCAGTATGGGACAGTGTAGGGCATGCCCTAGGGAGTGGCCACATATGCTCAGAGGCACCAAGATATACCAGAGTGGGGGCCCCTTTTCTCATATGATGCAGCATGTCAGGAGTATTATGAGTTGAAGCCTATGATGTGGGCCTATCATCCAAAGGTTACAAAGGCTACATTGTCAGAGGATTATGTTGAGTACTTTATCATACATCCTTTTCCCCAAATATTTGTCCCTGACGAGCCAGTGCTAGACTTGGATGATGATGAGAGGGCACCTAGACGGAGGAGAGGGAGGGGTGATGGAGAGGAGGAGGTGATGACGATGGGGGTGGAGGAAGAGATGGTGGTGGAGCAACATTCGATGTGAGGGATATGATGATACCTCATTGGAGGATATCTTTGGTGGATGTGACACAACAACATGTGCAGATTGGGGTGCCCTCATAGCAGCAACAGACACAAATCATTTCTTTATAGACACAGGTGCAAAAACTGTAGGCATATGTATAGGCATTACAAGCACAACTAGCTCAGGCCCAAGGGTAGGCAAAGACACAAGCGTAGGTACTAACGCAGGCATAGGCTCAGGTTGCCATTGTGACCACTGAGAGAGATGTCACCAGATAGCAAGGTGAGCAGGCAGTGACCCTAGCAGATAGATTGTAGAGTGGCAGAGGGGACCACTCTGGGGGATATGATGAGAGAGGTCACTCGGGTCACCAAAGAGGCTGAGTACTATAGGGGCCGATATTATGATGCACTGCCTATTGAGAAGAGGGTTAGCTATATGCAGTCATAGTCTAGTTGGATGCAGTCCAAGACCACCCATAGGGGTGTCACGCATCCACTTCTGGGAGGACCACTAGGTGGAGCTCCAGGGGCAAGGCCATCAGGTGTAGGAAGTACAGGTGTTGGAGGTGCAGGTGGTGAGGGTGCACTAAGCCTAGCAGCGTCTGGGGGTAGCACCACATAGTGCTTTTGATACCAGAATTGATATATTTTTGAGATATTGTATACACCGGTGATGATATTATGACACACTACCTTATTTTTTATGTACTTCTTCATATTTGTTGGGCATTCTTGTACACTTGACATTATTATTCTAAGATTTATATGATATGCAATTACGATGATTGATCTATATGATGTTTATGTGTGTTTATGATGGATGCATTTATTTTATATGCTATGTGATGGTTTATATGCTTATGTGATAATGATGTGTTAAGGCAAAAATGATTCTATGTGTTGATGGATGATGCTTTTATTATGATGTATGAGATGGATGCAGTCATGCAAATGATATGGTATGCACTATATTTTTGTATTTTTCACATGTATATATCAATGATATGGATGGATGGATGAATGCAAAATGGTTTATTATATGGAATACAAATATATGATTTAATGCGTGGATGAATGGTTTATGATTTCTAATGCATGATAAATCAATGGATTTCTTTTGGATATTATAAATAAAAATGTATGCATATATGATAATGCATGGATATATGATGAATGAAAATGTATGGATACATGAGGATAATGCTTTCTTTTGGATTTGTTTGATGCAAATATATGACCTAAATGCATGAATGAGTATGTGAATGGATTATGATAATGCATGATGTTATTATGGATGATGTTCTATTTTTGGATTTTTTTTGTAATCTAATCATATGATTTAATGTCTGGATAGACATATGATATGTACGGATGTATGTACTATGAAAATGCTTTATTTATGTATCTATGTAATGCAATGCAAATGTATGATAGATGCGAATGTGTGATAGATGCATGGATGGATGAATGATGATGTTTTTTTCTATAATGCAACTACTATGATGGATATATGGATGAATGTATGATAATAATTTCTAATGATATTATATGGAGATGATAATGCAAATGAATGATTTTTTGTTATGTCAAGTGTACTCAATATTTTAATGAGAGATAACATCATGTTGAGAGTTTTCAGCCTTAGAAGAATCTATAATGCAAATACAAAAATAATATGAATGTAATCCTATCTTAGCCATGCAAACCTAACTATGCAATGTTTCCATCCAATTTGTTGTGCTTGGTATCATCATTGAGTTTTTTAAAATGTTGAAATTTAGTACAAACATCGATGGTATAATTAGACCATGATGACCTGAGTACAACTTCCATACAACTTTCGTTGAGTTTTGATAGTGCAATATAACATAAGCATCTATGTGTAATTAGACTGAGATGACCTGAGCATCACCCGCATAAATAGACAAGAGTCATCACCCGCATAAATAGACAAGAGTTAATCATTTTCCCATGCAAATTTAGAATGTCATCAATGATACTTTATAGAGCATGTCCCTTGACAATTTGTACAGTAATAATGATTAACTCACAGACATCAGACAAAGAAAATCTTATTCGTGATCATAGCTTCTCTAGTCCATGACATCCTTGAGTTTCTCCTGAGAAATGATAACAACAATCAAGATACAACAATTGAACATTCGTTGCAACATGATTAACCCATGATTTAGAAGATGATCATCCATTGAGATGTGGTTTGATTATCTTGATGTTGTTTTGGATGGTCGATTGTTTGATTGATTATGGTTGATGTTCAGTTTGATGTTTAGCGTGGTTGTTGTTTTTGCCAGGTTGCCTTGTTGTTGCTTGCCTATTGGTTTAAGATCAAAACAAGTTTCCCCCAGTGATTTCAAGATTTTTCCCCTAGTGAGAAACAAACCAATTTATTATGAATATGCACAATGAAAACCAAGCCATGGTAGGTCACGATCGCAACAACCGAATATGGATATGAAGCTCATTTTATGATAGGATTGTATGCGTAATGATGGCAAAAGAGGGTGGCCGACACACGTTCCAAATAAATGGAGAAGACGATTCATCACAAATAGGGCATGTTTACCAAGTTTTCACCACTTGCTTTTATTGCACTTTTTTAATTTTTTTTTTTGCTATTACAAAGATGCCTGCCGCTAGGTTTTCATCAAAGTAATGATTTTTTTTATTTTTATTTTAAAATTAGGACTTTTCGATTTTTGTATTTATCTTTCTTTTTTTTGTATTTTACAAGACTTTTTGTTTTCTAATCTTTTGATTTTTTGTATTTTCAAGACTTTTTTTTTTTTTTTTTTTTTTTAAGGTTTTTTGTTTTTTTCAGGGACTTTTAAGCATGCACCAGATGCATTATGTGTAGAACTTCTTCAAATGAAGGTTGTTCATTAGTTCTTCAAATAGACCCCCTTCTGGTGTGGACAGTTGATATGCCCTAGATCTAAAGATTAATACAATAACAAAAGGGCCTAACCAATTTGGCTCAAATTTTCCTTTCTTTTCTTGATATTTTTTTATTACGGGGATTTTCTTTTAGTACTAGGTCACCTACCTAAAATTTCCTTGGTTTAACCTTGTGATTGTAGCTCCTAAATATTCTTTGTTGATATGCTTTCAGGTGATTCACAATTGACTGATGGCATTCATCCATCAACTCTAGCTCTTGTAGTCTAAACACCCTATAATCTTCATCTAAAATGATACCTTTCAAGGACACTCGAAGTGATGGTAGTTCAACCTCAATAGGCAGGACAACTTCTGATCCATATATGAGGGCATATGGTGTGGCTCTTGTGGGTTTGTGGATACTTGTACGATAGGCCCATAAAGCAGGGTTCAACTAGGTATGCCAATCACGTCCAGGCTCATTAACGGTTTTCTTGAGGATCTTTAAACTAGTTTTGTTTGAGGCCTTTTCCTGGTCATTCCCTTGAGGGTAGTATGGTGTAGAGAACTGATGTTGGATATGAAACCTTTCACAAATTTCATTGACATCTTGATTCTTCAAAGGTTTGCCATTGTTATTGACAATGGACTGAGGAATACCATACTTGTAGATGATGTAGTTTGGGATGAAGGATGATATTTGTTTTCCTATGATGGTAGTTAAAGGCATGACTTTAACCCACTTTGTAAAGTACTCGGTGGCTGTAATGATGAACTTGTGTTCGTTGGATGATGACGGGTGAATTTTACCTACAAGATCCAATCCCCACTAAAAAAATAGCTAGGTTGATGCAAATGGTTGGAGTTCTTGTGTCGGTACATGTATAAGGTTGCCATAGATCTAACACTTCTATTATTTCTTGACAAACTAGAATGACTCCTCCATATTCAGCCAGTAATACCCCAAATGTAGGAGTTTCTTTGCTAGGCTAAGACCGCTTGAATGTGTTCCACAGATACCTTTGTGAACTTCCTGTAAGGTTATTTCAGACTTGTTGTGTTCTAGACATCGAAGGAGAGTTTCATCAAGACCTCGTCGGTAAAGTACATCTGCGATAAGGGTATCTTGGGCAGCTTGATGGATGAAGTTTCATTTTTGGTTTCGTGATAGGTTGGGTGGGAGGGTGTTATCTCTTAGATAGGTGTAGATCTTCCCATAGATCAAGGTATCAACGTCAGTTAGTTGACATATGACTTGGGACTTGGGATCATCATAGGCAGGGGTGAACACTTGTTCCACCATGAACTCATAACGACTTCATTTATCTAGAATTTGTAACAGAGAAGCAATAGTGGCCATAGCATCAACAAATTTGTTGTCTATTCTTGGGATTTGATCAAATTTGATAGAAAAAAAATATTTCTTAAAGTCATCAATCATTCTTTTATAGGGCATCAGTTTGTCATCCTTTTTCTGATAGTCATCATTGACTTGATTTATGACCAGTTGAGAATCTCCATAGACTTGCAACTCTACAACTTTCTTGATGCCAATAATCAATGCTTCATATTTTTCCATGTTGTTGGTGTAGGGAAACATCATTCTATATGATTTTGGAATAGTATACCCTTGCAGAGTGGTGAAGAGAATTTCGGCCCCTAATCCATGTTGAGTATATGATCCATCAAAATATAATATCCATTATTTGGCTATTATGGTAAAGACATCTACATCTAGGGACTCAATGTGTAAAGGATGATCATCATGTATTGGTGCTTCAACTAGTTGATCTGTGATGGCTTGACCATTGATGGGTTTTTTTTTGACATACTGGATGCAAACTCACTCAACATCATTATCCACTTTGCTAGCCTTCCTATTAGATTTTCCTTGTTGAGCAGATATTTCAATGGATAAATTTTGAATATCAACTTGACGGTATGAGTTAGCATATAATGTTGAGATTATTGAGTGATGAACACTACTGCTAGGCAATCCTTTTCAATGGATGTGTAATTTATTTCATATCCATTTAATGTTCTATAAATATAATAAATTTTCCTTTTTTTTCCTATTGAATCCTCTTGCGCAAGCAAAGCTCCCAATGATGTCTCAGTTGTTGCTATGTAGAGTAAGAGTGGTTTTCCTTTTGTTGGTGGTACTAAGATAGGTGGACTCATTAGGTATTTTTTTAGTTGATTGAAAGAAGCTTCACATTTCTCATCCCATCTAAAGGAGACATTCTTGTGCAATAAGTGGGTAAAAGGATAGGTCTTATCGGCCAATTGTGATATAAATCTTTTGATTGACTGATATTCTTCAGAGGTGGAATTTCCATGATGGATTTTACTTTCGCAAGATCTACCTCAATGCCCTTTTTTGAAACTATATATCCCAATAGCTTTATCGATGTCACCTCAAACACACATTTCTTTGGATTCAGTTGTACGTTGAACTTCTCCAATCGGGTGAAGATTTTTTCTAGTATCTCCAAGTGTCCTTCACTAGTAAAATATCTGGCCAACAAGTCATCCACATAATCTTCCATAAAGGTATGCATCATATTGTAAAATATGGTTGTTATGGCTCGCTAGTAAGTGGCCCATGTGTTATTCAATCCAAAGGGCATGACGTTCCAATAGAAGGTGCCCCATGGGCATGTAAAAGTTGTTTTTTCTTGGTCCTCAAGTGCTATCTTGATTTGATTGTAGCCAAAAAATCCATCCATTAGTGATAACATGCCATGACCTACTGTTAAATCCACGATGATATCAATGTTTGGCAAGGGAAAATCATCCTTCAGACAAGCTTTGTTGAGATCTCTGAAGTCTATACAAATCCATATACTATTATCAGGTTTTGAAATAGGCACGGTGTTTAATATCCATTTAGCATAATCAATGGGTTTAATGAATCCTACATCCAATAATTTCTTTAGTTCTACCTTCACCAATAAGGCAATATGGGGATGCATTTTTCTCAACTTTTGCTTTATTGGTTTAACTCCTGAAGGGAGGGAAAGATGGTGCATGATGAGATCCGGGTCTATCCTTGACATGTCCACATATGACCAAGCAAAGTTTATTTTCCGCTCTTCAAAGAACCTGATGATGTTAGGCTTCTCTTGTTCTGTCAAGGATTCTGCTAGATGGAGAGTTTTCACTATGTTTGTTGTGCCAATGTTAATGGATTGAGTGGGCTCAATCAATAATTTTTATATCTCTTGAAAGTGTTCAAGGAGAGTGTCAAATCTCTCATCCTTGGGTGCCTCAGAGAGGTTTTCACCATTGGATGCGCTCTTTATTTTTACTTTTTCCTGATCTAATACTGCCATAGAATGGTTTTCACCATTAGATCGATTTCCTGTATTATTCATTTTGTAGTTCAGAGATTTGACACTCACCTAACTGGAAGCTTCATTCTAAGATTCAATGGTGGAAATTTTTTTAGGGTTGTCAGCACATAGGAAGTTGAAAATGGCATCATCGTTGGAAAAGATGGGAATGTCAAGAGGCTCAGTTCGGTCCCAATCGATAAGTTTGGGATGTACTAGAGGTAGGGAATCATCAGATTGGTTTAAGTCAAAGGCCATGACAGTATTGATAGCGACGTCATCTTCAAGAAATCCTATAGCAAGTTCAAGGTCTATGATGTAACTCTCCTTCGAATGATCTGTCTCGCTAGGAGTTTGATCATCTTTGCTTGAGCCATCGATAGGTTGTGATCCAAATTCAAGCGGTCTTAACCATGAACTTTGTCCTTCCTAACGTATGGGTGCATACTTTTGTATCACATCAATTCCCTTGTCATGACAAGACTCTTTAGATAATGAATCCCACTCATATTCATTTGAGTCAGTTTCATAGTCATTACTAGCTTGCAGTTGTAGGATTCATTCAACAACCTTTTGGGTGGCTTCTTCTTTTGTTTCCTCTTTGTATCCCAGTCATGTCTTGTCTTTTGGATTGGTTAAGATGGGTTGGATGGGTTCTATTATGCCTTATTTTTCTCTTTCCAATAGGTCCTTGTCCTTCGTATCCCATTTTCTCCAAGATTTAAAATCCTTTGCCATACTATGTTGTTTGTACGTTAGCTATTATTGCTCGAGAGTCAGCTTCATCCTTGTAAAGCCAATTCAAAATTTCTTTATCATCAGATTCCTTAGCTTGGGTACTTTCTTTTATGAATCTACCATCAAAGAGTGTGATAGGTTTCGAAGACTATTGTGTTGAGGTTGATGGTTGACCATAGGACTTTGGGGAAGATAATTGTGAAAGACATAGGGATTGCTCAATAGAATATTCACCCACACCTTTATCTTTGACTTGGACCTTTTTCTCAAATTATTTGGACAAAGTGTTGAGTTGGGACTCATGATTGGTGGATGTAGAAGGGGTAGCTTCTTCCTTTTTCTTAGGTTGTTTAGATGAGGAACTTGGTTGGATTTCTTCATTTGGGGATGTGGCGAGAAATTTTGACAAGAAATTTGATTGGCTTGAATCACTTGAGGTGGTAGATGGGGAAGCAAGAGCTTCTCTGGTATGGGGAACAAAGACATCCTGGACCGATTTTAGCGTGTTGCAGTACTGAGGACTATTAGATTCAACTAGAATGGTAATCTCTTACCCATTGCAAGGAAAATTTAGGCATTGATCATAAGCTGAGGGAACTACCTACATCTCATGGATCCAAGGATGACCCAAGAGTATATTGTATGTCAAGTCTTTATCTAGGACTTGACAAATTACATCTTTCTAAATCAGCGCCACCTAAATTGGAAACACAATTAGTCCCTTTGAAGCTCTTTCCTCATCATCATAGGATTTGATGGTGATATTTTTCCTTGAATCTATTCCATTCTCAAAGAAACCCAATGCACATACGAGTTTTAAAGTACATATATTGAGACCGACTCATCCATCTATTACAACACGCTTGACTTGAATTTTATGTATTAATACTTCAATGTGGAGTGTTACGTTATGGGGATGTGTGATGGATATGTCATCATTTTTAGAGAAGGATAAGAAATGAGGTGCAACCAAATGCCCCACCATGGCTTGGAAGGTACAAACCTGCAAATCCATTGGTACACTTGTGTCCACTATGGCCTTTTCCAAAATTTCCTTATTAGCGGGGGAAATCTTGAGGAGCTCCAATATAGATATTTTTGTGGAGATATTTTGGAGTTGATCGACAATGTTATATTGTTGTGATGGGGTGGAAAATGTTTTGGATGTGCTCCCTTTTAAAACATATTTGGATTGTGCCCTCGTGGTTGCATTTACAGGAACATTGTCTTGTTTCCCTTTGATTTTTATGACATTAATCTGGTTATCTATTGTAGTCATGTCTTGTTTCATGTGATGGACTTGATTGGATGTGATATTGGTGTCATTTATTTTATTTTCAATCATGATGGTGTCTTTTCCATGGTGAATTGGAACGTCATTAGTTTGATTGTTGGTTGTAATGATGTCTTGTGTGTCTTTGATTTTAATGTTATTTTCCTGATCCTCAATAGCTGAAATATAAAAAAAAGGTAGTATCGTGAACATAGTTTACATTTTTTCCTTTGTTGTTCATTGTAGAGGATTCCCCTTTGTTATAATTTGGTAAAGGATTCTTGAATTCTCCATGATTAGTGTTCATTTGGGGTCCTTTTTGTATGATATTATGTTCAATCAAGTAGTGTACCTTGTGCTTTAATTGTATGCAATTATTTGTTAAATGGACCTTGCACCGATGAAATTCACAATAATGAGCATCATTCCACGATGATGATTTCACTTTTGGCTCAAAACCTTGGGTGTCAGGTAAGGTGATAAGATTTTTTACAAGAAGTTCTTTCAATGCAGATTTGAGTGATTGATGCAAAGGTGTGAATTTCCTATGATTTGATGATGTTTGATATGGTGGTGGTCAAGATGGGCCATTGTTTTGGTTACTATTTTGATTGGTATTTTGATTTTTACTTTGATTAGTGTTGTTTTGATTGGGGGTTTGGTTGGCCTTAGATGTGATTCCTGATAAATTAAAGACTAGTTTGGCATTATGTGTTTCATTTGAAGCATCATTATTAGTATTCTTGTATTTTTGCCAAAACTTGGGTTTATCATTGTTGTTATAATTATTGGAAGAGTTAGCTGAGTTGTTTTCATTGTAAATTTTCAAGACTCCTCTCTTGACCAAAGCTTCTTTGATTTTGTTCAAATTCTCAATTGTCAATGAACACCTCCATATTTTCCTTTTCTGGTATAGGTCGAGGATACCTTGCAAATAATCTTCTCCACCTTTGTAAGAATATAAGAAATGATTCTCCCTTTTTCTATTTTACATTGCAAACGTCCTTCATTGTAATCTCATGTTGAATGTTATAAGAGTATTAGGTGATAAATTTGTTGACCAATTCTTCAAAGGATTTGATTCCTGGGGGTAATTTTGAAAACCATTGCATACATTTTCCTCCCAAACTTCGTGGGAACAATCTCATCAAGTAAGTTTCCTCATGTGTGAATTCTAGGCTCATTGTTTGAAATTCCCTTATGTGATCTATAGGATCCGTTTTACCATTGTATTTATCATATTTAGGGAATTTGCAATGCTTGGGAGATGGAATCATGTTAACACTTTGATCAAAAGGATATGGACATATGTTTTGTATCGAGTATCTTTTCGTGACTTTGGTTTGCATGTTTTGTATTTGTTGTTGAAGGGATTGTATCTGTTGTGTTAAATAATCCACAAGGTCATTGGTTCTTGCTTTATTTCTTGTTTCAGTTTGTGCTTATGTTTTTGTCTTCTTAGGAGTTCTTTTTAATTTTTTGATATCAAAATCCTCAGGTAATTTGACCCCTTTGTTTGCTAACATCAAAAGGTATTTTGCACCCTCCTTTTTAGAGATCCTCTCCATGAACTTATGGAAATTAGGATCATGTTGTGCTTTTTCTATGGATTCATTTGTTATTTCTTCTACCTCATCTTGATGAATTCTAAAAAAGGATTCTCTTCTCTTTCAGCCATGGTGTTTTGGATTTCGATTTCTTTTTGCTGAAGTTTATGTTTTTGTGATCTTGTTTGAATGGGAATACAAGTAATGGAATTGTACTAATATTTGATCATTATTGGGAGTGCCAAAAGGGCTAAGGTAAACCTGATTATGCAACATTTATTTCGGGACATGAAGGATGATGAATCCTGATAAAGGATGATGAATCCCGATAAAGGATGATGAATCCTGATGGAGAAACTTAGTTGATAATCATATTTAAGTTTTTGATGATGGGGCACCTTTAGATGTTTGATCAAGGCTTAGTTGAGGGATTTTCACTTGTGAATGCTAGTTCTACCAAGTTAAAATAAATGTTGGTATGAGGAATAAGCACTAGTCAAGAAGGAATCTCTAAATCTGGTGTCAATTGTCAGAGAGAGACTCAAATTCAACTTTCTAGTTGAAATTTTACTGGATGCACTAAAATGCAGATGTGCTATAGAATGGTCTAGATGCACTAAAACATGGAAGGTGTGCACTACAAAAAGGCACAAAAGTGCTAGATCATGAATAAGATGTGCTAGAACAGTCACTATATGTGCTAGGAGATGGAATGTATGTGCCATAATAAACAAATGGATGCACTAACAGATGGGATGTATGCACCATAACAAAAAATGGATGCACTGAGAGATGGGATTTATACGCCAGAATAATAAATGGATGCATTGATTTGGAAAATTTTCTTTGTTTTCTTACTGTTTGATTGATTTTTCTTATTTTCTGGTAGAGAGTTTGATCGTTTGATTGGTTGTTCTTTTGAATCAGTGGTTATATATTCCACTGTGTGATGTTTGTTTTGAAAGTCATTTTAAAGCACACATGTAAGACACATCAAGAAAGTACAATTCCTAAGGCCGTGAAGGAGGAAGGATTTTACTCTAGAAGTGACTCAGATTGCGAGTCAAGCTTCAGAAGCTTCTCGCCACAAGAATATACAGCTGAGGTTAGTCATACGGGTTCTAGTATAGGCGTCATGGAATATTGCACGTGATAAACTGTAACCTGTTGGAAAACACCTGGTAAGGATTACACTACTAAAGAAAGATGTTAATGAAAGGTGGCTCGAGCCCCATGGTGGGTGCCAATTTATGTGTGTGCCATAGTTAAAATGGGAGGAATTAGCAACGTAAATCCAGACACAGATGCGCATCAATGGAACTCATGGTCTTAAAATATTTCACGTGAAAAAACACACTTTTCCAGAAAATGTTAATGAAAGGGGCTCGAGCCCCATGGTGGGTGCCAATTTATGTGTGATAGTTAAAATGGGGGAATTAGCAACGTAAATCCAACACACATCAATGGAACGTCTTACATGAAATAGATTAATATAATAAAACAAATTGCTATATCTACTCTTTAAAATTGTTTCATTGCTCTCTAATCTTAAGGATCCTCAAATTCATGCATGCTCTCAGATCTATTTATGTGTTGCACATGAATTTATCAGATGGAAACCTAAGAAATGAGAATATTTGTGAAATGCAAAGCTACATGCCTACATTAACATACTTTTGTATTTTGATATGAAGGTTGAATGAAGTATGAAATAGCTACTATGAAAATGATGCTAAGATTTATTGCTATTGATGTAATGCAATTCTATGATAAATACAATAAAAACTAGTTAATGCAATACTAAAATGCTACAAAGTAAAATTGCCATTATAACAATGCTAAATGCTATGCAACTCTAAAATTCTCTCAATTTCTCTCAATTGCTAAGATAATTCATGCACAAAGAGGTTGGAGGAATTTATGGAGGCTACTCCATTTGGAAGGGAAAATCATCCAAGTGTCAAAGAGCATCAATTGAAGGAAGGAGCCATGTGTCTACAAATTTTTTAGGAGGTTGTGGATGGATATTCCTAATTTAGAAATTAGGAATAATTAAAATCATGTGGCATGTGATGATGTGGAGGGTGAGTTGGAGGAGGTTAGACAATTATGGAGAAATGTGGAAAATTTAAATTAAAGAAATCAAATTTAATTGAGAGGCAATCCATCAAATAAATTAATTAATTATATTTTTGTATTTAATTAATTCAAGAGGGAAGATGATTTTGGAATAGAAGAATTAACATGGTGAACTATACAAATAAATTTATCAATTTATTTATATAAGTAGAGGAATTAAGATTAATTAATTAAATAACTGGTATTTAATTAATTGTGCTCTAGACCATTTTTATTTTATATAGTATGAATCTTTTTACTGACTCAGTAAGGATCCTCCCTTGACCACTAAATTTTTAACCATTTCTTGCCTTCCAAAGATGCCAGAGAATATAATTAGCTAAATAGTGCCAAAACAAGTTAAATTATTTCCCAAGATTTCTATCTTTGCATATCAAATCTCTTTCCAATTTACTTTGTTATTTATTTTCTAGATTAATAGATCATTACACAAGAGCTTCCACACTTCATTTTCATATAAACAATGAAAAATATGTGATCTAATATTTTTGGTAGTCTATAGATGTTGTAGATTTAATATCTATTGGAACACAATGATCTACTGAGAGGGGAGTGAATCAGTAGATACTCAAAACTTTGGTTCTCAAAACCTTTATGCAGATTACTTCCTTAACCACCCAATGTGCAGATACTAAACATGCATAGACATAAATATGTATGCACACAAAAACATCACATAACACCATATGTACGTGGAAAACCCGGGATGGGAAAAACCATGGTGACCAAGTCTAATTGAGTCTACTACTCAAATCTAGCATCACAAAAGAAATCTATATTACAATATTTTAGGGCTACAACCAATGGAATCATCAACTACCTAATTTAGAAGCAACAACTTCAAGAATGCAACAAAACCCTAATTTATAAGCTACAACTTCAAGACTACAATCCCCTAATCTGGGCTACAACTCAGCGCAATGAGGCAACCACCTCTATGATAAAAAACACAAGTATGCATAAGAATTGGTTCTACAAAGCTTGATCATGCATCATTACATTCAGTACATTGTTTCACTTTTTCCAACTCACACTCTACTACTGAAGCTACACTCTCCACAACATATATTTATGCACCTTTGTATTCTTTTTTGTACTGCGGTCTTCTCTCCACATAGAACAATCATTGTTCTATCTTGATGCACTGTAACTCTCTTCACCATGAATGCAAACACCTATAGGATGTTTTGTATTAAAATCTAGGACTTCAAAAATGCATTCACTATCTGCTACACTTCACTCTCTCTTTCTTGCAAACTCACTCCATCACACTACTCTACATATCTCTGCAGCATACTCGACAAGATATAACTCTATTCACTAAACCATACAACTATAGGATATTCTCTCTATTCGTGCACACTACTTCTAGAAATCTAACTTTGATAATATATAATTATCTTCTTTCTCCATCGACCTACAATCTCTACCTCGATATTCTCTCCACCATCAGATCATCTCCAACTTACTATTATGGTTTTATTTACATACTAACTTCACCAACAAGCTTCCTCTACCTC
Organism: Sequoiadendron giganteum; assembly: GCA_007115665.2. Classification (NCBI taxonomy): domain Eukaryota; kingdom Viridiplantae; phylum Streptophyta; class Pinopsida; order Cupressales; family Cupressaceae; genus Sequoiadendron; species Sequoiadendron giganteum. The sequence goes on along the minus strand of CM021101.1, from coordinate 486,647,802 downwards.
AAGCCACACACACACCACTGTAAAAATCATCATTAAGATATCTGATAGAGTTTACCAGATATTACCATATCTTGCATCAAGCCATCCAAAATTTAATTCTGTTACAAATAATTTTCTTTCATTCATTCTCTGTCAAACCTTAGAATCAAATATGCATTCAATGCATTCTCCTATTCATTAGATCTGATTCAATTTTCAAATCTTTTGAAAATTCTTCCATTGCTTAGTAGATCAAATATTCATTTAAATTGGTTGCTTATACAGTTGGACCAATTAAATTCCTTTCTCTATGTCAGTTACCATTTGTAATCCTATTCACATGGACTAGACCATTGTAGATCTTCAAGTTTCAATATTGGCCTTTGATCTTCTCTTTCACACCATGATCCTATGATCCTCTATTCATCTTCATTCCTTTAAAACACAGTCATTTGATCAGCTTCAATTAGACTGTTGCTGTTCCTTTAAACTCTAACCGTAAGATAAGCGGTCATTCAAATCATCATCATTGATCTTAGGGGTATTCATCATGTCTTTCATCACCATCAAATCAGTCACCTTTAATCATGCATCGTCAATCTCCATTGACTCATGATCATCGTTGGATCTTATTCCTTTCAATTTGCACCTTCAATCTCCTTCATACACCACTTCCCATATGTGGGATCCACCAAAACATGCATCCAAAGCCCACTATCCCACTAGCTCTGACAATGGGCCCACACAAGATTTATGGGGCTTGTGGGTTGTTTCGATTTTTTATCCACATCATCACCACACAATTCACAACAACAATGTGAGTTTGTTTTTCAAGAAATCACTCTTCACCACCTAAACATGCTGACACACTATTGGCTCCTATCAAATGGGTGGTCCCCACCATCCGCATGTCATCCTTGTCAACATCATGCAACAACCATTGCCTATGTGACTTGATGTGCTAGTCAATAACATACTACCACATGTCACCTTTCACCATTATCACCTTCACTTCTTCCTTTGTCGGGTCCCACTAGATACACTACGGGCACAGTCAGATCTTCCTCATTCAATATCTACCATTCACCACTACCAACATTTCATGGTATTCATCACCTTCCATTATATGATCCCACCATATTCATCGATGGTCATCATTCATCCATCATGGATTAATCTCCACCATTCTCCACTGACCCCGTGGGACTTAGCCGAGATCGACCAAAAACTCAATGGAACTAACAAGCACCATTAGATCTTCTTGATTGCTACCATTGATCATACACCATTAATCATGGCCTTGATGCAATCATTCATTTCCACCTGTAATTATGAAATCACATTCTACTTGCTACGTCTGATGCCCTTGTAAGTCCCAACATGCATACTATGAGCACTATCAATCTTCAACATTCAATCACCGTCATTCCCCATTGACCCTACGGGTCTTGATCAATCCCCACTGAATTCTCAATGTGGTATGTGGGAAAATTTCATGTATACATCTCTAATTTCACCAAATGTCACTATCCACCAACTCCGTTGACTTCATCTTACTAGGTCTCACTCCCACGTCACAACTCAGTAATCCACAACAAGGATGTGGAATATCATTTAATTAATCCAATCATGCTACGTGTTTGCATCGTTAGTATGGCCTTGTCCCACATGTGGTGCTTCCTTAGTCCTTATCACACAATCACTAAGTCACTAAAAATATGAACTTAAGAACCTCATGTCAAAGGTTATGAAATTTTGAAAACCTACGACTCGCCGACAACAAAGAGATCGCTAAGTCAAGAGGTTATGAAACTTTAGAACCCTACAACATAGGAAACATCAAACGCACCAAATATTTTCTTGGCTGGTAAATGCAAGGTTAAGGATTCGGTTCACTAAATGACATCAAAGGAATAAGTTGTAACTTATGTGACCTACAACCGCTGATACATAGTCAACAACAAAATAGAATTTATGTTCATGATGCCATGACTATAAATCTATTAGGGTTGAAGAGATAAACCCTAAAACACCTAAAGATGAATATAGTTCATTTTTGGGCGTAAACGTCACTTTCTAGACCTGCAGAGCACATCACTAGAACTCTCTCAAAAAACCTATATCGAATCTAGTAGCTAATTTGTCATCAAATACTTGGAAGCAACTATTGCAGAGAGATGACAAATTTTTTTCAACTATGCAACATATTGAGCAACTTTCTCTTCTACACCAACAACCAATTGACATACTTCCAAAACCAAATCCATTGCTCTCACATTCATCCTCTATCACCACACACACAAGCTCCCTTGCATGATTTTCCCTTTTGACATCAATGACATCTATATTCCAACAATCTCCCCCTTTGTCATTGATGGAAAAACCTAAATGCTTAAACTTCCAAAGGTCAAATACCAATGATGGATAACATCTGAGCTCTCAATTCTCCTCCTTTGACCTTCCTTCTCCATTACTCATACTTATGAGCATCTGCACAACTTCCTCTCTTATGCTCTACTTTGATCATTTGCTCACTTTGTCTCCCTCATGCTCAATGTTTTTGAGCATTTGCACTACTTTCTCCCCCTTTGACATCAATGGAAAATGGTCGCCAATTTCTTCACTTCTTTGTATAAAGTCACCATGTTGTTGTAGCCTTCAATTATTCTTAGTAATGGAAAAGGGAATTTCCTCCCCGTTTGATTGATACCAATTGAAAATAATTTATGCTCTTATACCAATTTCTGCAATCAACCTTTTTACTACAATGACAAAACCATATGCTCAAACTATTCTATACAAATTAACAATATCTGATGCCAGTTGGAGTACCATTACATGCTCTAATCTAATTAGGTCAGATACCAATTGTAGATATTATAATTCATGCTCTGTACCAATTGAATCATATTACAAACACCAATTGGTGATATGATACCCTGATACTACTCAACATTCTGAACTACAATGTACCAAGTATAACACTGATTTGATACCAAAACTAGCTTCTCCATAGATATCAATTGTATATATTTTATATGTACCTTGCTTCATCCTCTTCTTCTAGCCTACTCATCCAATTTTTACACTTCATCTGTACCAGCTAGTCAAATCATACAATCGATTTTCTATCTATAGCAACTCCCCCTGAGATCATGCAAAAATTTCTTCTCAGCATACTTGAGCATTTGCTTTACTTTGGGCTTTGTACCAACTAGACTATTTTGAAACAATTTACAGTGGTCTGATACTACTTTAGAAACACTGCATGCATAATAGTTGTCTTTTATCCGTATCTCTTCTCCTTGCAACCAAGAAGTATTTCTCTTAACAAAGAATCTACACCACTTCTTATTCAATAACTGATACCAACTGTTGATATCAATTTCTACAACTAACTATTCACTATATGCTGATGTTCTTACCCTCTGACAATAACTTCAAAGAACAAGAATATAACAAATACTCTACAATCATCAAGTCCTTAGAAATTTCTAAAACTTATTTTACTTGACTTGATCTCCATTTCACATTTCTAGGGATGAATAAGATGCCAATTAATATTTCCTTGGAACCATGCCCCATCACTATTAATTAGTGATTTAAAATAGAAGCAGCCTCATGGATTGTTTCCTGCCAGTGTTTCTCTTTCCAAATCTTCTTTTCCTTTTTCTCTAACTGACCAACCTTTCTCTCAATAATATGTGAGCCAGTGTTTAGCTTGGGGACATATTCCTTTTCTCACTATGTGCTTTTGGTCTTACTCAATTCATTTTACAATGTTTCACAAAGTGACCAAAATTGTGGCATTTAAACACCTCTCACCCATGTTTACAATAGGAGAAAATGAATTTATATACATATTTTTTGTGCTCCCACTAGGTGTTGTTGTTCACATGCTCTATGAGTAAACTTATTACAGGTAAAACAATAACCATAAAAATACGAGGAGTACCTGGTCATATCCATTCCTTTTGCAGGGTAAGATGATCTTGTTTGCTTTGAAATTTTGGCATGTCTCATCCTAGTAAATATTTCTACATCAACTCCCTTTGTATGCTTCTTATTCTTCAATGTTTTAGGGACTGGTTTCTCCATCTTCTAGGGATTGATTTCTCCATCTTCTTATTTGTTGTGGGATTCTTTTCCTTGGCGCAACATATTTATTCTGCTATAAATATGTCATATAGTCTTGTAGAAGTACTAGTAGAGGAACTCATTCCTTTCTCAATTCCAAGACCAACCTTCTCCTTGATTTTTGGTGGATTTAATTACTTAACCAGTTCAACAAGTATCTCAGATCCACCTTTCATCTTTAGGCCTTTTTCAATCTACGCATTAGTTCTTTCTAACTCTTTTCTCAAGGCCACTATTTCTTCCTCCTATGTCATGCACTCATTTGATTTAGACTGCAGTTCAATCTAAACTACATCTTTTTCTCTTCTTCTTCCACCTTAGTCTTCAATTTGATCACCATTTGATTAGATTCTTCAAGACTCTTGTTCATCTTATCTATCTGCTCTTGAGAAATTATTCTTAGTTATTTCTTCTATTTTCTCAACCTTTTAATCTCATCCAAAGCACATATGAGTTCACCTTCAAGATAAATATTTCCACCTTCACTGGAGGTCTCAAAATTTTATTCTTTATAAGATCTTTCAACATCCATAGACAAGAAATCCTTTTCCTCAATCTCACATGAACCTTTATGTTCATCATTTAAGCTACCAAAAGCATCTGATAATCTATTTTCTTCTTTTGTAGAAAAAATTGCCTCATCTATATTGCTTACTACCACTTCCATGTTCATCATCTAAACTCCCATTTATGTCAAATGAACCACTTTCTCTTCTTGTGTGTAGATTATTTTTACTGCCCTTTTCCTTATCAGAATCATTTACTTCATCATAATTTTTTTTTTTTTAAATGATTATGATTACCTCTATATTTCTTGAAGCCATTCCTTGATCTTCTAATGGAATTAGCCTACTCTTCATTGGACTCTTCTGATATAGAGGTAGATGTTTCTTCTTCATCACCTCTTGTTGTAACTTCACTTGAGAACCAACTTGCAGATTTTTGATCTTCACTTGTCTCAATACTTTCAGATTCACAATGATATCTCTCAATCAATGACTAAAACTCAACATTACTTTCTTCATACATCCTCGTCAGCTTGTTCCACACTTCATGTGCACTTTGGAAATGCATGACTTTCACAAATATGGAACTTGACAATCCACAAATAATTGCATCCATTGCTTTAGCATCATTCTCATATGCCCTATTTTCAGCCTCAATAGTTGGAGTTGTAGTAGGAGCTATATATCCATATAATACTAGCATCCACACATCAAACCCTATGGATCCCAAATGAAAATTCATTAAAAATATCCAAGACTTATAGTTTGATCCATTAAATAGCGATACCTCTTATGTACATGAGCCTTCTTCAAAGTCCATTCTTGTGTTCACACACCAAGATCTACCCGAGATGATTAAGCTTCTCCTAGGGAACCTAGGGCTTTGATACCAATTGTTGGAACACAATGATCTACTAAGAGGAGGATGAATCAATAGATACTCAAAAATTTGGCTCTCAAAAAAAATTATGTAGATTACTTCCTTAACCACCCAATGTGCAAATACTAAACATGCAGAGACATAAATATGCATGCACACAAAAACATCACATAACACCATATGTACGTGGAAAACCCAAGATGGGAAAAATATGGTGACCAAGGATGGTTGAGTCTACTACTCAAATATAGCATCACAAAAGAAGTATTTGTTACAATGTTTTAGGACTACAACCCAAGGAAGCATCAACTACCTAATTTAGAAGCAACAACTTCAAGGATGCAACAACACATTAATTTAGAAGCTACAACTTCAAGGAGAATACAATCCCCTAATCTGAGATGCAACTCAGTACAATGAGGCAACCACCTCTACAATAACACACACAAGTATTCATAAGACTTGGTTCTACAAAATGTGATCATGCATCATTACATTCAGTATATTATTGCACTTTCTGCAACTCACACTCTACTGCCTAAGTTGCACTCTTAGCAACATATACTTTTGCACCTCTATATTATTTTCTTCACCGCACTCTTCTCTCCACATAGAACAATCATTGTTCTATCTTGTTGCAATGTACACTCTCTACACTATGAAGGAAAACACCTAGAGGATGTTCTATATTACAGTCTAGGACTTCACAAACACATTCACTATCTGTTGCACTTCACTCTCTCTTTCTAATAGACTCACTCTATCACACTAATCTACCTATCTTTACAACATACTTAGCAAGATGTAACTCTATTTAGTACACCATACAACTATAGGTTGTTCTCCCTATTCGTGCACACTACTTCCAAACATCTAACTTTAACAATATCTAATTGTCTTTTTTCTCCACCAACCTACAATCTCTACCTTGAGATTCTATCCACTGTCTACATCATCTTCAACTTACAATTAGGGTTTTCTTTACATACTAACTTCACCAGAAAGCTTCCTCTACTTCAATCAACACACACACCACTATCTAGCTCATCATTAAGATATTTAATAGATTTTACCAGATATTGCATATCTTATATCAAGTCGCCCAACATTTAATTCTATTATAGAGAAATTTATTACATTCATTCTTTATCAAAACCTAGAATTATATATGCATTCTCCCATTGATTCGATCTCATTCGATCTCCAAATATTTTGCAAACTGTACCACCCCTTAAAATATCAAATCTTCAGTTAAATTGGTTGCTTGTGTAGTTGGACCAATTAAATTCCTTACTCTATGTCGGTTACCATTCATAACCCTATTCACATGGACTAGACCATTGTAGATCTTCAAGTTTGAATACTGTCCATTGATCTTCTCTTTCACGCCATGATCCTATGATCCTCTTTTCATCTTCATGCCTTTAAAACACAGTTGTTTGATCAACTTCAAATATACTATTGCTATGCCTTTAAAATCTGACCATTAGATAAGTGCTCATTCAAATCACTATCATCGATCTTAGGGGTATTCATCATGTCACTCATTTCCATTAGATTGGTCACCTTTAATCATGCGCCATCGATATCCACTAACTGATGATCACCATTGGATCTTCTGCCTTTCAATATGCACCTTCGATCTTCATAAACCACTTGCCATATGTGGGGTCCACCAAGCCACACGTCCAAAGCCTGCTATCCCACGAGCTCTAATAATGGGCCCATACAAGCTTTATGGGGTTTGTGGGATGTTTCCATTTGTCATCCTCATCATCACCATGCAACTTAAAACAAAAATTTGAGTTGGTCTATCGAGCAATCACTCTTCACCACTTGAACATGCTAACACATACACTATTGGCTCATATCAAATGGGTGGTCCCCACCATCCACATGTCATTCTTGTCAGCACTTTGTAACAACCATACCTATGTGACTTGATGTTCTATTCAATCACATACCACCACATGTAACCATTAACCATTATCACCTTCACTTCTTCCTTTGTTGGGTCCCACCAAATACACTACATGCACCTTAAGATCTTCCTCGTTCAATCTCTATCATTCATCTTTTCCAATAGTTCATGGAGTTCATCACCTTCCACTATTTGGTCCCAACATCTTCATCGATGGTCATCATTCATCCATCATAGATTAATCTCCACTGTTCTCCACTAACCCCATGAGACTTAGTCGAGATCCACCAAAAACTTAGTGGAGTTGGCAGGCACCGTTAGATCTTCTTGATCACAATTGTTGATTATGTAGGTCCCACTCTGCATACTATGAGCACCATTGATCTTCAACATTTGATCACCATCATTCCGCTGACCCTGCGGGTCTTGATTGGGCCCCACTAAATTCTTAGTGGGGTATGCAAGAAACTACCATGTATACACCTCTGATGTCACCAAACTTAATTGTCCACCAACTTCATTGAGTTCATCTTATCGGGTCTCACTGCCACATCATAGATCTGTAATCCACAACAAGGATGTAGAATACCATTTACTCAATCCAATCATGCCACATGTCTGCATCATCATTATCGATGGGTCCCACATAGAGTGCTTCCTTACTCCTTATCACACAACTGCTAAGTCACTAAAAATATGAACTTAAGAACCTCATGTTGGATGCTATGAAATTTTGAAAACTTGCGACTCGCTGACATTAAAGAGATCACTAAGTTGGGAGGTTATGAAACTTGAAAACCCCACAACATAGGAAATATTAAACACACCAAATATTTGCTCGACGGGTAAATGCAAGGTGAAGGGGCTAGTTCCCCAAATGACATCAAAGGAATAATTTTTAACTTATGTGACTTACAACCATCGATACATAGTCAACAAAAAAATATAATTTATGTTCATGATGCCATGACTATAAACCTATTACGGTTTAAGAGATAAACCCTAAAACACTTGAAGGAGAACATAGTTCATTTATGGGTGTATCCTTCACTTTTTGGACCTGCATAGCACATCACTAGAATTCTATCAAAAAACCTTATATTGAATTTGATACCTAATTTGTCAAAAAATACCTGAAAGAAACTATTGTAGAGAGATGACAACATTTTATCTACTATGCAACATATTGAGCAACTTTCTCTTCTGTACCAACAACCAATCCACATACTTCCAGAACTAGATCCACTACTCTCACATTCATCCTCTATCATCATGCCAACAATCTTCCTTGCATGATTTTCCATTTTGACATCAATGACAACTATATTCCGACAATATCAACATGTTTCAAATTAGCAAGGACTCTTTACAAAAAAATTAGACATCTTAGACAAGACTTTTTAGGATCAAGCACATAGGACCAGTTTGGTGTGAAAATTCCTTGTCATTCCTTGCTATTTTTTGTTTTCCATTTTTTTTAGGTGCTGATTTAGGGATTATGAATTAAGTCCCTATAAATGACCTTTACCTGGAGGATTTCTAGTTTTGTGATGCTTTTCCATAACAAGTGCTCTATAATGTTGTTGCTTGGACTATTTAGACTGAGAGGGGGAGTGAGCTCCCAGGATTTTTTTAACACTAAGTAGGTTCTCAAGCTGGGAGGGGGCAATTTGAACTCAGTTTGCACATCTTCCTATTCCTTTAATGTGTCATTTACCAGAGCATCATTCAAGGTTTTAATCTTGGGTTGTGCCCATTTTTTGGTAGAGAAACTGTGGAGTAGTCCAAAGGTTTCCCATTGTGTTCCAAGCTCCACCAAATGGACCTGGTTGGGTGCAGTGAATTTCCATTGTGGATAGTGAAGATAGGGTTGGAAACATCATTTTTAACACTTTCTAAAGCTTTCCATATTATTCTAAAGACCATTGAACCAACAAGAACAATTGAGTGTTTTGATAAGTGTAGATCACAAAAAGGTAGACCTTTCCAGGACTTTGCATACTTGGGAGTGGCCAACTGAATATTTTTTCAGACTAGAAATTTCCAAGGTTCATTACCCTCTAGTGCTTTCAAGATCCATTTGCTGGCTAGGGATACTCCTTGTTTTTCTAGGTCTGTGAGTTCCATTCCCCCTAGTCTTTTCCCATGCAACACCAATCCTATCTAATTGTATGTTTCTTTATTTTCCCTTTCCCATCAGACTAAAGGAAACCCCTAATATTCTTTTAAATCTCTTTTACTTGGTAGGTATTAAAAAGCTAGACTGAGGAAAAATAAATAGAGTAGGATGAGATGATTTTTTGCCAGACCTTGTAACATGCTTGCTAGGGAGAGGTATTCTTTATTCCACCTATCCATCTTCTTTTCTATTTTTTCCTTAAACCATATCCACATGTCCTTTAGAAATGGGTTAACTTCTTATGGGATTCCAAGATATCTAACCTTCTTGTTTGCTCCCCCCATTGAAATTCAAACCTTTATAGCCATTCTGGAGGATTTTCTAACCAACCCAACATTATATATTTTGCCCCAAATATCTTTTCTCCAGAAGCTTCGCAGTATAGATTGAGGTTGCATAACAACCTCTCAATTTTCTCCTCCTCTAGGTCTACAATTATTTTGTATCATCAACAAATTGAATGTTTAGTAGTTCATTATTGTTTGGAAGGAAAATTAATTTTATTCTTGGTGTTTCAGTAGTCTCTCTAAACAAGAAGTTTAGTGCATCAAAGGCTATGACAAACAGGGATGGTGCTAGAGGGAAAGCCTGCCTTATGGACATTTCAAGAATATTTTTTTAAAAAAGTGAGCCATTTATATCCACTTGGGTTGATGCATCCTTCAATATGGTATACACCATGTTACAAAATTATTGTGGGGACCCAAAATCCTTGAGAGTTGTCTTTAGGAAGGCCCATTCAACCCTATCATATGCTTTTTCAAAATATAGAAAAAACATAATAGAGTTTTGTTTGGATATGCTAGACCACTCGATAGCTTCCCAACTAGTGATGAGGTTCTCTAGAATATACCTCCCTTTAATGAAGCATGTTTGAGTGTTGTTTATGAATTTTGGGATTATATTCACTAGCCTTAATGCTAGTACTATGGCCAAAACATTTTAGGAGACATTTAAAAGTGTAATTGGTCTTCAATTCTTCATTTTTGTTTTGTCTCCTTCTTTGGGGAGAATTCTAATTATTCCTCTACTAATGTTATTCCCTAGAGAACCCTTTTCAATTGCTTCAATGTATATTTGGTGTAGTCGTCACAAATTCAATCTAAGAATATCTTGTAGAATTCAACTGAGAGACCATCAACTCATGGGGATTTATCATTGCTCATTGAGTTGATGGTATTCTTGATTTATTCCTTGCTAATATATTTATCTAGGAGCACAACATCCTCTTGGGAGATTTTAGGGGGGATCATCCCTTAAATGAGGTTTCTTGCATTCCTTCCTTCCTCAATGTCACCTTCAGAGGAGAAAAGCTCCTTGAAGAAAAGGTAGAACTATTTTGAAATATCCTCTTGATTGGTAAGAAGGGTGTCATTATGGCATATTTGATCAATTTTATCTCTAACACTCTTCTCCTTTAAAATATTGAAGAAGAATTTGGACCCCTTGTCCCCATTTTCCATCCAATTGATCTTGGCTCTTATTTTTTGGCCTTACAGCTTGTGTTCTTGGAGTCTCCTAAGGGCATTCTTTTCCATGACCATTTCCTCATTTAATTTATCATCATCTATATTATTTTGTAATCTTATTTATATCTTCAATAGCTCTTCTTAGAGGAATTTCCCCTCCCTCCTCCTTTCTAGTGTCTTGTGCTTCCCAAATATTTGGCATAGTATTTTCCATCCATTTACATTTGCCTCCCATCTTTTGATTTCCCCTTCACCCCAAGGAGACTTCTATTTATTTCCCTAAGGGTACAAATTGCAGCCTTGCAACTCTCATCTTTTAGCAAACTAACATTGAGGATGAAGTTTTTCCCCTTCTTTCTTTCTTTTTTCCTGACTGAGTTCAAGATTAGGGTGGCCTTAATCAAGTAGTGGTCTAAGAGTGTTTATGGATAAACAATCACACTCTATCCCCCATCCATCGGGGTGAAATTGCACCAATCTTTGTTTGCATAAAATATGTCTAATATGCAGTAGATTCTCCTTCTCCCTTTTTTGAGGATTGGACTAGGTATACCACACATCTTTGCTCTTCTATTTTTTCCTTTCTAAGGGATCTATGAGATTGAGTTTGTGTTTAAATATCAACCAATTTTTTTTTTCAGGACCTTTCTAGTCCATGTGAAGACCACCTTTTTTATCTTCCATATTATCCACTATATTCATGTCCCCCCAAGTATCCATGGGACATCAGGTAGGGTTGCAAGCCATTTCTAGAGCTCAATTCATTCCCTATAGTTTCATGCATACACTAAGAAAATACCAAATTTGGATCCTTCTTTTTTAGATATCGCCCATACAAACCCGCTACAAGGGGATATACCACTTCTAGTGAGAAATCGCTCCTAGGCCTTGGCCATTAGTATAGTAGTTCCCCATTTCCCCTTATCATGTTTGGAGATTAGGGATGAGACATTGTTCCATATTAACCTCAGGTTGGTTTCAAAGTTAAAACTTGTGGATTTTACTTCCTATAGAAGCACAAAGTCTTTTTCTTTTTCCATGTTAAGGAACCTCTTCACCAGGTACTTCCTATTAGAAAATTCTAATACCCTCACATTCCATGAAGTGTAGTTAATTTTCATTAGGAGCAGGATTGTTGCAAGCCTCTTTGTCTTTCCTAAACAGTTCAAAAAATTTAGGAGAGGTTTCCTCATATCCTAGTCTCTTGTTGCTCGGGGTGGGAAGCACAATACTTATCTTTTTCCTTTTGTTATTGCTTAGCGTGATACTGCCACCATTGATCTTGATGACAAATATTTTATTTCTGCCTCTCCTTTTTGGGTTAGGAGGGAGGTTCAAGGTGACCTCTTGATTTTTTGGATGTGGTATGCTCACAATCCAAACACCTTGTAGTGTAGGAAATCCCATTTTCACACTTAATTTGGGAATTAATATTAATAAAATAAACTAAATTCTGCCTTAATTTAGTGTTGTAATATGTACATTACATATTCACATTAAGTTTAGGGACTTATTAAATAAAATGGATTTAATTGTACCTTATTTGTGGTGTTATAAAGTCTATCTTTACACTTTCACACTTATCTATGGCTTTATTAATTAATTGAGGTTAATTTTCCTTAATTGGCCCCTTTAGTTAAAATCCAAGCCTAATTAATTGAAATTTATGAAGAGGAAACCCGACATTCATTACTACCATAGCATAACATTTATCATTGAGCAATGTGTGTCCTAGGTAAGTGACCTAGGACCCATTCGCTCATGGGTGAATGGGTTCTCACTTAGAACTAGGACCCTAATTTAAATTATGTTTTTGGTAATATTTTAATGATTTCAAATTCATATTCACATGTTGGCTTGTGTTATTTGAATTTCAGGAATTCATGTTAGCATACCTATAAATAATAGGTCATTTCACTATGTTTTACCTAAGCAATTTTATGAGAAAGTGTGATCTAAGAAATCTAATATTTTCAAGGAAGCTAAGGATATTCAAGTGAGCATTTTCAAGAGTAGATTTATTGAAGAATTATTGCAGCAATCAAGATCCTATTATCATGTCAAAGTCTTCTTGCATTATGAATGTTATTTGAGCTAATATGTTGATGTAGTGTTCAAGATCCATTCAAGTATTCAAAGGAATTGTTTCTAATCAAGTTTCAAGATCAAGATCCACATCCATTGAAGCTATTTCATGCTAGTTGCAAATCTACATTCCAAGGTGTATCCAAAGGTTTGGTGAGTTGTGATATTTCTTTTTTCATTCATCATTTCTTCATATTTTATTGTTTCATTACAAGGTTTAATTACCAAAATGGGGTTTGACCAAGGCAAACCCCCATTCACCAAAAACAAAACATTTTCCCCTCTTGATTTGTGTTTGTAGATTTAGGTGGAAGATCTCTTGAAGAGAAAAAATGCAAAGTTGTCAAAGTTGCATTTGTTATCATCATTGTTGCAATTTCATGAAAAAAAATGTACAAGATTTATTTCCAAATGTCCAATTATGAAAATCAGGGATCTGGGAGTGCAGACATAGGAGAAGAGAACCCATAAACCATTTTTATAGAGCCCTAGCCAAGACCATTCACCATAGGGAGAATGAGTCCTTAGTTAGCTTTGAAAAAGAACTTTTGGTGATTGGTACACATCATTTTCTCTTTCTAAGATTTGAATTTTGATTTCTGGTTCGATCAGAATTGAGCTTAATCTATTAGATACACTTTGTATAATGCATTTTCGAGTTATTTTTCTATTTTTAATATTTCTCCCCAAAGTGTTGTTTAATCAAGACCCCCATCCTTGCAAAAAGAGGAAATAAGTAGATTTGCACTTTGACTTGATTCACCTCAAGGTTGTTAGTCATTTCATGGTGTGGATCTCATTTACTAATGAAATAGAGGAAAATAGGTGTATTTCTTACCATATTTGACCCACACACTACACACCTATTATTCACCCTTTTCACACCCAATAGGCCCTGCTGGTTCAGTGTTCTATAAAATAGTCTCAAGTGCTTTATATGTGTTTAGTTCTATGTTGCACTCTTGGTTATCCCCTTTATGTCTTGAATAGTCCAAAATAACATCACTTCTCTTTATTAGAGAGTTTAGAATATCTTGCATTTTATTAACACTTTCAATAACATGATCTAAGTTCTTTTTCTCATTTCTAATTTTTGGGATATCCACCCTATTTACTTTGGGGGGCTTCCAACCTAAATTTTGGGTGTCCTTGGGGTACTATCTCCCATTTACACCCCATTCCCATCAAAGCTCGTGTTGGTTACATAATTCTCCTTCATACTAGGGCTTGGAGCCGAATGAGCCATATTGCCCAGGGGGCATCCAAATCCATGTTACAATTACTATTGGATTCAAGAAATGTCTTTCTTTCAAATTCAAAAGATAAAATTATTGGGCCCCTTCTAAGTCAAGTCAATATAATGTCAAACAGGGTTAAAATTCTTTGACCCATGTGGATAGAATTCAATTAGGTAAATTTCTATACAAGCTTTGTTGGCACTCCTCAACTCTTCCTAAATCAGGCACTTTTGCTTGGTTAGCTCTCCATAATTGATTCCCCACAAGTTGAAGGCTTTCTAGATTGGGTTTAGCTCATCTTTTCAATAGTATACTATGTTGTTCTTTACAAAAAATAGTGGATCATCTTTTTCTCCATTGTAGTTTTTCTCAAACATGTAAGAACTAGATCCAAAATAAACTTCATTGGCTTTCCCCCTACCAAGCACTATTTTGGAGTTATTTCGGAGTTGGCTATTATTATATAAAAGGTTATATTTTTGAAGAATTATGGGTATGATCTCGACTTCATTTGGAATATTTGGATCGAATGTAATAGAAGGATTTTTAGAAACAACTTCTTAGATTGGAAAAATTTCATCAATAAATTGGAAAGGAACATATCTGAAGTAGTGATAGAAAATGTTGGGAAAAATAAAATCCACACAACTCATTCATATGTTGGGATAATGAAATAATAAAGCATTGACCCCTCAAGGTTCCCAATCAAGGGGAATATCCTAATGTCCAAAAATTCAACAGAAGAAAAATTAAATGGTGTTCTCCACACCCAAATATTGTGAAACTAAACTTTGGTGGCATGTCTAAAGGCAATCCATGCATCTCTAGGATAGATTGTGTAATCCATAATGACAAAGGAGAACTATTAAAAGGTTTGGCCTTGAAGCTGCCTAAGATCACAAACAATCTTGTGGAGGCTCATGGCCTATTAGTAGGAGTAAAGCTAGCACCCAAAATTTACCTCAAAAGCATTCACATTGAAGGAGACTCTTTAAAAATTATTAATGCATGTAGGAGAAGGCAGGCAAATAATTGGGCTATTTCTTACATCTTGAGAGAAGTTTGGGAAATATTGAAGGTTTTGTGTTAGTAACTTGAAAGCACACGTCTTGGAAAATTATGCTTGCAAAATGGAGAACAAAACTCTCTAAATTTATTGATCCAATTTTCTCATGATAGAGGATTTTGCATAAATCATCCACAAAAAAGGTCAAGGGTGTGGTCTCTCTAGGGTTGTAGGATAATTATGTTCACCACACCATTTGTGTGGAAAGTTGGTTGTTTGTTTTTTGGTTTAGGTGCATAGAAGACCAAAATTTCTATGTGAAATATCATATTCCCCATGTAACATTCATCCAAGAGAAGCTTAGAAGCTCAATTCTATGACTAGGCTCCAATGAGACTCATGTAGAATGAGGTCTTATCGGGTTCCTAGTTTGGTTATGCAGATGATTCAAACCTTTTTTATTATGGCCACAACTATTGTGTAGAATCTCTCCAAGGATGGTTCTAAAATGTTTAAATCTTGTATCCAATGCTAAAGTTCCATGTTTCATATCTACACAACTTCAAGAATGTCCTGAGTGTAAAGTTTGCAGAAAGATGCACTATTGGCCCATCTTGTGGAAATCTGGTTGTTTACTTCTCTTGTAGATGCTTTTAATTCCTGAGTGAAATGTTGCATGCTTCGTGAAGTATTCATCTAAGGGAGGATCAAAGTCTTTGTTAAACAAGATAACTGAGTCGGGAGGTTGAATCAATTGTCAAACATTTAAACCTTAATTCATTCACCGGAACTAATCCTTAATACTACTTAAATGATAAAACATTAAGTGAAAGTACACAAATTAAAAACCATCACACAAACAAAACAACATCAAATTTACATGGAAAACCCAAAAAGGGAAAAACATGGTGAGGATCAACTCACACTATAAAGAATATCAAAACTGATTAAAAAATGCTCACTGCTTGAGAAGTAAGGCTCACTACCAACACAAGGACTCACTGCTCGAATTGGGACTTACTATCCAACAAGGCTAACAAGAAAGAGGGCCCAATTCCATGGAGATACAAAGAATATAGAAGAGATATGTTATAGAGAGAAGACAACCTCAATGCAACAAAGAAATTCACAACAATTTTCTCAACCACTTGCAAACATGCATTAATGACAGAGTACACCTTTATTTCATTGCTTTCGAAAACTCGACATTTAGGCTTTACACTGATTTTCCACACTCGCATCGCAAACTCTCACTTATTCACATCACTATCACAGCTATATGCTTTATTTGTTTGCACTTATCTCTCTTTCTACTCACACTTTTTCACCACTAACTCATCTTGTAATTATACCATCTTTTACTTTGAAACATATCCAAAGTCAACCATCCAACATTAAAGTTAAATTAGGTCGGTACCAAAATATTTCAGAGTCAAATTAGAATGAGGGCAACTGAAACACACACTTAATAAGGACCAAAATAGATCCAACGTGATTCATCAACTTTGAAGATAGTGTTCCACACAAGGTCAGCCAAACTAGTGTAAAACATATAGAAAAATTAAGCACTAACCTTCCAGATACCAAAATTATATTCAATACAATCATAAAAACTCATCTCTAAAACGGAAAGTTATAAGACTTTACCAAAGAGAAATCTAGACCAACATTTCTCTTAGACCTCAACCAGAAACACAAAAAACCATAGTTCACAACTAGCGAACACAACTTGCAGTGTACAATGAATCTGCAACCAAAAATATGGATATACCAACTTCCAAAAACCATGATCAATATATCTAAACCACACAAACATAGGAGAAAATCCTAGAGAAAAATGTGAAGCAACCAATGAACACCTACAAGCTTTATGCAATACAATTTTCTTAATATCCACAATGTATTCAACCAATAACCTGCAACCATGACATTAATGAAAACAACAACCAACTGATCACCAATTGACCAGTTGCCATCAATGACAACACCATCATTATTTTCATTCTTGCAAAAATCTCCCCCTTTATCATTGATGGAAACACATGATGTTAAAAACCATCAAATACAACATACTAGCTCTAAATACACTTCTCAATATTTTTCTTTTTGTTTCACCCCCTTAGTAGATAATATTTTTCACATTCTTCCTCTTTTGTTTTTCACATTCTTTCTCTCTTCTTTTTCACATTCTTTCTATCCCCCTTTGACATCAATGGCAAATGAAAAATATATTTTACATTTCTTTCCCCTTTGACATTAAAAATAGAATACACATATAATGACAACACCTGGCACTACCTACTCCCACTAAGAGGTAGCCACCAAAAAATCAATCCAAAAGAAAGATAGATCCATAGATCCACCAGACTGATGCATCTCCATATGCATCTAGTTCAAGAAAGGAGGGGAAATGAGCCCTAATTTTTCTTGGAGATACTCAAAAGCATCTTTAGGAAGAGCCTTTGTAAATATATCAACAATCCGATCCTTCGTCAGAACATACTCAAGCTTTACTTCATTCTCCATTACCTTCTCTCTCATGAAATGATACTTGATAGATATATGCTTTGTCCTCGAGTGCATCACTAGACTCTTTGAAATGTTAATTGCACTTGCATTATCATAGAAGATATAAATAGGATCATCAAACACCAAGTTGTGATATCTTTCAATGTATGTTTCATCCATAGAACTTATGTTCAAAAATATGCAGCAACGATATACTCGACTTCAATAGTAGACAAGAAAAATGAATCTTTCATTTTACTCAACCATGCCACCAATCTAGATCTGTATAAGCATTTAGTGTAAATTCAGTATCCCTAGGATACCATAACCCATAATATGGAGTGTCATTCAAGTATCTGAATATTATTTTAACAACAACAACATGTGTTTCCTTAGGATCTTCTTGAAATCTAGCCACAAGATAGACAGCATGCATAATATCTAGTCTAGTAGCAGTCAAATACAATAGTCCACCAATCATAGATCTATACTTGTTATGATCAACCTTAGGTGAATCATCATCTTTACCCAGTTTGCAACTAGTCACCATAGGATTACATACAATTTTGGAACCATCCATCCCAAGCTTCTTCAACATCTCTTTCACATACTTAGACTGTGAAATAAAATATCCTTTCTCTGTTTGATTAGTCTGTAGCCCAAGAAATAAATTCACCTCTCCAAACATATACATTTCAAATTCTTTATGCATCTCTTCTGCAAACATCTTACACATAGTTTCATTTCCTCCAAAATGAATGCCATCAACATATACAACTACAATCAAGATTTTATCATTTTCAATCTTAAAATAAAGATTACTATTTGTCGTACCTTTGTTGAAACCTTACTAAATCAAATACCTATCTAACCTTTCATACCAAGCTCTAGGAACTTGCTTCAATCCATATAATGATTTTTTCAATCTTCACACCATATCTGGTTGATCTGAAAATTGAAATCCTTCGGGTTGTTCTATGTAGACCTCTTCTTCTAGTTTACCATTAAAAAATGCATACTTGACATCCATTTGATTGAATTTGAAATATTTATGAGCATCAAATGCTAGGAACATCCTTATAGCTTCCATTCTTGCTACTAGAGAAAAAGTATCTTGAAAATCTATGACTTCTACTTGTGAGTAATGTTAGCATGTCGCAAGTGATCATGCTATACTGTACACTCTTCATGTATCCTCGCCGGAAAAAAATTTCCCCTACTTTTTCACTTCGTCACCAAAAAAGGAAAAAACTGACTTTGTAGAACCCTAATTCTAGAAGTTTCTAGAAAGCTTGAAATAAGTAGTTGTATGAGATTTGTAGTGAATTGATTATTCCTGTGATTATAATAGGTTTTGCACTGGATAATAATATCATTGGATGGATGTGGTTTGGTGGATGTAGCCCTAATTGGGCGAACCATGTTAAATTCTCTGTGTTGTCTTGTTTCTACTATAATTTTTTGTGTGTTTTATAATTTCTCTGTTTTATTGTTCAAATCTATATTTAATTGCTAGATATCTACCTTCTAACCCTAGCAAGTGGTATCAGAGCAAGGTTGTGTTTGGTTATCCTCTATAGGAAGGTCTCATGGTTGAGTGGGAGTCTCACAGTAGAGTAGGAGCAATGAAAAATGAGGGTATGTTGAAGGTTGAGAAGTTCAATGGGCAGAACTATCAGTTATGGAAGATGCAAATGGAGGACTACCTCTATCAGAAGGATTTATGGCATCCATTGGAAGGGAAAACCAAGAAACCCACATCAATGTCTGATGAGGAGTGGCATATATTTTGGACAGAAAGGCACTTGGTAGTATTCATTTATGCCTTGCATAGCCAGTGGCATTCAATATTACAACAATAAAGACAACTCAAGAGTTGATTTAAACCGAAGTTATATGAAAAAGCCTTCCGCTTTGAATAAGGTATTTCTTATGAATCATTTATTTAATATGAAAATGGTAGAAGGTGGGTGAGTTGTTGATCATTTAAATGAGTTTAATATAGTTACCAGTCAATTAACTTCTATAAATGTAAACATTGATGAAGAAGTTAGGGCTCTTTTGATTTTGTGTTCTTTGCCTAAAAGTTGGAATAGCTTGGTAATGGCTATTAGCAATTCTATTTCTGGTTCAATTACATTGAAATTTTATGATGTTGTTGGTGTTATTTTGAGCAAGAAAATTCATAGGAAAAGCTCAAGTGGAACATCCACATTAGACAGTTTTTTGAATGTAGAAAGCATGGGTAGAAGAAAGGAGAGAGGAAACAATTTTGGAAGTCATGGGAAGTCATGAGGAAAATGAAAGGACAAAAGGTCCCAATCTAGAGACAAGAGAGATTGTTGGTACTATGGTAAGCTAGATCATTTAAAGAAAGACTGATGGTCTCAAAAAAATAAAGGAGACAAAAAGGAAGGAAATAAAGAGGCGAATGTGGCAAGTAATTAATCCGATGAGGATGCTTTGATTCTTTTCCTTGACAAAACTGACGATTCTTGGGTGTTAGATTCAGGGGTTTCATTTCATGCTACGCCCCATAGAAATTATTTCCTTGATTATGTCTAAGGGTATTTTGGGCTAGTTTGTTTGGGAGATAATGAACCCTGTCAAATTGTTGGAAAAGGAAGAATCAATATTAAGTTGCAGAATGGGAATTATTGGCTACTACATGAGATAAGGCACATTCCAAAGTTAACAAGAAATTTAATTTCAGTAGGGCAAATGGATGATGAAGGTTGTGTTGTTACATTTAGTGATACAAATTGGAAGGTTACAAAAGGTGCCTTAGTGGTAAAAAAAGGTGTGAAATTAGGCACCTTATATCTTTGTATGGGTCATACGATTCCTTATACTTTAGCTATTGCAGATAAAAAACAATGTTTAGGAATAGTTGTTGTAGTTCAGTAGGCAGAAAATCAGATAGTTGTTTTGGATTCTAAATCAGCACTATGGCATAATAGACTTGGGCATATGAGTGCAAAAGGTAAGAAATTACTTCATTCAAAGAATTTTTTACCAAGTCTAAAATGTTTTAATATGGATTTATGTTAAAGTTGTGTGTATGATAAACAAAAGATAATTAGTTTTCTCAAGGATGGGAAACAAAAGAAAGATGAGAAATTGGAGCTTATGCATACGAATGTATGGGGACCAAATCAGGTATATTCTCTCAGTGTCTCTCAATATTATGTTACATTCATTGATGATGCAACTAGGAAGGTATGGCTTTATTTTCTTAGGTAGAAATCTGATGTATTTGAAACTTTTAAAAAATGGAGAAGCTTGGTTGAAATGAGAAGGGTAAAAAGTTAAAATGTCTCAAATTTGATAATGGTGGTGAGTATTAAAGAAAAGAGTTTGAAGATTATTTTTTCTCTAATGGTATTCGTAGGAAGAAAACAATAATGGAGCATGCATGGACTATAAGATTGCATGTTGGGCTTGCTTTAAATATGTGGGAAGAGGTTGTAAACACTATTGTTTATCTAATTAATAGAGGTCCCTCTAATCCTTTGGGTTCTAGTATTCTAGAGGAAGCATGGACAAGTAAGAAGGTGAGTTATTCTTTTCTCAAAACCTTCGGTTGTGAAGAATTTGCACATGTAGATTCTGAAAATAGAACCAAGCTTGATACAAAATCAAAGAAATGTATATTTTTTTGATATGGCATCGATGAATTTGGTTATAGGATTTGGGATTTTTAAAACCAAATTTTTTTGAGAAGCAAGAATGTCAAATTCAATGAGAAAGTGTTGTACAAAGATCAATTGCAATAGCATGAGCAGAAAGAAAATGATTATGCAGTGCTAGATGATACTCCAAACAATGATGTTCCAATGGTTTCTCATGCTCTGCAACAATAGCAACAACAAATACCAAAAAATCCAGTGAATGTTAGATGATCTTCAAGGATAAGTAGACCTTTGAAAATATTTTCTCCCTCTTTGTATTCTATTTTATTAACTGATGCTGGTGAACTAGAATGTTATCATGAAGCTATGCAGGTGGATACCAAGGTTCAGTGGAGCATGGAATGGAAGAAGGAATGGACTCCTTGCTGAAAAATTAGACTTGGGAATTATGTAAGTTGTCTGCAGGTAAAAAGGCTTTACCAAAAAAATGGGTTTATAGGCTGAAAGAGGACGATGGAGGTAAGAAAATATTTAAAGCCAGATTAGTTGTAAAGGGATTTGCACAGAAAAAGGGTATTGATTTTGATGAAATATTTTCTCCAATTGCTACAATGACTTCTATTCGTACTGTTTTAAGTATTGTGGTTGCTGAAGATTTGCATTTAGAACAGCTTGATGTTAAAACAACCTTCCTCCATGGTAATATGGAAGAGGAAATATATATAGAACTACAGCAAGGATTTGAGGTCAAAGGTAAGGAGAAACTAGTGTGCAGATCGAAGAAAAGTTTATATGGCTTGAAGCAAGCACCTCGGAAATGGTATATTAAATTTGATAGTTTTATGGTTGAGCAAGGCTACAATAGATGTAATTCTGAACATTGTGTTTACTTTAAGAGGTTAGATGAAGATAGATACATTATTTTATGTTTATATGTTGTTGATATGCTTGTAGCGGGGTCTAACATGGATCACATAAAGGAGTTAAAACAACAGTTAGCAAATTCATTTGCTATGAAGGATTTGGGGGCAGCAAAAAAAATCCTTGGTATGAAGATTACAAGAGATAGGAAAAACAGAAAATTGTTTTTTATCGCAGGCTAATTATGTTGAAGAAGTGATGCAAAGATTTCATATGGAGTATGCAAAATTTGTCAACACACCTTTTCCCAATCATGTCAAATTGACTAACGATGCGTCCAAAGATACAAGAGGAGTAAGAAAAAATGTCCAAGGTTCCATATGTTTCAGCTGTAGATAGTTTAATGTACGCCATGGTATGCATGAGACCAGATATTGCACATGATGTGGGAGTTGTTATTAGGTATATGATTCATCCCAGAGTTGAGCATTTGAATCTGGTAAAATGGATTCTCAAGTACTTAAGAGGTACATCCAATAAATGTTTATCTTTTGGGTGCTCTAATACTCATTTAAAAGGCTATTTTGAGTCAAATTTGGTAGGGGATGTAGACACCAGGTGGAGTACAATAGGTTATGTATTTGCAGTTGGTGGGATAGTTGTGAGTTGAATTTCTCAATTACAAAAGGTGGTTGCTTTATCCACGATGGAGGTAGAGTATGTTGTTGCAACATAGGTGACAAAGGAGATGATATGGTTGCAAATTATTATGGAAGAGTTGGGAAAACAACAGGTTGAAAACCACTTTTTTACATATAGCCAAAGTGATACATGTTGCAAATAATTTTTCCTTGCACTCAAAAACCAAACACATACAACTGAAATATCATTTCATTTGGTCAGTGTTGGAGGATGGACAAGTAAAGCTAGAAAAGATACATACATATGCCAATCTAGCAGATATATTTACAAAGGTAGTAACAAGGAAGAATTTGAGCTCCTCTTCAACTTTGGCTGGTATTCATGGTTAAAAGTATAACAGAGCAACAAGGTACAAGGTGCTTATTTCAAGTGGGAGATTGTGTTGGTGTGAAGTCTGATAAGACTCCAAGTGGGAGATTGTTAGTATGTGGTGACTGATCATGCTATATTGTACACTCTTGTATGTACATCGTTGCCGAATTCTTGAACCATAAAAAGGAAAAACCCAACTTTGTAGAACCTAATTCTAGAAGTTTCTAAAAAACTTGAAATAAGCGGTTGTATGAGAGTTGTAGTGAAGTGATTATTCTTGTGATTGTAATAGGTTTTTCACTAGATAATAATATCTTTGGATGTCTATGGTTTGGTGGATGTAGCCCAAATTGGGTGAACCATGTTAAATTCTATGTGTTGTCTTGTTTCTGCTATATTTTTCTCTATGTTTTATTTCTCTATTTTATTGTTCAAATCTACATTTAATTGTTAGATATGTGCCTTCTAACCCTAACAAGTAACCTTTACACAAAATCCTTGCTTTGTTTCTAACCACTTCTCTATTCTCCTTCAACTTATTTCTGAATACCCACTTTGATCCAATAATGTTTTTATCTGCCGGTCTTGGGACCAATTCCCAAGTTTGATTCTTCTTAATTTGCATAAGTTCTTCTTTCATAGATTCCATCCAATTTTCATCTTTACATGCTTCACTTACAATCTTCAATTCAACCTCAAAAATTAAACAAAGAAATTTTACTTCAGTAGCAACTTTGCTTCTTGTCAATACTTGTTTAGTGTTATCTCCAATGATCTAACTTTCTAAATGATTCTTCTACACATATCTAGGTGTCTTAGGTGACACCACCAAAGCTTCTTATTCTCTTTCATTATGTTAGTTCCGCTTCTCTGGCCCATCCTTTTCTTGTTCTTCCACAATTTCTTCAATTCTTACGCAATCAGGTTCATCGGATACATATCCATCAATATCAATTGAATTCTTCAAATGTTGTTTCATCAACCTTCACATTTGCACTTTCTACAATCTTTCTTAGTATTTTATTTAAACATCTGTATGCTTTAATTTTAGTAGAATATCCAAAAAAAAATTATTCATCACTTCTTGCATCAAACTTTCCTAAAGTTTCTTCATCTCTTTTGATGTAACATTTGCTTCCAAACACCTTGAAATACTTAATAGTAGGAATTCTTCCATACCATAACTCATAAGGAGTCTTTGTACTATTTGTTCTTGCTTGAATTTGATTGAATACTTAAACAATAGTATGAATAGCTTCTCTCCAATAAAATTTCGATAAAACAACCTCAATAATCATTGATCTAGCAGCCTCTTGAATTGTTATGTTCTTTCTTTCAACAACTCTATTCTACTGAGGAGTACTCAGAGCAGATAACTATCTCTTTATTCCATGCACTTCACAAAACATATTAAACTCTGTAGTGTAGAAAAATGCACACCCTTGCATTTCACACTTTTTTGGGCCTTCCTTGCTTTATTTATCCCTCTTTATGTCTTAATTGGTCCTATTTTTTATCCACGAGCCTAATAAACTACATTTTTTTTTCGTTAATCCCGACAATCATCAAAGGGAAAATGAGCATTTAATGATTCTATTCGTGTCTCCCTAATTTTTGGGTCAGGACAAAAATGCCACCTAGGGCATCTTAGTCCCCCAAAGGTCTTGAGACCCTGGTTTTGAACACACCTGAAAAGGTCCTTTTTTGGAGTCTATTCCTCAAGATTTAAGACTCAAGACTAAGACGCCACCTAGGGAATCTTAATCCTCCTTGGCTTATTTTTTGGATTTAATTTAAAATTTTGGCAAGATTTAGCCTCTTTTAATTAATATTTTCCTATGTCAGCTTGGTGTGATGTAATTTAGAGATATTAAGCATAGATAACTAAAAATAAAAGGTTCACTTACTCATTTTCATAAAAATTCTTTTGTGAGAGCATTAATTATAGTATACTTGAGTTCACAAGAGCATTCAAGAGTAGTTCATCGAGCATTTGGAACAATCATCATGATTCAAGTATCATATCAAAGGAGATTTTTGCATCATGTGTGTTTTTGTGCTAACATGTGTGATGTAGGGTTTTGATTCAAGCAAGCAATTCAAGAAAGATCTATCAAAGCATTCCATTGATTCAATATCTACATTCAAGCTAGCCATTTCAAAAAAGGTTGCAGACTTTACAACAAGGGTTTGGTGAATTGTAGCATTCCATGTTGTTCATTCAATAATTTCCCTCCTTTATTTCATTGTATTTCAAGGTTTAATTACCAACAAAGGGTTCCACCAAGGAAAACCCCCATTCACTAACCTTCAACAAGCTTTTCCCCTCTTGCAGCATGCTTGTGATTGAATATTTAGGTTGAAGAATTGAAGATCATTTGGAGTGCAAGATTTCAAAGTTGTAAAGTTGTATTACAAAGTTGTCATCTTCACAGAAAATCACCTACATGTCAAATCCAAAAGTTTCAGAACTTGAGATTTGAGAGGAAGAAAGTGCAAACCTTGGAGCCTAGGATCACATTCAGAGTTTTTAAAAATTCAGAATGAGACTAATATGCCACCTAGGGAATCTTAGTCCTACCAAGGGTATTTTTCAAAGATTCTTTGAGATTTTGTTCTGAGATCTAAAGATTTTGCATTTGCCCCAGAAAACAATAGTGGGACTAAGACAATAATAAGAGCGTCTTAGTCCTCCATGGTACTTTTTGATAGATTCTTTACATTTCTAGAATCCTTATTACATCTCTAGAATTCCCAGTTACATACATCATACCTCCCTATTGCTTAATGTCATCATTTGCATCTCTCATTTAGCTTGCATAACTAGGTTTTGTAGGTTGAATGCTTAATTGTATTTTCCAAGCATTTTCTTGGTGGTGAAACCTTAAAATCTAAAATAACACCCTTCGTAGGTCCTCCTAATTGAGAATTCACTCACCATGTGAGGTTGATAGTCAATCCAATTAGGGTTCTTAGGACATTATGGAATGACCTAGAGAAATGAGGTGAGCACTCCACCACTCACACATTTTCCATGGTTTAAACTCATGGGAGGTGAATTCTCCACCTCTATTAGACCTTAAGCATTTTATCTTCAAATTCAATTAATTTTCAACCATAGCTTTGAATGTCTTGAATCCATCTAATGCATTCAAGATTTCTCTCTAAGAAATGTAACCCATGTATACATATCTAGAATAATCATCAATCAAAAGAATAAAGTACCTTTCACCTTGTAGACTTCTCCCTCTTATAGGACCACAAAGATCTGTATGAATTAAATCCAATATTCCAATAGTAGATTGTTCCTTTGATCTATAATGACTTCTTTCTGCTTTCTAAACTGACAATTCCTTCAAATAGCATTAACAGGCTTTGTAATCCTTGGTAAATCTCTCATGGCCTGAACTACACTAATCCTCACCAAGTTATCAAAATTCATGTGACACATTATTTGATGCCACAACCAAGTGTCATTGATCTAAGTCATAAATCATCATCCATCAACACCCTTAAGTTGATAGATATTTCCTTCAAATTGCTTTCCTATAGCAATCAATATTTTGGATCATTTCCATATATCACATCTTTCATCATTAAACACAATAGCATATCCCTTATTGCACATCTATCCAACACTCAAAATATTATGCCTTAAACCATTCACATAATAGACATCATTAATATTATGCTTTCCATCAAAACTTACTGAACCTATCCCACAAATTTTAGCACAAGTATCATCTCCAAACATAACCAAGCCTCCATCATATTTTTCAATTTTAACAAAAGTACTCTTATCACGAGTCATATGATGTGAACATCCACTGAAAACAACCCAATAGTTTTTTTTCTTGTTTATCATGTAGGGTAGAGATAACAGTACCTTCATTTTTCTCTTTCTCCAAAGGGCTTTCCTTTACCTGTTTTTTAGAATTAGCAGAAGTAGGTTCATCTTTTATAGCCAAGAACAAGCATTCATTGTCATCAAGATCCTCATAATTAGAATATTTATTAGATATATTAGCATTCTCATTGACATAATATGCTCTATTGATCTTCGTACCTTTATTTTCCTTCTCATACCTTTGTTTATTCCTCTTAGCTCTTTCTGGACACTTTGCGGCATAATGACCTATCTCTCCATAAATAAAGCATTTAAAGGGTAACTTACCTTCATACTTTTCAGAGCCTTTCCTCATCCTTCTCATAATCTTAGCTTCTATTTCATCAAGATTTTCTTCATCCAGATCTTCATATTTTGTAGCCTTAAAAAAGTAGTCTCTGATTTGCATCCATTCCTGAAATTCGGCTTCCTCATCTCATAAGATGTCAGAGATTCCAACAAAAGATCTTTAGTGTAGGTCTTATAATCTATACTTTATTCAATAGGACATACCTTCTCACTGTAAGCATCAAGGATATTTCTAAGAATCTTCTTTATAATTCTGGTTTCATCTACAGTAGCAGGGTGAACCCACATAAGTGGTGAACACTTTTATGGAGGAAGGGAAAAGTCATTTTTTCCCTCTACACAAAGTGAAGGGGTTCGGTCGAACCAAATTGTTCGACCGAACCTTTAACATGGTTCGTTCGAACCATAGGGTTTGACCGAACCCTATGTTCACTCGAACCCCATTGACATGTGAGTAGAAATATTAAAATAAAGGGGTTTGAGCGAACTAGGGTTCGGTCGAACCCCCTTACTAGGGATTTAAAAAAAAAACACCTGTCATTTTCCTGGAACCCTAAAGTTCCCTCATTATTTTAAAGAGGTTCGAGGGAACTAGGTTCGGCCGAACATATGTTTGGCTGAACAACCTTCTTCCCCTATTTCCTCAAAAAATTGTCGTTTGAAGCTCAATTTGAAAATCATAATGCAGAAAAATTCAAAAACCCAACTAGATAATGATAGTCCTTGCAATGAGCTATCCGTCGAATATAATTTTAATATGATTTATTATGTATTTTATTTTTTAGTTTTATTAAACATAGGTTTTTCACTAAAAATCAAAATCTCTGGTCTGCACATGTGGAAAAATAGAAGATTATCAAAATAATTTTTTTTTAAATACATTGAGGCTGGGTATTGATGTTCTTGATCCATTAAAAAAAATAAAATGAATTTCAATTCATACAAAAAAAGTTATGTTGTATACAGTTCGCCTATGTCTGAATTGCAATTGGTTTGACTTTGAAACTTGATTAAGGAAAAAATATTCAATAAAAAACTATGAGACCAAATGACAGTGCTATATATCATAGTTACAAATCTAAATTCAAAAAAATTAGAATTTTATCCTTCATACAAAAAAAGTTATGTTGTATACAGTGAGCGTCATTTTTTAAAAATGTTGTTTTCTGAAAAAAAACCAGTTTTCGTGGGAGATGGAAAAAAAAGTGCAATCTGATTCCAAAAAATTTGAAAAAAATATTTTTAGAATCTTTAGACAAAATGTGATGATACTCTAGTTTGCATCATTTTCAAATTCCTCACGGTTTAGCTGCTACAAAATCCTGAAAGTGAAGATTTAGTTAAAAATAATAATCGCAGTGTCTAGTTTGCCCAAAAATTGTAAACCACTATTGTGGGATCACCGAACACCAAGTCCTCACATTCTGGATACTATCTCATCCAATCTTTGTACATAAGCTTTAACATTCTCATCTTCAGACATATGTAGAAGTTCAAATTGTGTTTCCAAATTCTACAATTTTTCCTCTTTGACTCTTTCATCACCTTCATGTGCCCTTTCCAAAGCATCCCAAACTTCCTTAGTAGTCTTCAAATTATGAACCTTAATCAACTTAGAATGTAGTTGACTGTTCTTCAAAATGTACTTCACTTTATTGTTCACTTCATGTGCTTTGATCTCATCAGTCGTACTCAAACCATTAGTAGGAGGAGTGTAAGGATTCTTGTAAGCTTTCTCCACATCATGTCCACAATACTCCAGATATTCTTCCATTAATATTTTCTAGATAGTATAATTAGTTTCATCAAACCTCGGATAATCATAAGTCACTTGCCAACCATCCCGAACCTTCCTCAAGTATTTAAGCTCTTCACCAAGGAACCAAGATCTGATACCAGTTGTTGAACAAGACAACTGAGAGGGGATGTAAATCATTTATCACAAATTTATACCTCAATTCATTCACCAAAACTAATACTTAATACTGCTTAAATGATAAAATATTAAGTGCAAGTATAGAAACTGAAAACCATCACACAAACACAACAATGGATTTATGTGGAAAACCCAATGAGGGAAATACCATGGTGAGGATTACCTCACACTATAAAGAATATAAAAACTGATTACAAGAGGCTCACTCCATGAGAAGTAAGGATCACTGCCAACACAAGGAATCATTGTCTGAATCAGGACTCACTATCCAACAGGGCTAACAACCTAGAGGGCTCACTACCACAGAGATACAAAGAAAATAGAAGAGATATGTTATAGAGAGAAGATAATCTCAATGCAACAGAGAAATACACCATAATTTTCCCAACCACTTGCAGACATATGTGAATGATAGAGTACACCTTCAGCTTACTACATTTAGGATTCACACTAATCTACCACACTCATGTCACACACTCTCACTAATTTGCATCAACCTTGCATCTATTTGCTTTATTTATTTGCATGTATCTCTCTTTGTACTCTCTCTTTTTTACCACTAACTAGTCTTGTATTTATACCATCTTCAACTTTGAAACATATCCAATGTCAGCCATCCAAAAAATTAAATTCAAATTAGGTCAATGCCAAAACATCCTAGGGTGGAATTAGAATGAGCGTGACCTAAACACACGCTTGATAAGGACCCAAATAGATCCAAAATTATTCATCAACTTTGAAGATATTTTTCAACTCCAGGTCGTCCAAACCAGTGTAAAACACATAGATAAATTAAGCACACACCTTCTAGATACCAAAATTATATTCAATACAATCATAACAACTCATCTCTAGAACCGCATGTCATAAGACTTTACCAAAGAGAAATCTGCACCAACATTTCTCCTGGACCTTAGCCAAAAACATAGAAAACCACAGTTCACAACTGGTGAACACAACTCGCACTGTACAATGAATGAGCAGCCAAAAATTTGTATATATCAGCTTCCAAAAACCATGATCAATATATCTAAACCACACAAGCATAGGAGAAAATCCTAGAGAAAAAATCAGAGCAACCACTGAACACCTACAACTTTTCTTCAATACAATTTTCTCAATATCCTCAACATATACAGCCAATAACCTACAACCATAACATTAATGACAAAAAAAACTAGGTTGATAACCAATTGACCAGTTGAAATCAATGACAACACCAGGGTATGTGCAAGATCATGATGGGCCAAAAAGTGGCGATATGTAAGTGATATGATGGCCCATGTGGCCGACGAATTTTCTTAACCCAAAATTGTTGAAACAAAAAGGGTTTTTAAAGGTTATTCTCAACTCTCCACCAATATAAATTATGCTTTACTTTGAATTTAATAAATAATTATTATTCATTTTCTATTTGAATTACGACTAAAGTCTTGATTGATAGGCTAATTGTAAAACATTTATAGCTTTCAAACGGTATCACATTTTTTGAATCTGAAACATGTGTCACATTCTATGCTTCACATACTATAGGATTAAAAAAAAAAAAATGAATTTCATGAAGTTTTGACCAAGTTAAGGTGGTCAGACATACAAGTTTTTATTATTTTTAAAAGTTGTAATAAAAAAATTCACAATTAATTATTTACTTGGAAATAAATTACAAAAAAATATGCATCACATTGGGACATGAGTCCTCTACTTATATATAAAATCTTATAAAAAATTATTATCATTTTATTGTGGTTAGGGTGGTCAGACATACACCTACTTCTTAATTTTTTCCCTGAAATTTAAGTACTACTCAATTGAAATTTTAAAATTTCACCAAATAGATTTTTTTTGTTTTTAAATAAACCTAGTAGTTTAGAAACTAAATTCAATTTTCTATAGATTCTATTCTTACATATTTTTGAAATAATATAGATAACTTATTCAAATTTTTATGTCAAGTTGCCTAACTCTAATTTTCTTAATTTTTATTGCCACTTAAGGGCCCATTTTTTCCATGATGATCTTGCACATGTCCACCATCATTCTTTTCATTCTTGCAACAGTCTTAGAACTTACTTGATATAGTCATGATCCCAACATTGTACTTTCCCAAGGGAGGCTCCAAAATGTTTGTATTATGAGTTCAACACTTGATAGTGCCACGTGCCACAAAGGTGCAAGTCTAGGAATGCTTTATTATTGAGGGTGGTGGAAAGGTGTGCTTTTAGGCTATTAATATTAGTGGTTAGGATACAAAAAGGAGAGGCTTCCATTGCTCCTTTTTATATCAAGATATGACTACATAGGCTGTCTAAATTCTTGTGCGATATTTCCACATGCCTATTACCGCATGACCTTGAGAGGGGTATGTGTAGGATCATGATGGGCCAAAAAGTGGTGATATGTAAGTGATATGATGGCCTATGTGGTTGACGACTTTTTTTTACCCAAAATTGATGAAACGAAAAGGGTTTTTAAAGGAGATTCTTAGTTTTCCACCAATATAAATTATGATTTACTTTGAATTTAATAAAGAATTATTATTCATTTTCTTTTGAACTATGACTAAAGTCTTGATTGATAGGTTGATTGAAAAACATCTATAGCATTCAAACGGTATCACATTTTTTGAATCTGAAACATGTGTCACATTCTATGCTTCACATACTATAGGATTAAAAAAAAAATCATGAATTTTTGACCAAGTTAAGGTGGTCAAACATATGAATTTTAATATTTTTAAAAAGTTGTAATAAAAAATTCATAATTAATTATTTACTTAGAAAAAATTACCAAAAACTATGCATCACATCAGGACATGAGTCCTCTATTTATATCGAAAATATTATAAAAAAATATTATCATTTTATTGTGGTTAGGGTGGTTAGACAGACACCTACTTTTTTTTCCTTGAAATTTAAGTACTACTACATTGAAATTTCAAATTTTCACCAAATGGATTTAAAATAAAAACCTAGTAGTTTAGAAACTACATTCAATTTGCTAAAGATTTTATTTTTACATATTTTTGAAATAATATAGATAACTTATTCAAATTTTTACATCAAGTTGCCTAACTCTAATTTTTTGAATTTTCATCACCACTAAAGGGCCTGTTTTTTCCATGATGATCCTGCACATACCCAGAGAGGACTTGAAAGTTATAATTGGAGCTTGGATTCCATTCATTCCAAGTGTTAATTGAGCACAAGGTTAGGGAGGTTTCATGGCCATAAAGAGCTAATTGTTGTGCCATTGGATAGTTTTCATTTCAGGTTCGACCTAGGGTGTATGCGAAGGCCATCACATCTTCACACAAACTCCATCATATATCTATAATTGTGAAGGATAGCATATATTGGTTTTTCCATTAATCCTAGCATGCAACTAGCACAAGACGATTGATCGAAGTGCCAATTGGGCCCATAAAGAAGATCAATGGTGGTGACAATTGACAAGGTGACCTACTAGATTATAGAATTAATAAAGCCACCAAAAAATGCAACCAATTCTTTCTCCAACATAACATCTCAACACATGGAATTAGTGTGCTCCTTCAAGCATCCTTCCTAAGTTTTGGCCTTTCTACCTTGTGAATTTTTTCCTTATGTTAGTAAATGCTTTGAGCCAAGTGCCTCATTAATGCTTCAATGAATTAAAGCACCATATACTCCTATTTCAATGGGATTTACATTTATTATGTTTTATATCATGTTAATCCTATTAGAAACCAAGATCATACATGCAAACCTAAACACCTTCCACAAAAAAGAAAAACATTGAAAAAGCAGAGCTTTGCATGAAGATGTGCAAATTGATATATTCAGAATTAAGAAATTACAATAAGA
The DNA here is from genome assembly GCA_007115665.2 of Sequoiadendron giganteum. Lineage (NCBI taxonomy): Eukaryota > Viridiplantae > Streptophyta > Pinopsida > Cupressales > Cupressaceae > Sequoiadendron > Sequoiadendron giganteum. The sequence continues at coordinate 486,614,414 of CM021101.1, read as the reverse complement.
GAATTGCTTTATAAAAGCAATGTATGCAACCTTAATGTTGACCTAAAAACAACTCAACTAAATACAACTTACTTATTAATTAAGTAAACTAATTATTACCTAAGAAAAACCTAAGTAAAGTTATGCAAGTGTAATTAAATATTAATTACACTAACACCCCCCCATAAGTGCAACTTAGGGAGACTAAATAAGAATGCACCTAAAACTAAGATGAATGCAAGAAAGCATGAATGGGTCCTGGCAACAAGGCCTGATCAGGTACCCATGTACAAATGCAATAATGAGGTAGAGAAGGAAAACCAAGGGGGATAACCCCCCCTACAATGTGATGACAAGCTGCAAAGTAGCATTGGAAGAACTCTGTAGAGTAACACTGGAATCAAAATTTGGCAAGCAAGGAAAGATACTTTTGTCTACTACTAAAATCGGATGAGAGTCACTGATTAACTCAAGGAATCATGAAAAATCCAACTTCACAAACCCCAAAGATCACCTGCATGCAAATAACCTATCATAGAAGAGGACATTGGAGACAAAAAAGCAAGGGTGCTCTGAAAGCTAAGAATTGTATTAATCAGAGAGAGTAAAATACAATGAGATCAATCCTTAAGAAAGGAGATCATGCAAAACCTAAAATAAACCCTAATAGGTAGACATTTAATAATTAATATAATTATTAAATGTCACATTATGCAAACTAAGTGAAATCTTAAGAGAGGAATAAAGACAACTTAATTAACACAATTAAGTTAAAACCTTTACTCTAACACCCCCCTTAAGATGAGCAAGAGTGCATCTACAAACATGTGCAAGAAAGCAAAGGTAACTACAATGCATGAAAGGAAACATGGGTCCCAACAACTAGGCCTGATCAGGTACCCATTTACAAAGCAATGCAAACTAAATGAAATGGGGTAAAGGAGAAAACCCAGTGGGAACAAAACTCCTCCCTAAAATAGAATGCAAAGAAAGGAATATGATGTACTAATGAAAGAAGGATACGAGGTGGATTACATGATACCTCCCATAGATAGCTTCTATCATATAAGTACATGTACAATGGTCTCCATAGGAGAGATAGAAAGAGAGAAGAAGGCCCCCCCATAATGAAGAAACTCTTATCGCAATGGTAGATGCCTGATGTAGAATCCAAAAGGAGATCTTGAAGCGGAAAATGATATTCCTCCCCTTGGGAAGAAATGGATCCAAAGGACGGTGTCGAAGAAACCCTGTGAAGAGTGATGAACTAATCTGTCTCAAGATGTGTGCCATGATCGGATGCTGAAGAATCTCTCTGTCTGAACTGAAACAAATGATGTCAAGTCCAAACTGATGTGGAGAATCCTGAAATTCAACCTTTGAATGCACTGATAATGGTGGCATATAGTGATAACCTGACTATCAAGGTAGAGGAGATGAATGTCCTCATAAGAATTCTCCAAATCTGCAATATAGGACTCAACAAACAAGAAAGATATGTCTGCAACATAAGAGTCCAAAGTAGCTATGTTTGGAAGATGTATGATTCCCTGTTGCACTGAATCAGGAACAACAAGAGACGTTGATGAAGTCTCAGTCTGAAGAGTAGGAACTGTGAGACAAGCCTTTGATTCATCAGAAAATGTAAGAGTGTCTAAATACTCAAGCTCCTCTAAAGTATCATGATCAAAGGGTGTATTCTCTCTCCAAGAAATGGGTAAGAGACAATCTGAAGCAGGATCCTCTAGGAATGGAGAGAGATTGGGGTCTCTATAGATCTCCCAAAGAAGTGTCCAAAGTGGGTGAGGACAATCAATGTCCGATATAGCCAACACAGTGTCATGATCAACACTAGACAATATAAGTCCTACTATGTGATTTCTAATGATATCCCATGCTAATTTTCCCTCTGAAGTGGCTGTTTCAAGTATGAGATCATATAAATAAGGCAAAATATTAAGCCACCTACAATGTGTAAGTATGCCCTTTGCCCATGATTCATAATTACCCCATTCCAGAAAAACAACTAAAGGGTGAGTAGAAAAACCCATGATAACTCTTCAAATGAAAAAAACTGAGAAATCTGACCTTACTGAATTTAGATCAAATTAATATAACTCATCCCACGCAAACAAAACCCATGTAGGTGCCAGAACGTCCAACTAATTGAGCAAAGTGTAAAACCACACAAAGATGAATAACATTTACCTCGTAAATTTTCTGATAAAATAGACTACAAATCTAGAAAGAGAACTGCAACACCTTTCCAATGCCTATTTGTTTGCGCAAAACGGAGTTTGGACGCAAAAGATACGCCCTCGGGAGTGAAAAATATAAGTTCTGACTTTGCCTAGCAAAAAAGACTGCAAAACAGAAAAATTAGGAAAAATCACCACCACCACTAGAACGGCACTGGAACCAGCTTTCAGGCGATATCTCGTTTTTGCAAAACAGAGATCGTATGCAAAAAATACACCCGATTTCATGAAAACAGCTCCAAAAAAGGTTTGAGGGTTAAGCCTAACCACTAGCATTAACCGCTAGCGGCTAACCGCTAGTGGTTAACTGACGGTGGCACCCATTAACTCAAAGATTTTTTTTTAAAAATCTCGGATTGCATGCCGTACTAGGCTGTACGACCCAAAAATGAAAAAAAATTGCGTCCTGAAGTCACTGCGTTCGATTTTGACAATTTGACAGTCGATTTAGGGGTTTTTGGGTGCTCTGAATGCGATGGTGAGGTCTGTTTGGAGTGAAAAAGCTCCAAAATTGTAGGTATGCTTTGGATCAGGAACCCTAAAAAAACTTCAAACCCTCGCAGATCTGACGCCGTGAAGCCAAATTTGATGAAACAAAGGTCAATCTTGACTGAATCAAATGTTCCAAACACAATGGTGAGATCCAAATTGACTCAAAATTCACCAAATGAAAGAGGTATGCCCTGGATCAAAAAAGAAAACCCTAAAGCCTCGAAGCTCCAAAAATCCTTCAAAACACGAACAAGAAACAGCAGGTCTGGAGCTCTGATACCATGTAGAAGTTGTGAAATCCAACTTCACAGACCCCAAAGATCACCTGCATGCAAATAACCTATCACAAAAGAGGACATTGGAGACAAAAAAGCAAGGGTGCTCTGAAAGCTAAGAATTGTATTAATCAGAGAGAGTAAAATACAATGAGATCAATCCTTAAGAAAGGAGATCATGCAAAACCTAAAAGAAACCCTAATAGGTAGACATTTAATAATTAATATAATTATTAAATGTCACATTATGCAAACTAAGTGAAATCTTAAGAGAGGAATAAAGGCAACTTAATTAACACAATTAAGTTAAAACCTTTACTCTAACAAATCTGATGTCACCTCTAAAGGGAAACTCTTAGTACAATTGATCTTTGGAAATTAATTTCCAAATATTATGTAAACAGGTAAGTATATTTTGGTCTTATCATCAATGCCAAATTATCTACGTAGTATTCCTCAAGTGTGCAAGAATGCATAAAAATAAACATATAATAAAATCTCTATTAAATTTTGTAATTACTTCATCTGGTAGGAAGATCTTGGAAACAATTCCCCCCTCACTATATATGTGGGAGTTTGCAGAAGCTTTCCCTATTTAAAGCTATTAAACCTCCACATTTTCTCATCCTTTTTCCAGTTAACGTCTCATGAGAACACTGAGTATGGACACTCCTATCAACCTCAAGTGCTCTCAATGCCAGATGGCCTTTGATGTCACCATATCAGACCACTGTCTGAAAGTAATAATGAAACACCCATCTAGTAGGGATCTAAAAGTAATGAAGATGGTCCTCAGTGCTGATTTTATTAGGGCCTCCAAGTGTTATAGGGTGAATATGGATATCACTTCATGTTTTGTGGCCTCCTTGCTCAACCTTGGTGACAACAAGGAAGTGGTGAAGGAATTAGTTTCTTTTTTAAAAACCATAATCTCCACCACCTGAATGAAATCCTTGCTCTGGTAAGGCTTGGTATTGGAGTCCCACAACCATGGTCCACCAAGCATGTGTGTGTGGCCTCTAGTAGTGTTGAATGGATCCCTTTCCTTGGCAACTTTCGCATGGTTACATTGGCACAACATCGACCTACAACACGCATGGGTTGTGTCTTCCTTAAGCAAGTTAACAATTTGGAGAAATGACTAAATTCCAATGGATTTTTGATTCCAATGCCTCCCTTGGTATTGTGTGAGTGTTCAGTCTCCTCAAACCCCTATTCAATCTGATATTTTTGTGTTCTTAGATAACTTTTTATTTTAAGGCCCAAGTTTTGTTTTGGCCTCTCTATTTTTTGCATGATTTCCAAGGACAATTTGTCTGGTTTTTGTCCCTCTATAATCTATAATATGTAATCACAAACTGCATTATCATGCTCCTATGTAATTTCGCTTTATATTAATATAAATAGTTTAGGCTTTTCATCTTTTTCCAAAAAAAAGTCTTAGATAGGTTTTATTTGAGTAATATCAATTATAAGTTAAAATTATTTTATAAAAAATATGAAGTTTCTTTTCTTACAAACATAAACATTTGTTGAGTGTGTAGTTAAGTAATTACATTTTTTATATACTTTCTAGGATAAGGAAAATATTTTAATTTTTTACATAAATAAATTTAGAAAAAACTATAATTAATATATAGTTTTTAAAATAATAAAAAATAAAAAATTACAAAATTTTAATTAAAACACAATTTTTTTTTAATATAGACTAAAATTAAATGAAGTATAAAAAACCTATTCAAATGAATATACATTAAAATTATTGAGAAATCATCTTAAATTTTTCTAATAATATAGTTAATATAATTTTAAATAATTATTTTTAGAAATCAACCCTTTTATATTTTTATTTTTTAAAATTCAAAAGGATTTAGTTAGGGGACTAGTCTTGTCTCCCTTTCAAGTATTCTCATGATTAGCATTCTTTTAGGGTAGATATTATCTTTAGCATGTATGGAAATCTAAAATTTCAACCTTTTTAGGAATTTTTTTGCTAATGGCCATTTCTCTCCTTATACTAAAGTTATGAATTTATATAATTTACTTATTTAGATTCAAATGTAAGCTATTAAGTTACACGTGAGGGGACTAATTTGTAGGAGCTCCTAGACCATTGGAGAAATGCTCCCTACACTATTACTAGAGTACTAATTCCTTCTTTTCCCCCTCCTTAAAGATACTAGCACAACCATAATTACTCTACCAAACATGAATATGGTTCCTTGTCCCATTGTTCTCAGTTTGTAGAAAACTCTCAAACTCCTCTATTGCTTGCTTCCAACACTCTCAACCATCATCAACCTCCTCTGATGGGAAATTAAATTTAAGGTGGCTTGACTCCTCTTGAATGGGAATGGTACTTTTAGTTAGTCTAATTCTAACAAGATTACTTAGTTGGAGCTGACTATTTCTCTAATGTGTTCTTAATAGCCTTTGTAGGATATTCTTGAGGATGAGGGTACACTCATTAGCTATGAACCTATTGATAATAATCCTCTCTGGTGATTTTTAGGGGAATACAAATGATAAAGACCCCCTCCTACTATAATTTAATTTAAATACTTATTTTAACATTGTTTTTATGAGCTTTGCCCCATTAGTTGTTAATGTTTGAGCTTGGCCTCATCTTGAATTTGGGATGTGCTTTTTTACCACCCAACCTTTTTACGAATATTGTATATTTTATATTAAATAAAAGACATGTTTGATGTATTCTTTTATAAAATCCAAAGGACAAAACTAAACTATCTTGAAAAGATAGCATTTTAAATGTCAAAAAAAAATTGCTATCCCAAACAAGCCCCATACACCTTTCCCTTCAAGTAATGTTAAATAATATGTTAATAATAATCATGCTCTAATGCATAAAATTTAATTTAAAAAAATAATCACTCCAAAATAAATTTGAATATCTTGTCATAACAATATATGGACATTTTGTCAATACTCAACTATGTTGTGTTTTGAAATATTTTATTTCATATTGATCACTCGATACATTATAAATAATCATCATTAATCATTTATATTCTAGTTTGGATGAAGAGACCTCACTTAACCACACTTCTCAATATCTATTAATTAGACTGAAGTGCTTGATTTGGGATTCACAAATATTTTGTAAATGAAGGTAGTAGGAGGAAATAGAAATTTTATATAAATATGAGGAGCATGATTGATGTTTTTGAATCATCCTTTCTAGTTTCTTGAAATGATTGACATTGGATAAAAAAATATAGAGGGTAATTGTGGTCAAATCATTTTTCATTACAAATGTGACATGTGCATGCAAAATTTCACACCTACATGCACATGGTAACACGATAGCACATCAAGAAAATAATCATCAATACAAAAATCATGGTGAAAAAAGTGAAAGAATCACTTGTACATAGGTCAAGGCCACCATGAAAAGCTCAAATAATAAGCTCTAATGAAGATGTAGAATTTCCATGCAATCATATAAACTAAAAAAATTACTCCATCATCCACTTTCTTCCCCTTTCCTTGCATTTTAGGAACCATAGTCCAAAGGAAACTTTCAATACTTACAATTTACATATTGAACTATGATCGTAAAACTCTATGCCCTACTTATGGGAATTTAGATTTTTTGAGTAAATTTGTAGCCTACAAACTACAAGCCTATCACTGAACCCTAAAACCCTAGTACCCTAACCATGAAACTTTGGATTCCATGAGTATCTTTGCATGCATACAAATTACAATCCTACATCAAATCCCCAAACATTTCTAAACCAATGAGATCCGAGCCAAGAGAGTATATTTATAATACAATTAAATAGAATTAGATTGTAGTGAACAATATTTTTGATAATCTCATAAAAATATCATAAATTTCTATTTTCTAACAAGGAGGAAAAAAATTTAGCAGGAAGTCAATGTACATGAATTAATTTATTATTTTTGAATTGGCAATGTGAATAGTATGCTCAATCTATTAGTGGGTATATGTTAACTTGACTTGGTGATGACGTTAGTTGGATGAGAAAATAATATATTTGTTAATTAACTCTTATGATTCTTCCAATGTATATGGCAAGCTAGAGTTTGTTAGGAATAGGAAACTACGTGTTGTTATACACCTTTGAATTCTTAAGTCTAGTCTAAATATTTAATAGTTTATAATTATTGTAAATGATTTATAAACATGAAAAATGACACCCTCTCTAGATTGAATATTGAGATTCCATGTGATTAGTACTCTCCAATTTGTGTTGTTAGTCTTATGATAGTTGTAAGAAATTGTGTTGGAGGATTAATTAGTGGACTATGGCTAACATCTTTGACCAACTAATTATAGTATGCCTTATATGTGCGTAAATTCTAATAACTAAACCTAAATTGATTCTTTGGGAGTTAATTTGACCAGACATAGTCTTGGGAATAAAATTAGTCAACTAATAGTTACATTAGGAGGTGTGGAGCATGGGTTGAATATTGACCACTTTGACTATTCACTAACTCATAGATTTATGCTCATTGTTTTAGAATGACATTCATTGTATTATATGTATCTTTGTCCTATATATTGAGTTCTTGGGATTGGAATACTATGTCCAATTTTATGTGGGATTATAATACTAAATTTCCTCTAGGTTCAAACTATTAATATTGAAATATGAAGCTTGATATGTGTATTGTAACCTATATTTGTTTGTAATACATTGGTTTTGGTGATTTGGAAGATAATTTTTCCCTTTTTTGGGATTGTCCTAGGGTTTATTAATGTCCCTCTCTTTGGTGGATATTTCTATTCTAAATTTATTTTATTCTATTCTTGTTTAATTTATAAAATTTTGTTAGTATGTCAAAATATTGTTGAAATTTAGTTATATTAGATATCTTATAACTCCCCCTCATAAGATGAAGTAAGAAATTTTACACATATTTCCTTTCAACTTAGAGAAATCGTATAATCTACTTCTTCTATATCCAACATTTGTGGTAATATACACCTATTCTACACTACAATCTATTAGAAGCCATTTAATAATTGTCTACACTCCAATCTATATAGAGGTATTTAATAATTATATCAAAAATAAACAAAATACATCATTTAAAGCCACTTATGATGATAACTCAATCTACAATTGTAAATGATGTGATCCATAATATGGTTCTTATATGTAAGAATATGTATTAGACATAGAATTTTTGCCTATCTTGAACCCAGTATATAGATAAAAATCAATCAACAATTGAAAATGATGTAATGTGTCAAACATTATGAACTATTAAATGTATAATAATAATTATACACATGGACATTCTAGATTATCAACACAACATAATGATTATCAACACTCAGTTATGTTATGTTCTACAATCTATTTTGCGGATTCATCACTCACTACATTACATGGAAATGCCTGATTTGTAGTCTGGTTTGGACGAAGAGGCCTCACTTGAGCACCCTTCTCCATATCCGTCAATCGGACTGAAGTGCCTGATTTGGGCTTCTCAAATACCTTGTAAATGAAGGCTGCAGGAGTCTGTAGAAATCGTATCTGAAATAAGAGTGGCCTTTTTGAGCTTTGCGAATCATCCTTTTCAGTTTCATGAAATGATCGACACTGCACGGAATTTTGAGAGGGCCAGTGTGGTTGAATCCGAAGGTCTCCTCTGCTGCCCTCAACACCTCTGCGAAGATTGGATGGTGCAGATGATCGATGGGAATCACGAAGCGCTCCTGCTGCTGCTCTTTCTCCCCCACATACACAAACACGCAACCCCTCCCAGCAATTCTCCCCCCTCCATTACGATTCCATTTCCACTCCTTTGGTCTTCTAATTTCCATACTCATGTTGATTACAGAAATAGAACTTTGAAACCCGAGAGAATAATAGTTATCTAACTGACCATGCTGCACCCCAAGCTCTTGCATTCCATCGTTTATATAGCCCAAATATCGTCTACCATGATCGGAGTATTCCTCATGATTATCACATATTCGCTCCACATTCTCCACGTTGGAAATGGGATGAGTGGTTGCCTAAACAGCAGTATGTCCTTCCAAATTTATGACTCCGCGTAAACAAAAACAGAAATGTAGAAGAACTGTGGAGGGTGATGAAAGAGTCAGTACGAAAAGACTGGTCATAAAATTGAGAGCAACTCTTCAAGCCGGCCTCCAAAGGCTCCATCGTAGAGTTTAGTAATGACATGATGGATCAGCCGTATTCTGTGTCTTGCGTGAGCTCCACTTCACTAACTCCTTCCTAGCAAATTCCACATTTTGTCCGATGAGCAGGGGAGATGTATATACGGTAGCACTCACACACAAATAATTGACCCGGTGAGCAGTGTAAACGGAGGTATTTCGTTGACAGCAAAGCAACAAGGGAGTTCATGCAAACTGAATTTCAGAGAGTTCGTTACTGCTCAGAGAATTGATGCTCCAGAATTTTTAGGTATCTAAGGTTTGCAAGATAATTAACATGGTAAGTAAATGTTGTTTTATTTTATCATATTCTCAATCAGTCTAGAGATCATAATATTGGTAAAATATTAACAACAAAAGAGTAGAAGTGTTACGTTGTAGTTGGAGTCTTTGTCAAGGGTTGTAGGAACAGGACAGGACAGGTTGCGACAAAGATTACTACTGTTTTCTGTATGCTATCATTCTTATTATGTTTGAATTTAGAAAGATTAACTCATGTATCAAAAGGCTTACAAAATATTTTTGCAAAAAAAAGTACATTGGGCTATGCATATGGGTAAGATAGGTGGTCTCCAGCTTAAAGTAGGTCTTTCAGTAGTGGGGCAACTGTTACATCATTTGTGTAAAGCACGATTTATATCCAGTGGAGGATTCTCTTTTAAGAGTTGATTGTACCATTTATGGAGGAGACATGTTAAAAGAATTTGTTTAGAATGGTATGTTAAATCTTTTTAATTTTTTTCTACCTTCAAGGTCAAGGATTTGTCTTTGAGAATATAAGGCAAGGGTTCATTAATAGCTTCAAGATGATTAAAGATTATTTGTGAGAGTGGATAATCTTTCTTACACTTTGAATTCATCTTAAACTCAAGAGGGTGTTTCTAGAGACATCTTTAATATTACATTTTCAAATAAATTAAACTGTACAATAAAAAGAAGAATCAACAACTATATCTAGATACAAACTTAATCCCTATACTTTTCACTAGATCAATGTTAGTAAATTCCAAAAAGCCTCTTATATAGTTGATAAAATACTCTGCATAATGTATCTACAAATAGTAACATTATTATAATCCCTTGAGATAATTTCTTCTCATGTATCATATACATTGAGAATGTACAAACATGTTGGTAAGGGTTCATAAAAAGTTTAATAGCCTTGGTATCTATCACTTTTCTTTGTCTAACACATCTCTCAAAAGTTGCAACTAACCAAAGAGATATGAGAATACTATATCTACTACAATAGTTGTTTCTTTGCAAGTTCTTAAATGCTTTGTCATAATAGAAAATGCACTAACATAGTTGAAACCATATAACACTCCACACTCTTATTTTTTGAAAACCCAAACTCAACAACCATTACAATGAAGAAAGAACTTGTACTTTTATATGTAAAGAGTAGGAACTCAAGAAATGAGAAAGAAAACATGGCAATGTGGTATTGTAGACATTCTCACATTCTCATTGTCATTTTATTTAATTCCCACATAAAAAATTCTCTTTAGAATACACAAAATAATATGAAACCGTGAGAAAATTGTTTCCATTACATTTTTCATCATTTTGTGCATTAGCATAGGGTTTATATGAGAGTTTCAAGAATAACATTGCCCACGAAATATCCAAAAATATTAACCTATATATAGATGGTTTCAATGTATTATGCTCTATAACTCAGTCACTACAATACATTAGGGTATGGTTGTTTATGTCATTTTCTCCTTTGAATCCATTCCCTCTTACAAAGGTAGTGATTGTTGGACACATGTAGATTTGATATGGTAGTTACATGGCCATATTAAATCATTAGTGGAACCCTATATTTTCCACTTTACCAGTAAGAATTGCTTGTGAATCTACACCTAAATGATGAACAATATTTTATGGGCTAGAAAATGTCATTTTAAGTGGTCACTAGAGTAGATCTAGTCATAAATAGCCTCTTAGATGTGTAGGTGAGTATATGAGATTGATTAATGTCAAATTCTATAGTTTCAAATTTCAAAGGATAGGGATGCCTCATACTTAATGTCTTTGGTCAAATTGTTCGGGATCAAGGGTGACGAGAAAAGCATACCACTAAGGTAAGTAAAATGGGTGAAGTTTAAAAAAATAACTCTCAAAAGGTGAGAAAGTGTCAAAGATCAAGAGTTGAGCATACCTTATGATAGGCACTTGGCGAGAGAGAAGGCCAAAATTATGACTCCAAAAGGATACTTACAAATGGCTTGAGAGTTGATGGTTTAGAGTTGGTGAAGAGGGCATGATAAGAAAAGAAAGTTTAAAAGTTTAAAAAATTGACATAAGAAACTTTGGGAGTGTATGGGTTCAGGATGATAGGAATGAAACAAAAGGATACTTGGATAAAAGGAAACCTACAAGTCTCAATCCAATAAATAATTCAAGGAAAATATTAATTCATGAGTTAGGAAATTAGTGGGGGTCCAATATGAGGTAGTTGGATAAAGAATTGTTCAAAACTCCCAAGTCTAAAGAAAATAGAGAAAAAAATTAACTACAAAGGATTGGAAGGTTGGATATGAGGGAAAAGGTATGTAGGGAAGGGGAAGTCATGTGGGTTGATAAGAACATATGGGTCAACTGGATATGAATGGGATGGCATAGCAAGATGGACAAACTTATAATTCTATAACTTTGATATCTTTTTGAAACTTGATGAAATGATCCAATAAACCAATTACTTAGGACATTTTAGATTTTCCTACAACACATAATAATAGAAGGACACATAGAGGACAACACTTAAGAAAAATAATACATACGGACACATACAAATATCTCTCAAGTTGATTATAAACTAAGGGAAAGATAAAGGCCTAAGAGCATAAGGAAACTAGAACTCAAGAAATATATGGTATTACAAAATTGATTACCAACATTGTACACATTATTGTCTTTATTTATTGATAATCAATTGAGGTTGGGATCATGTAATTAAAGTTGTCTTTCAAATATAAGATAGTACCCTTAGCGTTCTTGAACCAAAGTAAATAAGTTGTACCCACCTTTTAGGAGATGAAACTAAACCTATTTCACACTTTAGTTCATTAGGAAACCAAGATCCCTCAACCAAGTGACTCAATTGAGGGAAGGACTAGGAGTTTCCTTGTGTGATTAGATGGGGATTCACCATTAAATAAAGCATCAAAGAAGAAATGAAAACTCTTATGCACGAAACCATAGAAACTTGAAACATAAAAGTACCTCGAGGCTCAGTGCAGAGGTCAAAACAAGGTCATAAAACCCTAGAAATTTTTGTTTTGAGGTGGACTAAGACCGATACACCAAGCTGGTGATTTAGTCCTACTACAAGAATTTGGGCAGAATCTAGAATCTTCTGGTGAATGTTCAGGATCTACACAAAACTAACAAAAGGGCTATACTAGGACTCATATTCCTAGTGGGTGATTTAGTCCCATTACTAGGATTTGACTGATATTTTTGTAGCCTCTAGTGATCTTTTGTAGCTTCCATCTTTTCCAATTCTTCAAGTCTTAAAGTTTGAATTCTGCTCTATAGGTGAGTTTCTGTAACAATGGTAACTTCTTGACAACTTTGATAACTTTTTCGACTTTGTCTTCAAAGGATCTTAAAGCTTCAATTCACCTAGATATGCAAACACACATCAAGAGAGATAATTTTTGTTTTTTTAGGGAATGGGGGTTTGCCTTGGTCAAACCTTGTTTTGGTAATTAAACCTTCAAATGAAATAAAATATAAATGGAAGGAATGATGAATGACCAAATGTAATGTTGCTATTCACCAAAACCTTGGAATAAAGGTTGTAAACTTGTGTGAAATGAATAGCATGAATGTGGATCTTGAATCTTGATTGAATGATTGAATGCTTGACTTGAATGTTTTCCTGAATCATGAAAAGTACATAACAAATGTTAGCTCACAAATATTTACATGATGCATGAATACTTTGACATGATGCCTAAATCTTGAATATTGCTCCAAATACTTGATGATTTGCTCTTGAATGCTCTTGATCTCATAAACTTGCTAGAATACTTGGATACTTGAAATTTCAAGGAGAAATTATATCAAACAACCTTGTATTTATACTTTTTTATGCCAAATTTCCTAAAATTACAATACTACAAGCCGACATCAGATCTAGGATGATTAAATCTTGCCAAGAAATTTTATTTTAAACAGGTCAAGGTTAAAGCGGGACTCATACACCAGGATGGGCATATGAGTCCTATAAGTGTGAATAAGGTGTAAAGCAATAAAACACTTCTTAATGAAACATTGCATCAAAGATCAAGCTAATTAATCAATTGAAAGCGTCTTATTGTCTCTTATCTTTAAAGATTTATTAAGCTATTGTGCTCTCAGATTTAAATGACACTATAATTGTTAAAATGACAATCTAAAGAATGGAATGATGCTGATGCAATGATATGAAGCTTAATGTGATAATACTAGATGATAAAAGAAACTAAGATAGCATGGATTGACATGAAAACTGATAAAAAAAGCTACTGGAGGCAGCCATGATATGAAAGCTTGAATGTTGGATGCTTGAATTCCTACAGAGTAAGAGTGCATAAGTTAGATAATCTGGATCCTTTTCTTGGTTGAATGAGGCTTTATTTATAGATTTTCTGGCTGTAGAAATGCACAGGGATGGCAAAGAGAGGCTTGGATTCAATCTGGAGGATTGAATGGTGAAAGATGGAGGAGATTGAGAGAATTTTGGAGATTGTCTCTACCCATGAAAACACCAGGCAAGAGAAGAGGAAAGATTGATGGAGGAGGATTGAGAGATAAATTTGCAATTTGTCTCCAATTCTTCCTGTGAAGTTTCAATCAATTAATTTGACATGATTTTAGACATAAATTCGACATAGGATATCTAATATTATTTTGAGGAAATATAGAGGAATATTCCTTATGTCTTTATTTAAATATTTTTTTGATTTATTTAAATTAGCAAAAGAGGGATAAATAATTTAATAAAACAAACTATAGAAGTTGTTTATTAAATTAAACAGAAGAATAATGGTAATTAATCAATAAAGCATAAATGATCTTTATTTAATTAATTTAAGATTGATTTGATAGAATAAAATAAGGATTTGATAATTAAATCAAACAAAGTATTTAATTTTGTTTATTTAATTAAGATGAGATTGGAAGAATTTAAATGTGAATGTGAACGTGAACTATATAAATAAATGTTTCTATTTATTTAAACAGTAGAGGATTTTAGGATAATTAATCAAATAATTCGTATTTAATTAATCGGGTTCTCCAGACCAATTTTAGGTGTATACATTTTTCCCCTCTTCGAAGTGATGTGTTTACGCATTGCTTTGAAGAAAATTTTGTCGCTACTGCTATTATCGATGATTAAAAAAAGAAATTAGTGTGCCCCAGATATTGATTTTCAAATGATTGCCAATAATATGCCCCCTCTGGAGATAAATTAATGATGTGATGATGTTTTACAAATTTTGAAATTTCATGATGATTTAATGATGATTTGATGAAGATTTGATGAATAAATAATTTATCTCCCGACAATGATGAAGAAAATATAGCATGCGGATGAATTTCAATTAATTTCATAGATAAAATTAATCAAAATACAATTAAAACCCACAAAAGTCCCTTTTCAAAAGTTATATAAGGTTCAAAATTTCATTTTCAAAGTCATTTGCACTTTGTGACTTTCAACCTCTAATGATAGAGACTTTTGAGCTAGCTAGAGAAAGATGCCTATCCCTTACCACACTTGTCATTTTAAGCACGTGTGACATCACCAGCAGCCGACCGCCTACAGACCTCCGGTATGTACCCATAATTCTCCTCATTTTTCTTGCATTTTTGTTTTTTATGCATTTTAATGCTTTCCGCATTATATTTTTAGTTTAGTGCATCAAGGTCGCGTTGTAGTGCTTTGCACTCTGGTGTAGCACTTCCATTAGCTATTTTAGCACTTTGAGATTTAATGCTTGCATTATTTTCTCTAGCACTTTCGTAGGATAGTGTAGCGCTTTCATGATTTAGCGCTTAGGTAGTTAGTTTTAGCGCATCAATGCTAGATTTTAGCGCCTAGAGTGTTCTAGCACTTTGATGTGGTACATTAGTGCATCGATGGTCTATTATAGCACTTTGGTAAAGTAGTGCTTTGATGGATTGTTTTAGCGCATCGATGTGGTAAAACAACGCTTAGGGTAAAGTAGCACTTCAGATGCCTGTTATAGCACATCGGAGTGCTGAAATAGCGCTTCGAATAAAGTAGCGCTCTGAAAACCTATTTTAGCTCATCTGATTGATAAAGTAGCACTTTTGAGTTTTAGCGCTTTGGATGCCTGTTTTAGCACATCCATGTCAGAATTGTAGATTTTGACTTAGTTTAAATTTGATTTCGCCAATTTCGATCATGTCCATTCTTTAGTTTGGTATGATTGATTAATAAGACTTACTCTCATGATAGGTGAGAAATAATCCTATTTGTGATGATCCTCATGATAGGCGAGGAATGATTCAATATCTGATAAATATCATGATAGGTGAGATTAGATAATGTTTGTGATGAACCTCATGATAGGTGAGGTTTGTTGATGTTTGTTCATGAATTTTGATTGAAAATTCATACCAAAGTTTGATTAGACTTGATAGTAGAATGACTTTTGATTTCTTGACATAGTGAACTAATTGTAGATTTTTCATTATGATAGGAGGATCTGGGTACTCTCCAGATGCGAGAGCGGTTTCCTTGGACCACCGATTTGATACCTCATCTGACTCCAGATGAGATTCAGACTATAGGTCGATGTGGCCTCACTAGTTTACTTCACATGCCCTGGATTAGGATTAATCGGGGTCTCCTTACCACTTTGGCCGAGCAGTGGCATAGTAACCATAACACTTTCCATCTACCCACTAATGAGATGATGGTCACACCCGAGGATGTGTGGCGGATTCTAGGCATACCATTCATGGGAGAGATTGTGGTCTATGATTCACAAGAGGCTGGTGGGAGAGATGCTCTCCGCAAAGTGTTTTAGGATCAACACATTGCAGGTTTGAGTGTCCGATGGAGGACGATTGCTGACACATACGCTTCACTACCAGCAGTGCCTTCTAGATTCATTGGAGGTTTTCTTTGTCCTGATCGCAGGTCAAAGGGATTCTCTATAGGTTGGGGCCATATTTTGGAGAGTATGGTCATACATGGTATGAGATACGCGTGGGGATGTGTATGCTAGCACATCTTTATCATGACCTTCATTCAGTAGTGTATTTGGGGGCATGTAGTTTATCTGCAGGGATGACCCTATTACAGGTGTGGGCATGGGAGCATTTTTCCATTGCTCAGCCATTTCCAATTTTGGACAGACCAGCAGGTAGATCGTATGACTTTTGGTATAGAGGTCGGCTTACCCAAGCTCAGATGGGTAAGTTGGAGCATTGGAGATGAGTATTTGATGACATGGAGAGCATTGTCTGGCGGCTGTATTTGGACTATGAGCAGTGGGATGAGGACAATGCAGTTCTCAGATATCTTTGTGATTCCATGTACCTGATTGGCAGGTTACCTTTTGTGTTGGAGAGATTTTTACTACGATGAGGGTATAGGCAGTATGGCATCATACAGTTTATGCCTTAGGGGGTAGCCCACTATGCCAGGCGACGTAGTGATGTAGCAGATTGGGGACCATGTTTGTCCTATGAGATAATTGTAGAGGGATACAAGGCTTTGCAGCCTTCACCTTGGGACATGCATAGAGATATCGCGGAGGTGGCAGTGATAGGGGAGTATGCGACATTTTTGGAATTGACTCCACATCCTCACATCACTATTCCAGATGAGCCAACACCGTTACCCATTGAGGAGGATGTTGCCAAGGGTTCAAAGGATAGTGGGGGTGATACTCCATCAGGTAGTAGTACTGAGAGTGGAAGTGATGACAGCAGCAATGGGGATGATAGTGATGGTGGTGGTGGAGGTGGCAGAGGAGCTGGACCTGTCAGCGTTGGTCCATCATCCAGTAGGCCTCGTAAGAGGTGAGAAACGGTAGTACCGTCAGGTGATTACTAGAGATAGATTACAGGTCTTCAAACATAGGTACAGACGTTGTAGGGATAGTTGGTATAGGCCCGAGGTTTGGTGGTTCAGACACAGACTCAGATGCAAACCCAGGCTCAGGCCAATGCTCAGGCATTAGCGTAGGTACAGGGATAGTTGGTTGTTGTTCAGACTCAGGTTGCTACCTTAACAGCCGAGCGAGATAGTGCCCGATAGATTTCCAAGAGGGCACAACAGACGGCCAAGACACTCCAGAGAGTAGCCGACGGTACCCCTGTGGCAGATTACATGAGAGAGGTTTTGCGGGCTGGCTAAGAGGCTGAGTTTTACCAGAGTAGATATCATGATGCAGTGCCTGTTGATCACAGAGTCAGTTATGCCCTATCGAGATCCGATCGGACTAGCACCCGGATAGTCAGTGAGGGTGTGACACAGCCTCCTCGAGGAGATCCCAGAGATCTTGATCCTTCTGGGGGTGGTGGTGGTACTAGTCCCATTGGGCCCACACATTTTGGCAGTAGCAGATCATAGATGCTATCTTTCATTTCGAGACATTCTTTTTGAGATATGATGTATACTCCGAGTTGGCTCATTTTTTATGATGTATGTTTATTTCAGACTTCATTATATACTTGACATTGATGATATATATGAGATACAGTTGATTTGATCTTATGATGGTTTATGATTTTGTGTGATGGATGCATTTATTTATGTGATGTTTCTATAATGAATGCTTTTATTTCCTATATTGATTCTAAGATGAATGCATGTGAAAAACATATGATATATGGATGTATGATGTAATGTATGAAGTTTTAAATGATCATCTATGATGTATGGATAATAATGACATGACTTGTATTTATTCTATGTTGATGATGATAATAATAAATGTATGGATGTTATGCATGATGTATTTTATTTCGATGTGATGAAATGTATGGATGTAATGCACGATTTATTTTATTGAATGTTATGGTAAAATGAACATGATGAATTTATTTATGATATGATGATGATAAATATGGTACAATAAATGAATAACTATTTGATGTTAAAATGCATGAATGATGAATTGATGAAAACTTAATGATGAAATGATGACTTCTATATTTTTTTGATGATTTTTGGATTTATGTCAAGTATACTGAGTCATATTCATAGAAAAGATAATCATTAATTGGAATCCTTATGCAACCAATACTTTGTAGATAATGAATTTATGATGAAAGCAGTCTAATTTTAGCATGCAACTATATGCAACCATTGTCATTTTAACAGTACTTTGTGTTTGGTATCATCATAGATCTTTTACTGGATGTTGAAAGTGAGTACAAGCATTCATGGTATGTGTTAAACCAATGACAACTTGAGTACTAATTTCATGATTTATTTAGTTTTTTGATATTGCAAGCGAACAAAAATATCTAGGTATAATTGAACCGAGATGACCTAAGAATTCATTGCGTAAATAGGCAGTGATTAATCATTTTAGTGTGTCAATTCTGAATGTCATCGGTGATAGATTTGCATAGCACATCCCTCGACAATTCACACATTTATATGATTAACTTTTAGACAACAGACAATAAAAATATCATTCTTCTTCCTTGTTTCTCTAGTGCAATACATCATTGAGTTACTCCAAATAAATGATAATAATTAATCAAAAACACAACTTTTCCATCTTTTACTTAGAGTGTTTCAATCATTATTCAGATTTAGATCATCCATCCTAATTTTGTGATGTTTTTGGATTTTCGACATTTTGACCAAAGACCTAACCTACTAACTTATCCTAGGGGTCTCGGGGGCTGATCAAAGATTAGCCTTGCCTACGTTACACATGCAGAGACCATGTAGTTTGACTGACATAGACCTAGATGTTTTTTTTTGGATTTTTCTTTTCTAGACCCGACTTTTTGACATGTTTTTGGATTTTAGAATATGATGCGGATATTTGATGCCCTCCTGATAATGATTGATGTTGCGCTTTGATCTTTGTTTTCATTTTTCTATCATACTGTTGTTTTCCCTTTTGGTGAAATTGATGTTTTTGTTGCCCCTAGTGATATCCAGATGTTGCCCCCAAGCTTTGGAGTGAGACTTAACTATGTGAAATGATTTGATAATGGATGCAATGATGGCAAGACTAATGACATCATATGAAATGGTACTGACTGCCAGATTAATGATCCTGATATGTATCAAAATAGATGGGAAAGTTGATTTAGAATCACATACAACACCTGTTTCTAGGTTTTCACGATATGATTTGATTACATTCCTTTTCTTTGTTTATTTTTCTCATTTTTCTCTTTTTCTTTCTTTTTCTTTGTATTTTTTATTTTCATTTTTATTTTTCTATTACCAAGATGTCTATTTGCTAGGTTTTCATCAAGGAAACCATTTTTCAGAAGTTTGATCCGTGCACTAGGAATTCAAGTATAGAACTTTATGAGATGGATACTGTTGATAGATTAATCAAAAAAATTTCCTTTTGATGTTGATAGTTGATAAGCCCTTGATCCGTATACTGATATGATGACAAAAGGACCTAGCCAATTAGGCTCAAATTTCCCTTTCTTCTCCCTATCCTGCTGATTCCTAGGGTTCTCTTTTAGAACCAAATCACCAACCTGAAAGACCCTAGGTTTTACCCTGTGATTTTAACTCCTTGACATTCTCTGTTGATAAGCCGTTAGATGATTAACAGCTTGTTGACGACACTCATCCAATAATTACAGTTCCTGTAGTATAGATACCCTATAGTCTTCATCTGAAATGATTCCTCTGAGTGATACACAGAGTGATGGAATCTCTACTTCGATGGGTAATATGGCCTCTGATCCATATACCAAGGAATATGGTGTAGCTCTTGTTGGTGTTTTGATACTGGTTCTATAGGCCCATAGTGCAGGATTGAGATGAACATGCCAATCACGTCCAACATCGTTAACCGTCTTTTTGAGAATTTTTAGAATCATTTTGTTCGAGGCCTTTGCTTGGCCATTTCCTTGAGGATAGTACGGTGTTGAAAAATGATGTTGGATATGGAACTTTTCACATAGTTCTTGGACATCTTGGTTCTTGAATGATCGTCCATTATCAATGATAATGGATTGAGGGATTCCATATCGATAGATTATGTAATTCAAGATGAACGAGGAGATCTGCTTCCCAGTGATGGTTGTAAGAGGTACTGCTTCTATCCATTTTGTAAAATATTCTATAGTTGTGATAATGAACTTGTGTCCATTGGATGAACAGGGATGTATCTTTCCTACCAAATCCAATCCCCATTGACAAAAGGGCCATGTTGATGTAAAGGGATATATTTCTTGCGCTGGTGCATGAATCAGGTTACTATGAATCTAACACTTTTGACATTTCTTGACAAACTGATAGGATTCTTTCTCCATGCATGACCAATAATATCCCAAATGGAGGAGTTTCTTAACTAGAGTTATCCCACTCAAATGAGTGCCACAAATACCCTTGTGAGCCTCTCGTAGGGCCATTTTAGATTCGTCATGTTCTAGACATCGAAGTAAGATACCATCAAGACCTCGATGATAAAGTATTTCTACAATTAAAATATGTCGGGCAGATTGGTGGATGAAGCTTCTTTTTTGGTTCCTGGAAAGATCAGGAGGAAGGATATCATCTTTCAGGTAAGCATAGGTTTTTTCATAGATGGAGGTTTCAATGGTTTCTAGATGGCATATGGTATTGGATTCTGAATTATTATGGGAAGGACATGATACTTGTTCTACCATAAAATCATAACAACCACATTTCTCTGGCAATTGTAATAATGAAGCAATTGTGGCCATAGCATCCGCAACTTTGTTCTCTACCCTTGGAATTTGATCAAACTTAACATTGACAAAGAACTATTTCAGATCATCTATTTGTTGCTTATAGGGCATCAAATTTTCATCCTTTGTTTGATACTCGTCATTCACTTGATAAATGACTAGTTGAGAGTCCCCATATATTTGTAAGTCTGTGATCTTCCATTGAATTTCTATTTTGACCCCAATGATCAATGCTTCATATTCTGCCACGTTATTTGTACATTGAAACATCAGTTTGTATGATTTCAGAATGGTGTGTCCTTGGGGAGAGATGAGCAAAATCCCTGCTCCAGATCCTTGTTGTGTGTACGATCCATCAAAATATAATACCCATTGTTGTGGCATCACCATCAGAATGTCTGCATCCAGAAACTCCATTGTCATTGGTTGATCATCTGGTAGAGGAGCTTTAGCTAATTAGTCAACAATTACCTGACCCTTGATGGCTTTTCTCTCCACATATTGAATTTCAAATTCACTTAATAGCATGACCCACTTTGCCAGTCTACCTGTTAAGGCAACCTTATTGAGTAGATACTTTAAGGGGCCAATCTTTGCTATTAGCTTGATTGTATGAGTCAGCATATAGTGTATCAGTTGTTGAGTAGCAAACACCACCATGAAGCAAGACTTCTCTATGAAAGTATATTTTATTTCATAGCCATTTAATGTTCTACTGATATAGTAGATGGCGTGTTCTTTTCCTTCATAATCCTCTTGCGCTAATAGTGCCCCCAAAGAGATATTCGTTGTGGAAATGTACAATATTAGAGGTTTTCCTTCTGTTGGTGGCATGAGAATAGGCGGTGAAATTAGATACTATTTTATTTGATTGAACGTTGTTTCACACCCATTATCCCATTTGAAAACCACATTTTTATGCAACAGATTATTGAACGGATGACTCTTGTCCGCTAGCTGGGAGATAAATCTCTTGATCGATTGGAGCCTTCCCTGCAGTGATCTGAGTTGATTGATATTCTTAGGAGGTGGAATTTCCATTATTTCCTTGACTTTCACTAGATCTACCTCAATGCCCTTTTTTGAGACAATGTATCCCAACAGTTTTATTGATGTGACCCCAAAGACACACTTCTTGAGGTTTAGCCTGATATTGAATTTCTCTAGCCGTGTGAAGATTTTTCCTAGAATATGTAGATATCCTTCCCTAGTACAATATTTTTCCAAAATTTCATCCACATAATCCTCCATGAAGGTGTGCATCATATCATGAAAGATTATTGTCATTGTGCTTTGATAGGTGGCTCCTGTGTTTTTCAAACCAAATGGCATGACGTTCCAGCAGAAGGTTCCCCTTGGACATGTAAAAGTCTTCTTCTCCTGATCTTCTGGAGCTATTTTTATTTGATTGTACCCAGAGAAACCATCCATGATTGACAACATGGCATGCCTTGTCGTCAAGTCCACAATGATGTCTATATTTGGTAATGGAAAATCATCCTTCATGCATGCTTTATTCTCATGATCCTCACATCATTCTCGTGGGAACTCCGAAAAGTAGGGTTTCGATGATCGACGCTACGTCTACCTCTTCTAGGCATCCTATACACACCATCCAAGAAAGGAGTCACAACCAAAGGTGAAATTAACTTACAAAACTCAAAGATAAAGCACCACACCCATGATTAAACATGCATACTACATAAACATACCAACAAACAACACTGGAAATCACAACATAAGGTTACACAAGGGTCCATTAGGACACCAGAAAATAGCATACCAATTCATGATAGAAGAATCCATGAACCAAGAACATATAACCATCTCATATATATCAACATCACAATTAGTGGTCTGATGGTGGTAGGCCACACGTAAGGTGAGACCATCTAAACAATACCACAATGATCTATCTCTTGTTGTATAAGGGGATTAGCCTCCAAGAGATAGTCATCACTCATAGGTGAGTAGTGGGTTCTTAGCTGCATAACAGCCTCACATACCCCCATCCTCAACGTTTCCTGCGTCTGCTTCCTCATACACACTCACCAAGTCTTCCTCATATGTCCATGGAGAGGAATCACAATATGACACATAGTCGACATTGAAAACAACAAGGATAACTAGCTTAGCCACTAAGTTCATAAAGAAAATCAAATTAAAGTTTCATTCCAACAATAAGGCAATAATGTGCATAATTTCAACACTGAATCAAATTTATAACCACTAGGGTTACAAGAAAATAAGATCACAAGTTGTGGCTAAACCCTCACAATCAAATATAACAAAGTGTCAGCCCTCGCAATCAACTAAAAAATCACCAATAACCCAAAGAAAGCTCACAATCTTTAAAATTGCACTATACAACACTATGTGACTAAATACTAGCCACCAATGAGGAAGGAGGAAACAACGCCCAGCTAGAATGATAATAGCCGTCATGTGATGTAGAATAAGCATGCTATCCACATGACTAGAGTGTATCCACGACTAAAGAAAACATCGTCACTCTACCTGGTCATACGCCAGCCAAAGAAGGCATGTACTGGTCGCATGCCATGTGGCAGTGTGTCTGTGGGTCTGCTGAAATAGGCATGCGTAGAACTCACCCCACACGCGATACCCCATGGAGAAGACACATGTAGGAACTCACTGTAGCCAGAGGTATACGTGGCTAGGATCTACCCATATGCTACCCAACCAACATGGTCAAGGCAACCATGAGGATCCCTCTACAAGTGTTTGAGGCCCCATAACACTCATCGCACAAGTAGGCTAACAAATAAAATCTCATAATGCACCTTCACGTGTCTTAGCACGTGGCATCATCACCACTACTATGTCAGAACATGAGTAGGGTGTGGCATCGTATCTCTTGCATCATGTTGGAACACATGCAGATAAGGTACATATGCATAATGCAATACGATAATATCACTATGGGGCTATTGAGCTTCACCTCTCATACAGACGAGGTTAACTCACTAATGCCAGATCATCGCCTCTATGGACGTCTAGGCATAACTAACAACCATGTTGTTGTACTCAAGTCTGTGGGGATTAGGCTAACACATATGGATCAAGTATCTTGATCCAAGATAAGGGAAAGTAGTGGGTACGATTCCTCATGATTGGTTGAGCTAAGATGCTCTGCGCCACAATATGCATACGCTACACACTCCACCCAAGAAAATTGTGACTGCTACTATCCCTTCATGGATTGAGGATCTAGAGAACCAAAAGAAAAAGAGCTACTTTTGGTTACTCCTTTATATAAGCTTCAACCTCACATGGGTTGGCCCTCAATCAGGTTACAAACATGCAAACACACACAATGGTATGATTAATCCCACATCAAGATGCAATATTTTCCCATGGATGGGTACTAAGTAACACCATCACATGGACACACAAAGCAAGTACGGGTTTACACAACATACAAAAAAGATACAGTTACTTGTTTCCTACATTTACAAGAGGGTACAACCACATACATAATCCCATAGGAATATCCAATTTCATAACCCATGAGATACGTATCTTAACTTTCCAACCATAACCTTATATCAGGTTACTTACACGCTACACTCTTTCACAGAGTACATCATGCTAACGTAAAAGCCATGAGCACGTGATCACTTAACACTCCACTAACAACTCGATAAGGACAACATAGTGGACACAAATGTACCTAGAGGATCCAGTGTATGAACCTGGGGCTCTGATACCATGTGTAAAGCCCCGCCACGAGGCCCTAAAGGAAGTTGCAACTCAACACGGAAGCGTACAATTTTTTTTCTTAAAAGTGCATTAATATCAAAGGAGATGCACAATACTTCGCAACAACCTCTAAGGTAACGTGACAAGATTACATCGATAACCAGACATACACACTACTTGAACACAAAGAATTTATTAAAATATTAACCATACATTTAATTTCACATACTTATAAGCATTAAAGATTCTAACACTAGGATAACATATAATAAGTTCTAGATTACATTATCTTAAAATTAGATTACAATACTCATTCCCAGAATGAGGTAGATCAAACCTAACTATTACAATTACAAGATTCCTCCTCCTAAACAAATGAGGGGAATAATAATTACAAGAGCTAATCTAAGGTAAATAGAAAGCTTAAACTAAAGAATGAAACCACTCCGAGCTCTCCACTAAAAAACCTCGCAACGTAATCTTCAAATCAAAAGGGGACCCAATGGTGTAGGGCGCACGTTCCTCCCAACCAAGTGGTACTCGAAGGCCCACCCCCCGTGCTAGGAGACAGTAACACGGATACAAGGACAAACCCTACAACCTATAGTCACAGGCTAACTCAATAATAAAAAAAACCACCACAAGTACAACACTAACTCAAAGAATACATTTCTATCAAAGTATAACAAATTGACTCACCAGTATCCTTTAATACTACTAACCTAGGAGAAAGCTACTTAAGATATATGAGTTACCCTTCAGATCATTCCAGATCTCGGCCCCCATAGAGCTTCACCCTCCTACGGTTATCATGTGATACATCACCACTCCAAACTAAGGAGGTACAAATAATCCAAAAATTCCATTCAAAGAAGAAACAACCATTCCCCGTTTGAGGAAACCGGGTGACTCACTGAAAATGACAATCCCTACTACCATAGAGAACTAAAAAAGACAAGACCATGAAATAATAACTCTCAAATGAACATTCCTCACTAGGAAGACTACAATAACTCATCTAATACCTCTTTTCAATTACCCCTAAATACCACATAGGATATCTCAAACAGATCATAAAGGCATAATAGTTTAATGTTTACAATATTCTAATTTATCACAACCTTGCATACAGTAAACAAAATGACTCATAACAATTCACACCACTCAATTATCCCACTTTAATTAATTAATTAAAAAGGCTCTTCCAAACAAAGATAAACATCACACTAACTATTTCCCTAATTTCTTCAATTTAAAATAATAAAACCTTCATTCCTACTAACATATTGTATATATTTTTTAAATACCTATTCTCGCAATACACTTAATTAGATATTCATTTTCTCTAATTGCAATTAGACGAACCACATAGGCAATCAAAATGATAATTAAATCTAAGATTTGGATTTACTAAATCCTTTCACATTCAGTGATAAGCAGGAATACTAAGACAAGTTACACAATTTTCTTTAACTTAATAAGAATCCTTATAAAGATGAAGGAGAAAATTCAAACAATTAGCTAAAAGGCTCTTCAAATATCTCAATTTAACTTAAACAACTATAAGAATGTCATTCCATTTATAATTCCAATTCCTCAATTTTAAACTAATAAAATATCTATTTCCTCAAGTGGTTTACATAAATTATAATTTTCTCTTTCTCAAAAACACATCATTTTAATTTCACTTAATACATGCATTTGCATGCATCTAATCCAATGACTATTTAAACGAAAACAATTTCCTTATTACAATAAATCTTCATTTCCACGATTATTTAATAAAATAATACTTTACCCTCATTAACCAAAAATACTCATTTCTCTAATAAAATAACCCATGCATATTAATTATTCTTTTCTAAATCTCCATTTTTGCAAATTGCATGCAACTAATATACATAAAATTAAACTTTAAATGTACACATGCAATAAATAAAAATCATATATATATTATAAATTACAAAATAAATATATTATATTAATCAAATTAAAAAAAAAAAACAACTTTTAATAAACAAATTTCAGAATATATGAATATAATATTTATACATATATTATCATATTTAATTTTCAAGTCATGTAAAATCAAATCATACATTAATTCAGTAGAGAATAGATCCCAAGAGAGGATGCAGACATAGAGAAGGGCGCCGAAGTTTTGTTTTAATAAAGAAGGGAGGGGGCTTTATATTATTAAAGGAGGGGTCAGTTGGCTTACCACAATCGCACCCCACAGTAATGGGAGCAGACTGTGCTAAGTCCAGCACTCCCCATGTATGGGGTGGGCGGTGGAAATACCACCATCCACCTCCCTTAGGGGGGTGCGGCAATGGTAATTCACCTGCCTCCCCCAACATATAAAGCAAAACAATTTTTTTTAATAAACCAAAACCCCACGGAAATAAAAGTGAATCCTCTGTTTTTCTAGGTCGTCGTACGACATTTAAAAGAATAAAATAGTATAATTTAACAGTAACTGAATATATATATATATGTGAGGTTATATATATATATATATATTCTCATATTTATATATTGTATATATATTTATTAAATTTCAACAATAAATCAAATAGGGGAAAAATTTCTGAACAAAGCCATCTACAGGGAAATTGGACAACCAATTCTTTTCTAGAGAAATTTTTTCATGATAATAATAACATTCTTCCAAATTGATCAGAGGGTTTCAAATTCAATCTGTTAAAAGAAAAGTTACACAGACATCTTCATACTAAAATTTAACAAAACTTCTACAGGCAAATTTAAACAAATCCTAGAAAATTTTTAAAACCACTTCCCTCTAAATTTACACAAAGGCTTTTAAAACTAAAACTAAATTCCTAAATCACAGATTTTTTTCCTCTGAGTTATTTCACAACAATTCAACAATAAAGAAACCTTACAATTTTTTGAAATCAATTTAAAGCTTCTACAAACAAAACACAAAAACTTCTTGCACAAACAATCTTTCAATCTCAATTAAACTATTTTAAACAAAGCTTCTACAAAATTAAATTTTGTACAGACAATCTTTCTCAAACAATTAAATAAATAAAATAAAACTTGAAGGAACCTGTTTTCCTGAAGCTTGAAGAAGATGAAGATTGAAGCAGAGCCTCCCCTTCAGAGATCAATTCCAAGCTTTCCCAAAATCACCACTTCCAGGAAGATGTAAAAATACAGAAAACCCCCAAAATTCTTGAGAATCCCCTTTGTTTTTCCAATTTTTCAACCAAAACCTCTCTCCAAAAATAATATCTTTTCCTCTCCAAAAATCTCCCACGAAAAAACTTCTTTCCTCTTTCAATTAAATTCCCTCCAAATAATTTCTCAACCAAAAGTAAATAATTAATTCTTCTCACACACATGTCAAATTAGAAATATCTTTTCAACAACCACATATATTTTCTCAAAGCCTTTTGCATGCTAAAATAATTTCTAATTACAATTTAATTCCAAATACTAATTTACTTCTACATAAATTTAGTAACTTCTAATTCAAATTTAAATTCCATTTTTCAACTTTCTAAATAAACATATTTAATTAATTAATTTTAATTACTTAATAAATAAATTTAATCCAATGGATTAAATTTAATTTACCAAATAAATTCAATTCAATTAATTAATTTAAATACAAAACTTCTATCAAAACGTCTAAAATTAATTAAATAAAAATCAACATTATATAATGCAATAATTTTAAACATTTATTTCCATAATCATGAACCCTTTAGAATTAAATAATATAAAAAAAAAGCGACCAAAGACACAATAAACTCGACTGATGACACACTATGGCTAGGGTGTAGACCTGACACAGGTAACCTAACTACTATCTCTCAATCATCATACCGTTGGGTTGACATGCTCAAACCTGTGAAGCCAGGTGGAGTCGATGTCATGTACCTGCAAACCTGTATCCAAGGCATCAATAGCACATGCATATAAAATCATTATAAAATACACCATGAAGAGGAAATCATAGAATCATAGGGCACTCACAAGCAAGTGATGCAATCATGTCCCCTTCACCAATACAATATCACCAAGCTGACACTTCCATCATTAATAAAACTCATAAGCAATAATCATGTCATAATAAACCAACATTATTTTAATCAAAGCATTTCAAGTATAACATCAAGGAAATTAAATCTCTTAACACACATAGTTTGTATCGCTCAATAAGCAATGACCAAATAATAAAACATCTTAATCTAACATAAGAGAAAAATAGAGGGGTGTTACAAAGGGTTCCTCATCCTTGTATAACCAATCCAAGATTTCTTTGCTGTCTGATTTGTCTTCTACGGTACCGGCTTTGACAAACCTTTCTTCAAGAACTGTGACAAGTAGTGATGTTTTATGTTTGATCATGGATGGTTGACCATATGTATTTGGAGATGGCATTAACTGTGAAAGGTTAAGCGATCGCTCCATAGAATATTACCCCATTCCTTTGTCTATCAACTAGACTTGCTCTTGAAATTTATGTGATAAAGAAGTTTGTGGATCTGGATTGTCTATTGATTGAGTGTCAACAAGACTTGTTTCTTTTGCTTTATCCTTCTTCTCTACCCACTTGGTGGTGATACTTGGATGTTTTTCTTCACTTGATGATTTTGAACTAGATGCTTCCTTGTTGTGAGGTACAAAGGTATCTTGAGAGATTCTAAGTGTATCACAATGTTGAGGATGATTATAATCAATAGATATAGTCACCTCTTGTCTATTTACTGGGAACTTTAAGCATTGATGATATGTGGAAGGCATTGCTTGCATTTCATGGATCCACGGGCATCCTAAGAGTATGTTATACATTAACTCTTTTTCCAACACTTGACATGCTATGTGTTTCATCATCGGCCCCACTTGAATGGGTAACATAATTAATCCCTTAGACGATCTTTCTTCCTCATCATATTCTTTTATAGTCATTTTCCTTCGAGCATGAATAGCATCATCGGAATACCCTAGTGCACGGATTAACTTTAGAGTGCAAATGTTCAGACCAGCTCCCCCATCTATTAAGACTCTCTTGACGCGATGATTATGGATCAAGACTTTGATATGGAGTGCGGTATTGTGGGGATGGTTTAGTGAGACATCATCCTATTCAGAGAATGATAGATAATGTGGGGTAGTCAAATGCCCCACCATAGCTTGGAACTAGAAAACATCTAGATTATTTGGTACCGTAGTGGCAACTAGTGCTTGTTCTAGAACCTCCTTATGCGATGGTGATAGTTTAAGGAGTTCTAGTATCGATATTTGTGTAGGAATATTTTGAAGCTGATCGACAATGTTATAATGAGATGGAGGTGGATATTCATTTTTAGACCCAACTCCCTTTAACACTACCTTGGATTGCCCCCTAGTCATTACATTTGTTGGTTGATATTCTTGACGATCTTTGATTTTTAAGACGTTGATTTGATTTTCAGAGTTTTGTATGCTTGGGAGAAAATCCAAAGGGGTAGTGTCATTGGTTTCATGTTCATTACTGTTATGACCAACTGTATGATCACTCTCTACTTCAAAAAGACAAAGGATTTTTTTTCATAGACATGATTAATGTTCTTACCTTTGTTGTTTGCATAGGATGATGCTCCTTTGTCATAGTTTGGTAAAGGGTCCTTGAAGGCTGAATGATCATTATTATTTTGGGGTCCCTCCACATATATTTTTTTATTGTCGATCAGATCTCTTACCACATGTTTCAACTCCATACAATCGTTAGTTTTGTGGCCTTTGTTGTTCTGGAAGTTGCAGTAATATGAGTCATTCCACCATGATGGTTTGACCTTTGGATCCCAGAATCTTGCTTCCCGTTTTGTGATAAGGCCACTGGTGACTAATTCTTTCATCACCGATTCCATCGTTTGGCCCAAAGGTGTGAACCTATGCCGGTTTGATGGTTTTTGATATGATTGTGGTTTTGTGATTTCATTGTTCTGTATAACATTCGACTTGACAATTTATCATTGTTTTGATTCTTTGAAGTAGATGTTGTCAAGTTAAAAACTAGTTTGACATTTTGGGAATCATTTGTTGTTCCGTTTGTAGTCATGTTTCAGTTCTTTTGCCAAAATTTTGGTTTATCACTACTTGAGTATTGATTGGAGTTATTTGTGTTATTTGACTTATCATTGAAATGCTTGATAACTCCTCTTTTGACTAGCGCTTCTTCAATTTTAAGACCGTTTTCTATTACTTTTTTGAATGTAGGAGGACATTGCAATTAAAGTCTGTAACTCATTTCCTCCATCAAGTTGTCAATGAACAACTCCATATTCTCTTCCTCGGGAATGGATCAAGGATATCTAGTGAACAATCATCACCATCTTTGTAGAAAAGACAATAACGTCTCCCCTTTGTTTTGTTTTAGGTTATAAAGATCCTTTATTGTAACATCATGTTGGATGTTAAAAGAATACTGGGAGATGAACCTTTTGACAAGTTCTTCAAAATTTCTGATACCTGGTTATAATTTTGAAAACCATTCCATACATGAGCCTCCCAAGCTTCTTGGGAATAATCTCATTAAGTAAGTTTCCTCTTGGGAAAACTCAAGGCTCATTGTTTTGAATTCCCAGATATGATCTATCGGATCCATTCTTCCATTGTATTTATCATACTTTGGGAATTCACAGTGTCTAGGAAAAGGTATCATGCCAACTATTGCATCAAAAGGATAAGGAAAAATGCCCTGTATCGCATACATTTTGGTACTCCCTTTTGTCATATCCTATATCTGTTGTTGTAATATTTGCATTTGGGACATTAAAGCAACAACCAGATCTATTGCTTGTGTGGGTTGTGGTATTTTAGTCTCACTTGTTTGAGGTGCTTCCTTCAGATGATTTATGTCAAAGTCCTTAGGAAATTTAGCACCCGATTTAGCCAACATCAAGAGATATTTCTCCATGTCTTGTTCTAAAATCTTTTCCATAAATTTATGGAATTTGGGATCTTGTTGGGTTGTTTGAATATCCTCTAGAGTTATTTCATTTTTACCATTTTGGTGCAAACTATTCCAAGGATTTTCTTCTACCATTGTTTGGGATGTTTCAAGTTCTTGCTCTAAGAGTCTCTGTTTTTGCAACCTAGTGAAGATTGGCATACAAATTTTTGCTCTTTCTTTCGAAATGTTGATCTTCTATGCTAAAAAAATGTCAATTGAATTTTTAACAAAGTTGAATAAGATGATTGATCTTATTGATAAGACTAAGTTAAAAATTGGATTACTATACTTTGTTTCGTGATAAAGGATGATAATATCCTGATGATGAAACTTCAGTGTAGTAATTGATTGTGTATTTGCTTTGACACTTTTGATTTGCAAGATCTTGTTTCAGTTGATAAGATTGGAAATTTGTATAAACCTATCTGATTTCGGTTTCTAGACAATGATTCCGATAAAAAGAAACTTGTGTTCTAGTAAAAATTATGGATAAAAGATAGACTGACTGACTAGTATGATTTTGGAACTCTCTGTTTTGAAAGCACTAAAATAGATTACATAGGTGCTATTTAACAGAAGCGCTAGAACAAAGTTTTGAAGCGCTGAAACAAGCGATGGAAGCGCTATCTTGACAAAAGTGCTAAAATAGTGCCCAAAAGTATTGGAAAAAGTGATGAAAGTGCTATCTTTATAGATGCACTGAAACAGTGCCCAAAAGTGCTGAAAAAGATGATGAAAGCGCCATTTGATGGAAGCGCTAAAATAAAGACTGTAAGCGCTAAAATAGTGCTCGGAAGCGCTATTTTATGATAGCGCTAAAACAGTGACCCGAAGTGTTGAAACAAGTTTCCAAAGTGCTAAAAACAGGACTTTTAAGACTCTCTATTGTAAAACTTGATTTGGCCTTGTGGCATACTCTATCATGGGTTATGGAAAATAGGAATGATGTATGCGTTGACTACGGTTGTGATATTGTGTGAGAGCTCTCCTCTGGAAGAAAGCTCATGAATAGAGTGGTTCTACTGCGTAATCAAGAGTGTGACCCCTAGCAAAATCGTGATATCTGTGGATGAAGGTTCTATGTTGTAAAAATATTTTTTGATTCTGATATAAAAAACAACTTCTTCTTAAATTATCTCAATAACTGAGGTTTCTTGGGTTTGGTGATTTTGATTGTTCTTTTGACAAACGTGGTGGACTTCCAATTTTGAATCATGAATTTCTTGATCTATTTTGACTTGTTGTTTTCAAGATGATTTTTAATCTGATTTTAATGAATTTTGTGAAAACATAGCAAGCATTTGTGGAATAATTGTTTTAAACTGTATAGATTGTGTATGTTCAAGAACCACGAATGGTCCTTATTGATTTTTATGGGTTGCTTTGAAAAATGTACACAAATCAGACAAACTCACACTTAAGGTCAAATAGGTCATCATTATACTCAACATTTCACATCTTGAAATTGTGTTGACGCACATAGCCGTGTCAACCCCTATAGGGCACCCATGTTTTTGTCGTTTCTAGGCACGTACTTAGAGTTGGATTTCTCATCCTCTAAGCAAAAAGTCCTTGGAAATTATATGGTGAGTGTCTTGGGGGAAGATTCTTCCCTCCCCTTGCACCGTGAGTATGACAATGTTTGATTACTGACTCAGCGGGATACTACTCTATGGTTTGTAGATAGGGCTTCTGTGCGGTGCAGCAATTGATAAACTCCCTCAGGAGACATCCCAATCTTTAAAACAAATATTTTGGGGATGGTTATCTTGCTCACTACCATCAAGTTGGACTTTCATCAACAACTTGCATTTTGATTATAGTGGGTTGGAATCCTTGGCTTTAGGCATTCCCACTTAGGATGTTCCCGTAGGGTGAGACTTTTTCCCACTATGGTAGGCCTTCTAAAGGATTTAATAAAGCGTAAATAGCATGAAATAAAGATGAATCTGGTGCTTTGATCACCCAGTTAAGGGGAGAGCATAATCCTAATCACCACACAAGCACAACATATAAGTTGTTTTGTTTTAAGCCCAAAAATACAATTTTCTAATCTATGTGAATATTTTGCTTCACAAAAATCATGATCTTTTTAACCGATACTACAAAAAGTGTGATGACTATCCTAAGATTGATAAATTTTAGAACAACAATGGCTACCTTAGGATTGATAAATTTAAAAAACCAGAAGTGGCTACCCTAGGATTGATAAATTTTAAAAACTAGAAGCAGCTACCCTAACATTGATAAATTTTAGTCTAACTGTGAAAACATTAAATTCTACCCGCGATCGCATTGGATCCAGATCAAATTTACAAAATCACTGAAATAGTCCACCAAAGCGCAATATTTTTTACCTAATGTGCTAAAATCGAAATTGCCAAAATAGAGCACCGAAGCGCCAGATTTTTCCACGGAAGCGCTAAATCATCTTTTTTGGAAATGGGTCAGCGATGCACCGAAATAGGTTATGGAAGCGCTAGAGTTGAAAGTGGTGAAAGTTTTCACGGATGCGCTATAGTATCATGGAAGCGTTGAAACAAAGCACGAAAGGGCCATATTTTGCAATGGATGCACTATAGTATTTGATGAAAGCGCTGAAATCGAACACGCTGCGAACCTGCGCGACACTTTTCAAAAAAATTGATAAAAATTGGGGTTAATGCCCTACAGTGGGTGCCATATTGTAAGTGTGAATAAGGTGTAAAGCAATAAAACACTTCTTAATGAAATATTGCATCAAAGATCAAGCTAATTAATCAATTTTAAGCGTCTCATTGTCGCCTATCTTTAAAGATTTATTAAGCTATTGTGCTCTCAGATTTAAATGACACTATAACTGTTAAAATGATAATCTAAAGAATGGAATGATGCTGATGCAATGATATGAAGCTTAATGTGATAATACTAGATGATAAAAGAAACTAAGATAGCATGGATTGACATGAAAAATGATAAACAAAGCTATCGGAGGAAACCGTGATATGAAAGCTTGAATTTTGGATGCTTGGATGCTGGATGCTTGGATACTTGATGCTTGAATTCTTGTAGAGTAAGAGTGCATAAGTTAGATAATCTGGATCCTTTTCTTGGTTGAATGAGGCTTTATTTATAGATTTCCTGGCTATAGAAATGCACAAGGATGGCAAAGGGAGGATTGGATTCAATCTGGAGGATTTAATGGTGAAAGATGGAGGAGATTGAGAGAATTTTGGAGATTGTCTCTACCCATGAAAACATCAGGCAAGAGAAGAGGAAAGATTGATGGAGGAGGATTGAGAGATAAATTTGCAGTTTGTCTCCAATTCTTCCCGTGAAGTTTCAATCATTTAATTTGACATGATTTTATGCATAAATTAGACATAGGATATCTAATTTGATTTTGAGGAAATATAGAGGAATATTCCTTATTCCTTTATTTAAATATTTTTTGATTTATTTAAATTAGTAAAAGAGCGATAAATAATTTAATAAAACAAACTATAGAAGTTGTTTATTAAATTAAATAGAATAATAATGGTAATTAATCAATAAAGAGTTTGATCTTTATTTAATTAATTTAAGATTGATTTGATATAATAAAATAAGGATTTGATAATTAAATCAAACAAAGTATTTAATTTTTTTTATTTAATTAAGATGAGATTGGAAGAATTTAAATGTGAATGTGAACATGAACTATATAAATAAATATTTCTATTTATTTAAACAATAGAGGATTTTAGGATAATTAATCAGATAATTTGTATTTAATTAATCGAGTTCTCTAGACCAATTTTAGGTGTATACAGGTCTGAGTATCTTAAACCTAAGAAACAAATTTCAAGAAGTTTCTTGTTCAATATAAAAATTAAAATCAGGTCCTAAGACCTAGGTGGGACCCATACGCCTAAAGGGGCGTGTGATTCCAAGATCCCTAGAAGAATAGAAGATTCACAACTTAGGGAATGCACGCCACTCAACATTTCCACTAAGAG
The DNA here is from genome assembly GCA_007115665.2 of Sequoiadendron giganteum. Taxonomy (NCBI): domain Eukaryota; kingdom Viridiplantae; phylum Streptophyta; class Pinopsida; order Cupressales; family Cupressaceae; genus Sequoiadendron; species Sequoiadendron giganteum. The sequence goes on along the minus strand of CM021101.1, from coordinate 486,578,652 downwards.
GAATGTAATATGCTAAGAGAGATCGCGCTATTGAAGGACATCACACCCAATGTCACTACCAAGAGAAAGCCACATCACATGAAGTAAGAAGACCACACAATGAAACATGAGTTATAATTGAAATGCCAAAGAGTAATGCCAATATATGCCCCCACTTTAAATAAATTTCTAAACACCATGTTGTGAGTAATTACTTTAAAGTAGAAAATGATAAATGCTAAAAATAAATATGACATGAGATCCTATTTGGAAAGCCCTATGTCACATGTGTTTCCAAATAAAGATACGTCATGAAAAGGGGTTGCTCCCAAAATGAAATCCTGAAATAACACATAAGTGATCCACATATTCGGGGCTAGTATGTCTTTGCTACAATATTGTTTTAGAGCTCAGAGGTGTCATCATTCCCCAAATGCTCATGGAATGGGAGGAATGACACAAAGAGAGTGAAAACAAAAAAAAGATTTTGGGTCAACATGGAAGATACCTAAATTTCTTGATGCCTTGTGTCATCCCCAATTGGAAAACACAAGACCAAGAAAAGATAAAGATTTACAACGTATGAAAAATGTAGATACAAATAGAGGAATACCACAAAGAGAGAGATACATAAAACATAACAGTACATGAGATCAAATTACACACATGCAGTTACACACATAACATGAAGAAAAAGAAAGAAAACAAAGACAAGAATAGTAAGGCACATGCGAGTCAACCTATAGCAGGTCATCTGCATCCCAATCTTGTTCATCATATGCAAAAGGAAAGAACTTGTAGTAGATTTGACATCCATTCCAAATAATTGATTGGTCTAATGAAACCTACGTCTAATAACTTCTTTAGTTCTACCTTTACCAATAGTGTTGTTTGTGGATGCATTTTCCTTAGTTCTTATTGGCAGGTTTAGCTCTTGGAAATATGGCCAAATGATATACAAATAGTGTTGGATCTAGTCTTGGCATGTCTACATAAGTCCATGCATTGTTTAACTTTCTATCATTGATGAATGTTGAGAAGATCGCTTTCTCTTTAGGATCAAGTGACACTTCATGGTATGTGATCTTCGGGTTCTCTATTGTGCCAACATTAATGGATTTTGCTTCTTCCACTAGGAGTATTGAATTCTCTTAATATTCAAATATAGGGATATCAATTGAATCCTCCATCCTCAAGTGCCTTTAGGAGGTTTTCACCTTTAGATTTATCCTTTATTTTCTTCTTTTTAGGATTTGATAGAGCCACATTGTGGTTTTCCCTAGGGGATCTCATTTTGATTTTTATATTATATTTTTCACTTTTGCTACTAGAGGACACAATCTCCCCACTGAAATACGCTTCTTGTTTAAGTTCCATGATGAATCCCACTTTATAATATCCTGTTGATATATTAGTTTGGAATCCCCTAAACTATGTGATTCCTTCATCATTCTGGAATTGATCCAAAATAGGTGTATGTTGTTGTTGGTCCCAATCTATCAATTTTGGGTAGAAAAGTGGTAGGCTATCATCATTATCTATAAAACTTACAGAAGTTGTTGAGATGGTTAATATGGATTTGGAATCATTTTACCATTAGGTGTCTAGGTCATCATCGCTTGAGGTAACAAAGCAAGGAGAATCCCATTCATACTCGTTAGAGTCTATTCTGGGATAATAATAGTCATTACAAATAGTTTTGTAAGGATGGGTAGGGACTATACTTGTGTCAAAGTTTTCAAATAGGTCTTCAATTGGTAACTCAAAGTTATATGATGGTAGATATCCAATGTCTTGATGTCAGTAGAAGGATCTCCTTTCTCAAAAGAGGTATGTCCAATTTTTGGAGTAACCACATATATAGAACCATAACCTAGTCCCATGTTATTTTTTATCTATTCCACTATAATGGGTTCCCTTATGCCTTGTTTGTGTAGCCTAAGGCCACCTATTCCAGTGTATCCCATTTATTTTTCTATTTGATAGCCTTTGCTTCTAGGATCAATTAGAAGGGGTTGTAGCTATTTTGGTTCTTCTTGTTCCTTGTTGTAGATCATGGATGACAAATCTTATTTAAATATCTCCTCATCCTTCATATCTCCCCACTTGGTAAAAATTGTGGTTTTGGCTACCATTTTCATTTCTTGAACATATTTGATCTCCTTAGGCCCTCCATAAACCTTGGGTTTCAGTAGAAGCATTTCGATGTAAAATGCTTGATTGAAGTGATAATTTTCATTACCCTTGTCAAGTACTTGAACCTTGGTTTCAGTTTTTGGTTGTTAGGAGCATAGATTGTTTGTGCAACTTGAGGTTTTTTTTGAGGTACATTAGGATTTTGTACATTTTATACTGCTCTAGCATCAACTACTCCATTTTTTGTAACATTTTTGTTCTTGGCCCAAATCTTAGGTTTCTCATTCGAACTAGAAGAACCGTCCCTTGGGTTGTTTAGCTTAATCACTCCCCTTGCTACAAGAGCCCTCTCTATGTGCAGTCCCTTCTCAATGGACTCTTCAAAGTTGGTGGGAAACAACATGGTGATTTGGTAGTTGATCTCTTCTTGGACATTCGTAAAAATATTTCTACTAGTTCCTTGTCGGGAATAGGCCACTTGCACCTAATAGCATTATGTCTCCATTTATGTAGGTGTGGCAATGGAAAATGTATCCCTTTTACTTGTCCTTGCTTGTTTGGACCCTCTTGTTAAACTAAGCTTATTGTTGCCTTGATTTAGTGTTGTAATGTGCTTAATACATTCACAGTAGGTCTTGGGCCCTTGTGAACTAATGAACTTAAATGATACCTTTCTAAAGTGTTGTGAAGTACAATGTAACACACTTTCACACTTTTTTAAAGGTTTTAATAATTAATTGAACCTAGTAAACCTCTTTTTAACCAAAATGTACCCTAATCATGCCCTATTTAGAGTGTCATAAAGTTTTGTAACCCACTTTCACACTTTTCTAAGGTTGTCATAAATAATTGGGCTTCTTTATTCTTTAATTGGCCTTATTTTACATCCACATGCTTCATTTAATGCATACGTTTGAGGATAATACCAACATAAATCAATACCCAATCATAATTTAGGTATTTTTAGGTTTTGGCCAAGATTTGGTGGTCTAGGACACATACGCCACCTTGGGCATATCAGTCCCACCTAAGGTTTTGGTTCTCGATCCTAGTTTTACACCTTTCTAAGCAGTTTTCAATTTGGTCCCATAAATTATGCCTAATGGGACTCATACACCACCTTGGGTGTATGAGTCTTGTGTGGCCCAAAATTGAAATTAATTCAAATTCTTGGTGGTATTTTATCCTCCTAGATCTGATGTCGACTTGTAGTATTGCAATTTTTAGAATTCTTGTATAATTAAGTATAAATACAATGTTCTTTCACTCACTTTCACCTAAGACTTTTGTGAGAGCATTCATCCTACCATAATTGAGTTCACAACATAATTCAAGTATTTTCAAGAGCATTCAAGAGAATTCAAGGGTAGATTATCAAGCATTTTAGAGTATTCTTCAAGTATCAAGCATCATGTCAAAGTCTTCATGCATCAGGTTTGTTTTTGAGCTAACAATCGTGATGTAGGGTTTTATGATTCAATCTCGCATTTCATTCAAGATCTATCCTATTCAAGAAAGATTCAAGATTTACATCCACTAGATCCATCTCATACATGTTCATAGACTCTTATTGCTAGGGTTTGGTGAGTTGACACATAATATTTTTTTCATTCATCATTCTTGATTCCTATTTCATTTCATTTCAAGGTTTGATTACCAAAATGGGGTTTGACCAAGGCAAACCCCTATCCACTAATAAAACAATATTTTCCTGAATATTTTGTGTGTGATTTGAAGGTTTAGGTTGAAGACACGTTGAAGAGAAAGGAGGAGAAACTTTTCAAAGTTGTCAGAGTTGTCACCTTGCATTGTAGATACTTGGAAGACTCAAATAGGTTACAAATCAGGGTTTTGGAATCGAAAATCAATTGGGAAGCACAAAGAAGACCTTGAAGACTAGGTTCAGACTTTGAAGTTTTATAAAACCCTAACTAGACTGATATGCCAGTTATAGCGTATGAGTCCTGATTTAGGTCAAAATATAAGTTTTTACATATTCAAATACCCAGTTGCCAAATTCTTGTTTCTGCACAGAAACCCATATCAAGGAATAATTCACCAAGCCTAGTGTATGAGTCCCAGTCAACATTAAAGTCAATACTTTTATCATTTCAGAGCCTCATTCAGTCATCTCTAGATTCTCAGGTGCATATATTTCATCTTGCAACTTTCTATTTGGTTTTATATGCATTTCTAGGTCAATTAGTGAAAGATTGCATCATATTAGGGTTAAGCATTACATCTTGCATTAAATTTGTCTTTCTAAGTCTTAGCTTGGTGGTAAACCCCTCATTAGTTTACAATCAGCCCATAGGAAAACCCTATTTCAAGATCTCTTTATCTTTTGCATTGAGATCTCTAGGGTTATCCTTGAATGAAATAACTAGAAAGGCGGTGTGCTCTATGTCTTAAATCATATGAAATAATCTCCCCCTTTTTACATTGTTTTATTTTGGTGAACCTGCATTTAGAAAATCATAATTCTGATTTGGAGTGAGTTTCCATCGTAGATCTTTCTTGCATTAACATTTCATTATGGTTTGCATTAGTTAATTGGTATTCTAGGGTTTCCAAATTTTGCATTAGTGAAAGTGCATATAGGTTGCATTTTTGCATCTCAAATCATTAAAAATCATACAAAATCTACATTTACACTTAGGTTACAGATCATACAACGTAAAAAGTAGAAAAATCAATTGAATTTTTTTAAAAAAAATGAAAAAACCCCCACTAGGACTCATACACCCCTCTAGGCGAATCAGCCCGAGTGCACATTCTACACTACATTTTACATAGTTTAAAGCTTTTTTTTTGTTCTCTTGTTTTCTATGGATACCTTTATGTTTAAGTTTTCAAAAAAATTGTTATAGTCATTTTATTGTTCTTAGCTTATATTGCATTTGCATTTATTTTTCATTTAGTAGCCCTTGCATGAGTATTTGGTGTCCTATATATAATATTGTAGTGAGACGAAGTTCAAGACTCATGTCATCCTTTGATAGCACAATTTTCGTGGATCTTCAGTTATCTAGCTCTTTCACTCCTAGTATTGACACTAGTACACTAGGTATGAACCATACCTTTAACAACTCTTTGCCTTCAAGTAGTGTGATGAATGTTGAAACAAAGGTTGCTAGTGTTCTGCAAGAAAACATAATTCAAATACATGAAGACTTAGCAAACCTACAACATCAAGTTCAAAATTACAAAATTTCAACTACCACCATCCCTACTATAGATAAAATTCATCACATGCTTGAAAGTGAAGATGAACTTGACCTTGTGAAAAACATACTTCAAATATTTGGAAAAAACCTCAACCACTAGTTGTCCTTCACCTACAAGCAATGTCACAAGCCAAGGAGGAATTCAAATTCCTCCCATAGAAATTGCCTCAATTCCTACCTATACAACCCTCAAGTTACAACAACAATGCAACCAACTAGTAATGTGATTCCTTCCTTGGGTATTTCTACTAGAATCCCTAGTACCTTTGTGGCATTGCATGTCATATCTCCTACCACTTTACCACCTATGAGAATACCATTCACTTGTCCTTCAAACACATACACCCCTTCACCTTTCTCACCTCCATCTCATTACACAAGAAATGACCCTCTCACAAATCAACTCTTCCAAACTATTTAATCCCTGCAAAAACATATTTCCACCATCAACCAAAATCAAAACAGCCCACCTACATATTATGTCAAAAGTAGACCATTGTCCTTAGAGATATTGCAAAAACTGATTTCACAAGGTGTAGAGGTACCTAGATTCAAGAAATCTGGAGGAAAGTGAGATCCTTCTAACCATGTTAATGTTTATACCACCTTATATAGTGACTTTGTCCTTGATGATAAACTCTTGGCTAAGCTTTTACCTAGTTCCTTGAAAGATACTGCCTTGGAATGGTTCTCTTCATTACTAAACAACTCAATTTGTTTATTCAATGAACTTGCTGAGGCATTCATCAACCATTTCCAACTGCATATGACTCCTAAGATGACCTTGGCCGATTTCATGAGATGTAAGAAAAAAGAAGAAAAGGTAACTGACTTTATCTCATGCTACCTATTGGTGTTTTTTCCCACATAGGATCTACAATTCTCTAAGAGGTAGCCAACCTCTATATTAAAGAACCACAAACGCTAGTGGCCAACTAACGAGATCCAATCAAAGATTGACATCTCCTACACTTTTGGCTCTATGAAACCAAGGTGGGTAAACCTAAATGTGTTCATAAGAATGTTCTATGACTGGTAAGAACACTTCTTCCTAAAAATTACAATCCCTATACACACAATGAGATAGTAATTACTCTCGGTATTGGCAGACCAAAGAATAATAATAGGTATCTTAGAGCAACAGGATTGAAGACTTCAATGTAAGATTTGCCTCTCATAGAGAGATAGGATTTACTATTTTGTTGTGTTCAGCTCTTAGACCACCATGTTTAGAATTACAGTCCCATAGTAATCTTGAAGAAAATAGCCAGTGCCTCATCCATTGGGGAGGAGTCATACAAAGCGTAATCCTAATATTGTAGACATGTCACCATAATGCTTTACATCATGCAAATTTTAATTTTAAAACAACACTCCTTAGCAATCCTGAATGTATAATCATAAATTTGTAGCTCATTTTCAAGCAATTTCATTAACTAATTGAGCTAAAGTAGGGAAATGAAGAACACATTCAAATATACCATTGAAAGTGAATGAAAATGTCATTGATAGGCTCATTCACAACTTATGACACAAAATTAGGAGAGCAATTGTTTCAAAATGATTATCGTTTATTGCTTGAATATATGTAATTACATTAGCAAGGCTTGCTTGCTTAATAGACAACTAACTAGAAAATATATTAACTAAATCCTCCAAGAAAACTATAGTAAAATGAACTAACTATACATATATTCAAAACTTTCAGGATCCAAAAATCCAACCCTAACAATGAGCCATGAAATCTCCTTTATAGGACAGAAGAGCAACAAAGCATTAGGCTACATTGTTAATTTCAAAATTGAATTTCATTTAGAATGAAATTCAAATTCACATTCCTCATCATTAGATTAGCAAAGTGCATGATCTAAGGAATCAAAAAATGGTTACACAGTAACCAGTCGGAGAAACACAAAAAAGCGTGCCAGCCACGCGCACGTCCACATCAACACTATGAAACACCAGGAAAATTAATGCCCATGACCAACAGACCCAACACTAGCAACCATTAAGTAGACACACAACCTCGGTACAAGCAGCCACTTCTAGTTCTTGCCTCAGCTAAAGGCTGAACCACCTTCTCTCCTCCAGCCACATCAGTGCAACACCCAACAACCTAGCACGGTGCCACTGCAGTTATTGGTTCGACTGCAAGGACCTCTTCATTCACTCCCATGAGCTTGGTCAAGGCCACTAGATAACATCGGTAATCCGAGTCTGTTTTGAACCCATTGCCATTAGAATCTGATTAAATCATAACAGGGGATGCACAACGCTCAAGCCTTTTGCCAACACTTTTAGTAGCAACTTCGGGTGTTCTAGGAGCAGGTTGATCCTTCTCAACCAGTGACCTCCTGGCTCCTACTCTAGCACTCCTGCACCCTATAGATTTATCCATTGAAGAAATAACTTCACAGAATATAGGATAATAGCCACCACCTGCAAACAAAATAACTCAAAAATGCAATGATAACACTGGGTAACTTTAGCAGGCATTTATAGAGTGAATTGGTGTGAGGGATATTAATTTCTTGAATGCAATACAAGTATTTGAGCCATAAGTGGTTGACATAGCCACCATAATTTTTTCTATCAAGAGGGCATCATTCGCACGCTAGAGAAAATCAGGAGAAGATCCTTTGGAAAAAACTCGCGACATTAATAAAATAAGTTTCAAAGTGTGAAAGCTCGTCACACGGATGATCAATAATTTCTTTGAAACCACACCATTGATGTAGAACAGACCTGGCAAGTCAGACGACTTAGATTGATTCAATTGAGCAATGAAAATCCACATTAGCACCTTGAAAAACCACAGCCAATCATAACCCATAAAAATAGGAGGTCGCAACCAGACAATAGGTCCCACTTAGCCCTGTCGCTTCAAGAATCAGGCCACGTGTCACCCTTTCACAAACCTCAGTACCTTAGAGACATTTACTTTGCTCGTACGAGGTCCATGAGGGACAATTATTATTAACCTCGTAATTAAATCCCTTCGCTGGTGAAAATATGGCCACTTGTCACCATTGGCACTTGAGGAAAAAACCCTGCCCCTCCGTGCATGCCAGATGGCAGCATCTCGCAGACCTCGCACTACTTTAGTGGCATCAGCAGGAAAACTTGTGAGGTTTGCAAGAAACAGTCCAGATCAAAACTCGTGATCGGACGGTTAGCCAAACAACATATAGGACATGTAGAATATTCAGGTGGGACCGATTGGTACAACCTTTGACGGTATAAATATTTAAGCCTAGGTGGCAAAAGGAGACCGACAAGTTGGGTGAAAGGGGCTAGTAAGAGCATAGAGGAAAGGCTCAACCGGATCACTTAAGTGACTGGTTACCTTTGGTAGCAAGTCACCATTGAAACATAACATGAGGGTTTCAAAATTTGATAATTCATATCACCATGGGTAACTCAAAACCTTTAAACCCTAGCCTCCCTCCTTTGAAATTTAAAAGTCCCATCACTACCAATCTCTTTAGTCTCAAATTGATGTCAAGGTCCCTAACCCTCACCTTCAAAAGATGTTCATAGAGAATTTGCAAAGTAAGATACAAGATAAGATTACCATGATGAAATTCTCACCCTTTATGCACTTATGTATTGCCCTTCGTTATTATCAAAAATTGGTTAGTAGTCGAGATACAAAATCCACTCCTGGCCATATTGAGAAGTTTGAGCCTACGAACAAAAAAAAATTCTCAACCTTTTAGAAAAAACAATAGAGGTTTCCCTCAATTCAATCCCCGTCAACAAACAACTCAAAATGGTAATAACCAAGTCGCTATTGTTAAATCTATGAAACAATTTAGCTATGGGGACCTGAAAATTCAATTCACTCCCTTACCTAATACCTTCCACAACACAATGTCACAACTCTTACAATAAACATTTAATTTGACATTTGTAGTTATTCCTAAATAATAGGAGCATGTGGGGATGCCTTAGGAGAGCTCTTAAATAATAGGAGCACATGGCCGCCCACATGGGAGGTGGGATCCACCTTGGTTCAGTTAACTAATTGGTGAATTGAGTGCACTTTAGAAATACATCCCAGGTTCCTACAAAATACAGATTTTGATTTATGCATGTTGAGTTCCTATAAAATAGGGATTGATTTTTACGAGGTTTAGTTTAGTTTACTTCAGTTCAGTTATGTTTCAGTTATCTTCATTTGCATGTTAGTTAACTTCACTGACTTGATTTGCATGGATAGATAATAGGTGTATACATCCAATTAACAAATGGAGGATCATTCATGCATATTTGTATGCATGAATCGGTGATAGATATGTTTTAGTTAACAAAGATTAACTTGGGCATAACTTGGGCACCCAAGTTGGCATCTTTGAGTTACAACTATCGCATGGAAAAGATATTTTTTTGTAAAGTGTTGTAACCCACTTTCACACTTTTTTAAGGTTTTCATAAATAATTAGGCTTCTTTATGCTTTAATTGATCTTATTTTACATCCACAAGCCTCATTTAATGCATATTTTCAAGGATAATCTTGACATAAATCAATGCCCAATCATAATTTAGGTATTTTTAGGTTGTGTGGCCCAAATTTGGTGGTCTGGGACTCATATGCCACCTTGGGCGTATGAGTCCCACCTAAGGTTTTGGGTCTCGATCCTAGTTTTACACCTTTCTATAATTTTTAATTTGGTCCTATAAATTATGCCTAATGGGACTCATACGCCACCTTGGGCGTATGAGTCCCATGTGGCCCAAAATTAAAATTAATTCAAATTCTTGGTGGTATTTAATCCTCCTATATCTGATGTTGGCTTGTACTGTTTTGGGAATTCTTGCATAATTAGGCATAAATACAAGGTTCTTTCACTTATTTTCACCTAATAATTTTGTGAGGGAATTCATACTAGCATAATTGAGTTTACAAGAGCATTCAAGTGTTTAAAAGAGCACTCAAGGGCAGATAATCAAGCATTTTAGAGCATTATTCAAGTATCAAGCATCATGTCAAATTCTTTATGCATCATGTTTGTTTTTTAGTTAACAATTGTGATGTAGGATTTTATGATTCAAGCTAGTATTTTAATCAAGATCTACATCCATTGGATCCATCTCATACATGTTCATAGCCTCTTATTGCTAGGATTCGGTGAGTTGCAACATCATATTTCATTCATTCACCATTCTCCATTCCTATTTCATTTCATTTCAAGGTTTGATTACCAAAATGGGGTTTGACCAAAGGAAAACCCCTATCCACTAACAAAACAAAATTTTCCCCTCTCTTTAGTGTGTGATTTGCAGGTTTAGGTTGAAGACACAGTGAATATTACGTTGGAGAAAGTTTTTAAAGTTGTCACCTTGTATTGGAGATGCTTGGAAGACTCCTACAGGTTACAAATTAGGGTTTTGAATCCAGAAATCAATTGGGAAGCACATAGCAGACCTTGAAGACTAGGTTTAGAATTTGAAGTTCCAAAAAAGGGTATGTGTAGGATCATCATGGAAAAATGAGGCCCTTAAGTGGCAAAAAATTCAGAAAAATCAGAGTTAGGCAACTTGACCTAAAAATTTGAATAAGTTATCTATATTATTTCAAAAATATGTAAGAATAGAATCTATAGAAAATTGAATTCAGTTTCTAAACTGCTAGGTTTATTTAAAAAAATACAAATCTATTTGGTGAAAATTTGAAATTTCAATGTAGTAGTACTTAAATTTCAAGGAAAAAATAAGAAGTAGGTGTCTATTTGACCACCCTAACCACAATAAAATGATAATATTTTTTATAAGATTTTAGATATAAGTAGAGGACACATGTCCTGATGTGATGCATTTTTTTTGTAATTTTTTTCCAAGTAAATAATTAGTTATGATTTTTTTATTACAACTTTTAAAAAATATATAAAAACTCGTATGTCTGACCACCTTAACTTGGTCAAAACTTCATGAAATTCAACTTTATTTTTTTTAATCCTATAGTATGTGAAACATAGAATGTGACACATGTTTTGGATTCAAAAAATGTGATGTTGTTTAAAAGCTATAGATGTTTTTCAATCAGCCTATCAATCAGGACTTTATTCGTAATTCAAATAGAAAATTAATAATAATAATTTATTAAACTCAAAGTAAAGCATAATTTATATTGGTGAAAATCTAAGAATATCCTTTAAAAACCCATTTCGTTTCATCAATTTTGGGTAAAAAAGAGTCATCAAACACATACCCATCATATCGCCACTTTTTGGCTCATCATGATCCTGCACATAACCAAAACCCTAATTGGACTGATACAGTAGTTCTAGCGTATGAGTCCCAGTTTAGGTCAAAATTTAGGTTTTTACATATTCAGATACCCATTTGCCAGATTTATGTTTCTACACAGAAACCCAGATCTAGGACTGATTCACCCAGCCTTGTGTATGAGATCCAGTTAGCATTAAAGTCACTATTTTTTAACATTTTAGAGCAATTTTTTGTTTTGTTTTATATGCATTTCTAGGTCATTTAGTGAACTATTCCATCATATTAGGGTTAAGCATTACATCTTGCCTTGCATTTGTCTTTCCATGTCTTAACTTGGTAGTGAACCCCTCATTAGTTTACAATCAACCCATAAGACAACCCTATTTCATGATCTCTTTCTCTTTTGCATTTAGATCTCTAGGGTTATCCTTGAATGAAATAACTGGAAAGTGGGTGTCCTCTATGTCCTAAATCATATGAAATCATCTCCCCCTTTTTATTTTGTTTCAATAGGTAGGAGGTAAAATTTTCTCCTTGACCCTATTTAATCTTGTATAGATCTGTGATGGTTATTTCCTATTCTATATTGAGTGAGAAGTGGCTTACGAATTTGGTAGTCATTTCATCAAATATTTTAATTCCTAGTGGTAGATGTGCAAACCATTCCATACTGTGACCAGTAAGACTACATGGGAAGAGGTTTATTAGGTGGGAGTCATTGGTTTGCACTTCCATGCAAGCTACTAGGAAATCATGTACATGTTCTACTGGAGATCTCTTTTTCCTTTGTATTTTTCAAACTTAGGTATTTGGAAATTCTTAGGAAAAGGAAGCATAGTAATGGAACGATCAAAAGGAAATGGACATATATCCTGTAGGGTATAAGTCTTCTTTGGATTTCCTATCTGCATGTCTAATATTCTTTGATTTATGTTTTATAGTTGAATTTCCACCTCTATTTTTGGTATGTTTCTTTGTAAATCCTATGTGTAGTAGCCTTGTTGTCCCACAACATTTTTTTGGTCATATGTTGTGTATTGTGGAGGTACAGGACTTTGTTAACTATGTTGGATGGAAGGAGATTTAAATATTTTTTGGGTGAAAGGATGGTTAGGTCCTTGTTGGATGTAAGGAGGGTTAGATCCTTGTTGAATGGAAGGATGGTTAGGTCCTTATTGAATGTAAGGAGGGTTAGCTCCTTCTTGGATGGAAGGAGAGTTAACTCATTATTGATCATAAGGATGGTTAGATCCTTGTTGGATGGAAGGAACGTTAGCTTCTTGTTGAATGTAAGGATGGTTAGGTCCTTTTTGTTGTTATTGAGGAGGGGCACCTTGATAGTGCGTTGGTGGTACACCTTGCTATTGGAATGAACTATACTAAATGTTACCCTGGTGGTACATTGGCAGGATACCTTGTTGATGGGATGAATTTGGAAGGGTACCCTATAGCACAGCTTACTGTTAAAATGAACTATAGTGAAGGTTACCCTAGTGGTGCGTTGGTAGGATACCTTGTTGGTGGGACTAATTGGGAAGGGTACCCTATGGCACACCTTGTTGTTGGAACGAAATGTATTAAAGGTTACCTCGGTTGTGCATTGGCGGGATACGTTGATGGTGGGATGAATTGGGAAGGGTACCATGTGGCACACCTTGTTGTTTGAATGAACTATATTGAAGGTTACCTTGATACTATGTTGATGGGACACCTTGTTGATGATACTATATATTGGGAAGGGGATCATGTGACCCACCTTGTTGTTGATTGGGAAGGGGACCATGTGACCCACCTTGTTTATTGGAAATGGTACCTTATGGTACACCTTTTTGTTGGTACTATTGATTAGGAAGGGGACCATGTGACCCACCTTGTTGTTGGTACTGCTGATTGGGAAGTGAACCATGTCACCCACCTTGTTTTTGGTACTGTTGTAGAAATTGCACTTGCTGATTTGGTACATTTCAAGAAGGGTCAATATATGAAATGTTTTGAGGCATCTATTGTCTTGTTGGTAGGTTGTTATCTTATGGGATGTATTGATATGGACCTCCTTGATATTTTTGGGCCACTATCACTTGTTTTATTTTTTATAGTTTTCTAAACAAAGGGTTGTTTTTCGATTGATCATTGCCTTGTGTCAAAATTGGTGGTAGGTTTGAAATATTCGTAGGTTTGGATATATATCTTACAACTAATTTGTCCCCTAAGGGAATAAGGTTAGGATCTTTCAGATCATCTACATTAAAGTCTATTGGAAATTTAGCACAACTTTGTGCTAATTTGAAGAAGTAAAAATTTAGGTCGTTTTTCAATAGTTTTTCCATCAGTTTGAGCACCTTGGGGTTGTTGGAATGTTGAAATATTTCTTCATCATTTATTTCCTCCTCAATATCTACCTCTTCTATGACCATTCCTTATGGGTTTTGGTTTGATTTCTCCATTACTTCTTTTCATTTGTGGTTTATCTCCTCCTCACTAAATGTTTCCTTGAATGCAGGTCTCTTTTGAAGGGTTTCAAGGTCACTTGGCCTATAGCCCCATGGGTCATTTCCTTAGTTGGTGGTGTTTTTTGGGGGCATACTAGAATTTCTCATGTTTTCTTCCATGTTTTTTCTATGTTGTGAACACATGGTTTCCATAAACAATTGTTAATATTTTGTGAAAATTTGGTGACCTCTAACTATGGAAATAAAAGAATGCTATGTTTTGGGGATTTTTGTTTTAAGGAATTAAAACTGCATTTCATTTTTTGGGTATTTTTTGTTTTAAGGATCGTGTATATTGCCACATAGGAGGTGGTAAAATGAGCTCTAAAATGATACAACCCTAAAAACTTAATGATTCAAATGATAGGCTCATATTGCATATGCAAGTCCAATTTGTTCCTTAAAGGATGAGTATAAAAATTTCTTAGCAAGATGTCTTAGTTGCGGTAAATCTTCAAGATGTGCCTCTTCATAGACCTTGAACTCTGATGCCTATTTTTGAAAAGGTAGAATGTGGATCTTAATTTAGGTACATTGTTCTTACAAGAGATCATGAAGAAAAGCACGTGTGGGGTTCAATTATGCATTTGCTTCTGGATTTTCTATTTTAAGGAAATTAAATTGTGTTTTTTTTGGGTTTTCTATTTTAAGGATGGTGTCTATTGCCATGTAGCAGGTGGTAATATGGGAATTTTGGCCACAATATCTTCTTTCTATTCCTCTTTGTCTAGGATGTTTTCTACATTTATCCATTGGTTTGGGTTTCATTTTTCTCAAGTATGAAGCTCCTTAAACTGCTAATGATATATGTTTGTTCACCCTCAATGTGTGTGAGACTTGGTTGTATGATTGGTGTCATAAGGTTTGATTGTTGAACTAGAGAAATCATATGCCAAATGGTTATAAAGATAAATGGTGTTTTGATATGGTTTTTTGTGAAGATCAAGACCCTAAGTTTTGAGTGTTTCTTTGAAATGATGCCATTCTTGGAACTCAAAAAATGGTGAAAGACTTGGGTCAATATTTCACTTCTTTCTTCTAGAGGATATGTTGCAGAAAAGATTACTTGAACTAGCCTTTAGGTTCAAGCAATTGTTGATATCTTAGAAGTGTGAGTGAAGGAGTGACCCAAGTTGTTTTTCTTTATTTTGATTTCCAAAAGTAGGATTCAAGGTGTTTTGTTTTTGCAAAACGAAATGATGGACTGATATGCTTTATGACATATTTTGGGAGTGTAATTGTCTTTTGTTATCACAAGATTTTGTGACCAATTTCAGATGGTTTTTCTGATTTTTACCAAACAACATAGAAAAAGTGGTAGTTTTGTGGCAAAAGTAGCAATTCTATAGCAAAAGCAGCTAAAAAAGTCAACTACAACTAGATTATGGTTGATTGTGGAAAAATCAAAAAAGCAATTGTGGCCTTTTTTCTCAAAAGAGGCCTCTATGTGTAGTCTTTCAAACTGGTGAATTGCATAGAAAAAAGTGAACTTTTTTGTTAAAAGTAGTTGGTTTTCAGTCAACTAGGGCTAGTAAATTTTGTCAATTATGGTACAAAAAGGCCAACTGCGGCTAGTTTTTAGGAAACTGCACAAAATTTATCAAAAGCGGTAGTTCTCATTAGCAACTTTCATAAGATAGAGAGCATTTAAGTGAGTTTTTTTTTGTCAATTGTGGCCAATTTTTGGTCAACTGTGGAAAAAGTAGAAGCAAAAGTAGCCTCTGTTCAGTTTTGCTTCCCAGATTCTATTTTTTTGCAGTAGCTTGGATAATTTTTAGATTTTGGATGACTTTGTTTCATCTAATTTTGAGATTTGGCAAGTGATAACACAACACAACAATCAAAAACTTATATGTGACCTTAAATCTCTGCAACTTTAAGAAGCTTCTTCCCATAAAAGCTCAATGTTCATGGAAGTTAAAATTCAATAAAAGCTATAGTTTCCAAGGTTTACTTCGTTCTTAATGCAACTTGAAATGTGAGCCTAAACATTTGGAAACCTTCAAAGATATTTTTGTAAGATACCTTTTAGGGAGTGAAAACATACAAATCTTTTCAAAATATTCACACTAAAATGAAAGGGTTTGATGTTTGAGAACCATGTTAAATGCTTGTCTTGATGTGTTCATTTTAATTCAAGTACAATGTTTGATGTTTCAACGTAACTAAATATATTTGGAAATTTCATGAAGATAATTTACACCCTAGGCATATACACTTCCTCCTAGAGGGGCTTACCTCCTGCCTCGAAGGGATGATTTTACATGCAACAAATGGAGAGGATTTTAAGCTCAACCATTAGTTGTACTTGGTAAGTAACTTCTCAGAATCAAAGTTCTAATGCACCACTTTAGAGAATGTTTTGGATAAAAGGGGTAGCTTCAATAATTCATGAGATAATTCACTCAATTAATACATGTGATCATTCACTCAATTAAGAGGTCTCCCAACCCTTGTGGATTTTTGTGTACATCTCATAGATACTAGGGGAGACTTTCATCGATATAGAACATCTACACTAGGTGGGTGATGAAATTTCCTCACACCCACAATTATTTATAGAGCATACCAAAATAAAATTACTGCTTAGGTCATTCTCTCTCACAAGTTGGGAGGAAGGCCCTCTAAAGGTATGCTTTGAAATGTAAACACATGTGTGAAACTCAAGATGTTTTTTGTCACCCAAGATCGCTGAAAGGCGTAAGGGGAGAGGATAAACACCTGGTTTTCCAAAACATGAAATAAAAAATATAAACTTCATCATAATGTTCATTTAAAGCCTCAAAAAAGATTTTAAAAAAGTTTTAAAAAAAGTAAAAATTAAAGTGAAATGAAAATATGTACAAGATAGGAGTTTGTTCTTTCTACGTGCACCAAAGTGAAATATTATGGATTTCAACCAAAAAGATAGCAATGTGCAAGACAAGAATTTGATTTATTCATTTTAAGCACCAACCAAAGTGTTTTTTCTAAAGCCTTTTCTTAATGGTCAACAAAAGAAAATCGTGCACGTTCGTTAACAAGCCAAAAGAAAACACATTTTATTTTTAGAGCACCCAAAGAAATTGTTTGTTTGTGAGGTTCTTTTTATGCACAAATTGAGAGCATTTTCTAAGCTAGAAAGCCTTGAAAAAATAATTTTAGAGCACCAAAATGAAGTTTCGTTAAGCTAGAAAGCTTTGAAACATTAATTTTAAAGCGCCAAAATGTCGCTAAACTAGAAAGATTTGAAATGTTAATTTTAGATCACCAAAAAGGAAAGTATGGGGATTTGTGGGGTTCATTTTATAGCACCAAATTTATAATTTTCCTAACTATGAAATCTTCTAAGAAAATTCAAAACTTCGACCATTCGACTTCCCTGTAATAAAAGTGTTAGTAATTTTTTAGGTAAACTCATGCCATGCTCCTACATTTATCCTACATGAAAGATGTTAGCACCTGTCAAACACTCAAATCAATCCAACATTAGCATAGAATTAAAAAAAACAAATTACGGATTTTAGATACAATTTTGACATAGCAAAAGAGAAAATTTTGTACAAAAGTGGCCCTATCAAAAGTGAGTGTGAATGAAAAATTCAAGTGTGGCTTCTGTGATTTTGGAAAAAGTAGCTAAAAAACTCAAGTGGGCCTCTATAATTTTTACAAAAGAGCATAAAATTTTAAAAGTGGCCAAAAAAATTTCAAGTGTGATAGATACGTGAAATCAAGTGCATGAAGTTCTTGTAGCTTCTACGTGAAATTTTTTTCAATGCGCTTCGAGAACTTGCAACTTCAAAATTTTCTCATAAAATGGTTAGTGCCAAGGAGTCTAGCCCCACTGAGCATGCTAGAATGTGTAAGGGGGAAATAGAGATCATGCAATGTAATCAAATTGAATGAATAGAAACTAATTTAATCAAACAAAAAGATGATTCATGCCCATTATTCATGAAATAAACGATATTAAAATTAAAAAATTCAATGAACTTAAAAGCAAAGCAATCAAACAACATACAAAGAATTCAATAAACAAGATTTGTTACCCATCCCATGTCAAAGTGTGTTCACAAATATGTTGGGTTGTTCGTATCAATGTGAAGCCTCCATTTTGTGTGCAAAAGCTTGAAGAGCGTGTGTGTGTTGATCAAATATATGTGTAAAGCTTTGTTAAAATATCGATTAAGATTGTGGCATTACTTTGTTGTGTAAAATATGTTGATACTATTGAATACCTAAGATACTGATAGGGGGGGTGAATAAGTATCTTCTTAAACTTATTTAACAAATACCATGCATAATTACTCCAATGCATATAATAGTAAAGATAAGTAGAAGAATTAACAAAACATGAAAACACACAACACATGAACACCAAGATTTTTATGTGGAAAATCAAGAATGGGAAAACCCACAGTGAGGGTTAACTCACAATATAGTATAACTGGCTATAAGATATTACAAAGGGTGGCTCACTACCAAGACTCACTATCTAAAAGAGAGGCTCACTGCCTACAAAAGATACAATAACAAAATGGCTTACAACTAGAATATGAATTGCTGAAGATACACCTCACAAGTGTAGATTTAGTTCATATGATGCTCAATTAATTCGCATGCTAGCAGAACAATATTTTCTCTTTCGCATTCCCCTTCAATCCACACATTCCACACACACTTTCAATCTCAAAAAGTTGTCCTGTATATATATCTGACTTGTTCGCAAGCATCAATTAGGTTGGCCTAATTAGATGCATCACATATTTACCAAAAAGATAATTGTCGGCTTCAAGAATATACAAAATATTCTCAACAACAATTCAAATGTGTAGCACCCTATATTATGTCGGCTTGGATTGCACATGCATCCTCAATACAAAATTTAATCCATTACAACTTCAATTATTTATTAGGTTGGCCAGAGATAGACCTAATAACAAAATACAATCAACAAAATGATGTCAACATCATATATGACCACTTGTACACATGAGATTTTGAACTTGCATGCTTCCATAAATCAAAAATCATTTCCCAAAACTACGAGCAATGAAGATCACCAGAGGGGAATTGCAAACCAAAATACCAGAGGATATTTCTGCATACTGATTCAGAGTACCAGATCAACATTGACTTTGAACTTGCAATTGCAACTCATATATCATGGTGACATTAATAACAATACAAAAGCTGCATTAAGAGATATTTTTTTCTTCATTCTTCCAACAATCTCCCCCTTTTTCATTGATGGAAACATGTGCCAAAATAATTTACAAACTTCCTATTTACAGAACTCTCCCCTTTTCTCTCCTCTTTCTCCTCATAACATTCTCTCCTTTTTATCTTTTCTCTCTCCCCCTTTGACATCAAGGACAAAGGGTGACCCAAAAAATATGTATATACATATGTACACAAATGGTTTGGAATAATGTACAACCAAAATAATCAAAATTCTTAACTCCCTCTTAGGAGTTTAACCCAATCAATGTGTAAACCTTAAAAAAAACATTACCCGAAGGAGGGTAATATTTGAAGCTCCTAGAGAATACCTTGACAAGTTGTCTTACCATTCTCTCAAATCTTCTTAGTAGATATCAACATTTTATTTGGAGACTCCAACACAATCAAGCTTTCTTCAGCATCATTCATAGTATCCAAGGTTAGATTGATAATATCTAGTTTTTTAGCGTTATCCAAGGCATTGGCTACCAGAGTGTACTCCATCCTTACACTGTCACCAAGTAGACCAATTTTTTTGATAATTTCTTCCTTCTGCTTCTGTAACATGAATATATTTTCTCTTTGAGGAGAGATGGCATTCCAAGTTGACATGTCTCTATCATTAGATGTGTTGTATGTGTTGGAAATAACTGTCAACTGAGACTCAATGGAGTCCATAAGATCTTTTATGCTCTATGTGGCATCCGGCCACCTTATGTAGTAAGAAAATATAGTTTTTATATTTTCACTCACATGCCTTCACAGTTTCAAGACTACTTTCAAAATTGTTGTGTGCCAAAGCACACTTATCATGAAGTACCAATAGCCTTTTTTCAGCCAATTTCTCTTCAACTTCCTACCTTGTCTTCTCACCAAGTTTGGTGGCATACTCCTTGAAGGAGTCCAATAGAAGTTTCAAGTGTTCCATCAGAGTGAGAGATGATTCCATTGGTGTACAGGGTGTGACCTCCTACAAATCCTTAATGGTGTCATCTATAATCTTAGTTCCCTTCTGATGTGTTTCTAGGATTTCCCTTCTACCAAATGTGTGAAATGCATCACCTAACACCAATTTATGCATAGGAGAAATCTTGTCCAGATCCGGATAGCCTTGAGTCATGGGAAGTTGTAGAAGTTTTGAAGGAATTACTAGCTAGAATCTAATTTTCTTAGATAACAGGCCTTTCAAAACATCATCACTGGAGGAGGATTCTCTAGAGGACCTTTGTGATTCCACTACCTACTTTGCTCCTTCTTCATTATTTCCATCATCTCCACCAGATTCCACATTTCTTTCTTCTTCCTCAACTTTCTCTTCTACTACCTTCTTTTCTTCTTCCTTTTCTTCTTCTTCTATTTTATCTTCTTCTTGTATCAACATGAATTTTCTCCCCTAAAGGAAATTCCTTTTTACCCCCTTTCACTTTAGAAAACCAACTTCAGAGGTTTAATTCCACATAAGCCTACTATCTTCATTCCACTTGGCACCCATTTTGAGTGTCGGTGGAGGTGTTTATGTCTAGGATGTTTGCACGATGCGCAGACGTTTGCGCGGTGCATTAACGTCCCTGACAGATTCCCAATCTGGAGCTTGCAGAGGGATTACCATTCCCATTAGGAGTCAATTTGTAACACCCTCTTTGGCCAACCGAGCCAAATATGGCCGTTTTCTTCCATCTTTCCTTCATATTCACTATTCCTACTTCCATTTTGCATCTCTTGGATCTTTAGACCTCTCCATCCTTTCTATCTCATCCTTCATAGACTTTGAGCAGTCTCCTTAGCATCCTACAATCTCTCCACAAGCTCCAAGAAACTTCTTCACCATCTCTTCAATCCCAAGCAACACTTTACACTTCACAACAACAACATCAACACTCCATCACTTCAGTAGAGCAAGTGTGGAATGAAACACCACGGTAGTAGAGGCTTGAGTTCCTCTACTTTTCTCCCCTATTAGCCTTGAGCGCTTTGGGCGGAGGTGATAATCTTTCACTCATCTCCTCTATTACTTGGTTGAGTAGCATAACACTGCTTTGTAGTGCTTTAGTACTCTTTACTTCATTTCTACATTTCTCTCTATCTATCTGGCTGTCTGTGGAGGTGGGAACACCAAAACGGGGTTTGAATGAGGAAACCCACTATATAGCCCCAACACTTTTTCTCTCTCTTTTGTGCAGGTATTGAAGGCATTCATGAGTTGGAGGCTTCATCATTCCCACGTTCGTAAGTGTTTCCTTTCCCTTCTTCTCCTTATCTTTATCACTTCTATTTCGGTCTATTTCCACTTTATCACATTCCATTACTTCATCACTTTCTAGGAGTTCTCAATAATCGGATTGTTGGTAGTCACTTAGTTGTTTTCTGAGATAAACCTGCTTTCTAGTTTGTAGGAGATACCAATGCACCTCGGGGATGCCAGCGCCTCGTGCTGTCATCTGCATTCTACGCTGATGTCCTTTGGTCGAGACCTTGTCGGTTTGCCAAGAGAATCTTTGTGACCTGCTCTTTCTAGTTCTATAACTCTCACCGCTATTCTTTGAGGTATTTTAGGGTAGTTCACCTCATGAGGCTCTCTTATTGAAGAGAACTCATGAGTAGTGAATCCCCATGTAGACACCTAAATTTGACCACTTTCATATGGTCATAATCCCATCATTTATTCATCTAATCCATCTATATTAATCAAATGACACATTTAATTAATATTTACCCTTTTCCCTAACGTCCCTAAGGTATTTAATTTAATCAATTAAATACTTTATACATTAGCCCACTTCATCTCTAAATTAAATAAATGCAATCAATTTATTTAATTTAGTCAATTATCCTTTTCAATTTTTAATTCATTCTTTCTCTCTCCTTGTCACATCCTCCATAACCCTTTCATTAATCTGGGTTAATTTAAATAATCCTTCATTAAGATGTGCATATCCTTAATTAGGATTAATGTCACATCCTTCATAACTTTCTACTTGCCTCTAATCATCATTAATTAATCTAATCATTTGTTTGCACAATCCTAATCCTAATCACTTACCCCATTTGACATGTCCTTAAGTCAACCTTCTTGGTACTTACCTTTTTTGGGTTGACCTCTTCCCCATGTGAATTAAAAATTCACACTTATTCCCCCCATGCATTTGTCTTCCCCATGACATCTCATATGTCACATTGTACCCATGGGACAAAGACACCTTCTAGAAGGAATCTTGTCTTACCCTTTGGTTTCTTCCAAAAAGTGAATAAAAAATTCACTTTTATTCCTCCAAAGCTTTCCCCTTCCCCATGTGATCATTGAGAGGTCACATCAGTCACATGTCAAGGTACTTGCAAGTACCTTGGGACCACATGGCCTCTTTCATGTCATTTGTACCCCTTGCCATCTCACCTCCAAAATGTCCAAATGTGAGGGCTTGTGAGTCCTCAACTCACCATAGCCCTCAATCTTGGCCATGGTGGCTCAATCTTGACCATTGAATTCTCTAGAGAATTCAACTTCTTCTATAAATAACCCCTCTTTTCCTTCATTAAAGAATCTTACATCTTCTATCTAGTTATTATATGCATATCAAACTTTTGCTCTCAAGCCTTTCAAGCCATCTTAGCCATTTACACCCTCACTTTGCATTTCAATCACTTTGCATCATTGTTTCATCGAGGAGCACACATCAAAAGCAACATCAAGGGCCAACCAAAGGATCAATTCGAGACAAGGTACAATCATATTGTTCAATTTTTATCTTGCTTTGTTTTGAATCCAACTAGGCTAATCATTTGAGGTATTAGGTGTTTTGTGCTTCTTTTGCATTCTAGTTTATTTTGCACTTTAGATTAGCACACTTTTTCCCCTTCACACCCCCTTCTCTACATTTTGGTGAACCTGACATGAAGAATAGTGTTCTTTGAAAAACTAGTAATTTACTTATCCCTACTTGGCGAGGTCATAACTTTTGACACGGTGCTCAAAATTCAGAACCGTTTGCACCGTTGGAAAGGTATCTTAGAGAACTAGTTCAATCCCTAAAATACCAATGTCTTTGATGGTCAATATTTACAGACTGACACAAGTTCCGACCTTAAATTGTGCTCTGGAGACCTCAAAAAATGCAAATTACTAAAACATAGAAAATATTGAAAAAATCATAATGGATTTAATATCTTCTTTTATTAGTTTTGTATCTAATTTTATTCAAAATTTTAATGATATTCTATTTCATACATGTGATAGTGACTTGGCTTTTCCCATGTCACTTTGTATCTTTGATCCTTCTCATGAGAGTCCTTTCGCTTTAGAGGATATCTTGCTGCAAGAAGATGAAATCATTGATACCTTTCTTAATGTCACTCTACCTTATATTCATTTTGATGCACTCCCCCTTAGAGATGATATGTTTGTGAATGATGAACCTTCTATTCATTTTGATGCACTCCCCCTTAGAGATGATGCATTTTTGAATGATGAACCTTCTATTCATTTTGATGCACTCTCTTCTAGAGATGATGCATTCACAGATAACGAATCTTCTACTCGTTATGATGCACTCTCTTCTAGAGATGATGCATGTGTGAATGATGAATTTATTATCTATTCCAATACACTCTCCTTTAGAGATGATGCATTGGTGCATGATGAATTTCCTTCCACATTTGATCCTGTTTGGATTGATGTTGAGAATATGTATTTGAATAATTGTTCCACTAGTTATGATGATTTCGTAAATGTAATATATGTCTCTGTTTCCCCTCAAAGGCCTAAGAGACCAGTCATTTACGTGACTCCATCTAGTCCTCCTAAAAGGCTTTGTTTTATTGATGGTGTTCCATTTGATAGTGACTCTCCTAATATTTCTAAGGCTCCCTCTTATAGAGCGGTATCCTGTACCTATGATACTAGAATGAATAAACAACTAAGACTTCCCCAAGCAGCTGAACCTACAACTAAAGCACCCGTTGATAACGATATTGTCGAGCAACCCCAGGTTACTATGACTAAGATCTCACTCTAGGACTTGCTTCAGTCTACTCTAGTTTATCAAGGTATGCTTAAGGAAGCCTTGCAAAAGATCCTCTTGCCTTCTTCGGCTAGGATGATAGATGCTAAGGCGTTGATGGTGTATATTCATACGGATTTGCGGAATATCACATTCTATCCTCAGGAGCTCCCACCTCTAGAAGTACAGGAGCAAGAAAATCCTCTAATGATTATAGTTAATATTAGTAAGATTGACATTAGATGTACTCTCACTGATGTTGGTTCGAAACTCAATGTATGTAGCATTGATGTATTGCCTAAGATTAATATTGATCCATCTTCTATTAATGCTTCTTCTGTTGATATTCATGGGTTTGATAATGTTGGGTGAAAAGCTCTAGGTATGATAGTATTACCTTTGCAGCCTGGACCCGTTACTATACCTACACTTGTATATGTTATGTCAAAAAAATTTACCATATAGCCTTCTTCTTGGTAGACCGTGGATTCATACTATGGATGCATTCTCATCTACCTTGCACAAATCTATTAAGTTCATTGCTAATAACAAAGTAGTCACAATTATGGTTGACCCTGATGCTAAGTGCTTATGTGAGATAGCAGCTGATGGTCATGTTTCAAATGTGCCTACTCTTATTCCTTCAGTATCTTCTACTGTGTCGATGTTTACTCCAACAGTACCTACTATGGAGGATACTCTTGAGATGAATGTCCCTAAAGAAGCTCCTTCTGAAGCAGGAGATCCTAAGACTATTCCTTCTACCTCTTCTCAAAGGAATGCATGTCTTGGTGATGATCAGGGTCCTTCAGACTTTATAGATTCCTTCATTCAAGAATATAAAGTCGACCCAATCTGCTTAGACCTTCTGACAACATCACCCGCTATCAAAGATGATTATTCTTCCACATCGCAAGATAATGTGAAAGCAAACTGTAATGTCCTTAGTGTTGATCCTCCCTTTGAGGAAGATGATTACACATCTGCTAAGGAGGACAATGTTAACAGTCCTATCAAGAAGGATGATGATGATCCCGTAGAGGAGTATGTTCCCCCTTGTTGGAATAATACTCTCTATGTAGATCCCCCCTCTTCCCAAGATTTGCAAGCACGTTATGGCTCCGACTTTAAGCTCGTCTCTAAGTATGGATATGAGCATAAAGGTTGTGGGCATAATGAACAAGGCATCCATGTCCCTATAGAATTTTTGCCTCATAAGAATAACTTGGGGCTTGGTTACTCGAATGAACAATCTAAGCAGAAACCATAGTTGAACTTTGATGTGATGGCCGCTCAACCTCGTTCTCATAGATTGGTCTATCCTCCTTTGTCATATGTCTTCATATCTTCTTCTTGTAAGAAGTCAAAATTTTCTCCGCAAGAGAGAGGGTTCCTTCCTACTCCTCATCCTTTGTTTGAGCAAGAGCGTATTTTGTTGCAGCTTCTAAAATCTCGCTTAATCAATATTCCTCCTCCTACATGCAAGAAATCACATAAACATTCTTTTTGTGCATACCATCGAGTGCCTGGCCATTCCATTAGCGAATGTAAGGCCTTGAAGGACAAGATACAACAACTTCATGAACTAGGTGCCCGCTGATGCACCTCTATCTTCTTCGCATGACAATTCATATCGAGGTTTACCTCTATCCTGCATGTTCTAAGTAATTTGTGTGGTTCTCCAACCCTGCACATTGGGGGTAGTGATAACTTGTTTTTAAGATGTGTGTCCTTCTGAAGGACCTCCTCTTCTTCACTATATATTTAAAATGTAGCATCCCTTGAGTGGACCTTCTTCCTTTTGAAGGGTTCCTGAGGGACATCTTTGAAATATTCTATCTCAAAATGAATTTTTTGGCATTTAGCTTGGGGGCAGCCCGACTAGACCTATTTCTTATCTCTGCGTCTAGCTCGGGGGCAACCAGACTAGACCTACTTTACATCTTTCTGTCTATCTTGGGGGTTGCCCAACTAGACCTACTTTACATCTTTGCATTAGCTCATGGGAAACTCGAATAGACTCACTTCACATCTTGGCATCTAGCTTGGGGGTAGCCCGACTAGACTTGTTTAATATCTTTGTGTCTAGCTTGGGGGCAGCTTGACTATACTTCACTTTTCAAACTATTTGTCACTTGAGTGGACCCCTCATTTTGAAGGGTTCCTGAGGGACCCCTTTGAAAGTCTTACAACTTAGCGATTGTCCATGTGGCTATCCGTTCATTGGCCTATGCGACCGCTTCTTGACATGTTCTATCTACAAGTAAACATGTCACCATCTCTGACTCTGCAGAGTCCCCTTTGCTCAGTCTCCTTCATGTGAGAGTTATTGGAGGATACATTCCTTTCAAGTCTACAGGTCTATAAGGTGCTTTCTTGGTTTCCTTCATGTGAAAGTTCTTGGAGGATACCTTCCTTGCAAGTTTGTGGGTCTGTAAGGCGCTTTCTTGGTCATGTGAGAGTTCTTGGAGGATACCTTCC
Organism: Sequoiadendron giganteum; assembly: GCA_007115665.2. Lineage (NCBI taxonomy): Eukaryota > Viridiplantae > Streptophyta > Pinopsida > Cupressales > Cupressaceae > Sequoiadendron > Sequoiadendron giganteum. Next base: position 486,551,912 of record CM021101.1, on the reverse strand, counting down.
TTGCAAGTATGCGGGTCTGTAAGGCACTTTCTTGGTTTCCTTCATGTGAGAATTCTTGGAGGATACCTTCCTTGTAGGTCTATGGGTCTGTAAGGTTCTTTCTTTCTTCAGATTCATAGTTTCATGGAGTTATGAAGTCCTTTTCTTGTCTTGTACTTTTGAGTTCGCTAGACCGTGCTCTACTTCCTCGTCGATTCAGGTATACATTTCTAACCTTACTACTTCTCTACTCTACTTTACCAAAGCACTCATCAGTACTCGTGCTTGCTAAAGTGGGGGAAAAATGTATCAACATTAATTTCAACCCCGAATGCAAATTCCCTTTTACCCCCTTGCTCTTTAGAAAACCAACTTCGGAGGCTTAATTCCACTTAAGCCCGTTGTCTTCATTCAACTTGGTGCCTATTTTGAGTGTCGGTCGAGGTGTTTCTATCTAGGAATCTCGTGCGGTGCACTAATGTCCCTGACAGATTCTCACATCTAGAACCTGTAGAGGCGTTACCATTCCCATTGGGAGTCTATTTGTAACGCCCTCTTTGGTTGACTGACCCAAATATGGCTATTTTCTTCCCTCTTTCCTTCATATTCACTATTCTTGCTTCTATTTTGCATCTCTTGGATCTTTGGACCTCTCCATACTTTCTATCTCATCCCTCATAGACTCTAAGCGGTCTCCTTAGCATCCTAAAATCTCTCCACAAGCTCCAAGCAGCTTTTTCACCATCTCTTCAATCCCAGGCAACACTTTACACTTCACAATAGCAACATCAACACTCGATCACTTTAGTAGAGCAAGTGTGGAATGAAACACCACGGTAGCAGAGGCTTGAGTTCCTCTCATTTTATCCCCTATTAGCCTTGAACGCTTTGGGCGGAGGCAGTAAGCTTTCACTCCTCTCCTCTATTACTTCGTTGCATAGCATACAACTATTTTGTAGTGCTTTAGTACCCTTTACTTCATTTCTACATTTCTCTCTATCTATCTGGATGTTCGTGGAGGTGGGAACACCAAAATGGGGGTTTGACTGAGGAAAACCCCTATACAACCCCAACACTTTCTCTCTCTCTTGTGTGCAGGTATTGAATACATTCACGAGCAAGAGGCTTCATCATTCACGAATTTGTAATTGTTTCCTTTCCCTTATCCTTATCTTTATCACTTCTATTTCAATCTATTTATGTTTTATAATATTCCATTACTTCATCACTTTCTACAAGTTCTCCATAATCGTATTGTTGTTAGTCACTTATTTGTTCTGAGATAAACCTACTTTTTGGTTCGTATGAGACACCAGTGCACCTTGGGGATGCTAGCACACTGCGCTGTCATCTGCATTCTGTGTTGATGTCCTTTGGCCAAGAGCTTGTTAGTTTGTCCATAGAATCTTTGTGACCTACTCTTTCTGGTTCTAGAACTCTCGTCACTATCCTTTGAGGCAGTGTAGGGCAATTCACCTTGTGAGGCTCTCTAATTGAAGAGAACTCATGAGTAGCGAGTCCCCCTTCTCTACATTTTGGTGAACCTGACATGAAGAACAGTGTTCTTCAAAAAACTAGGAATTTTTTTCCCCCTACTTGGCGAGGTCATAAATTTTGACTCGATGCTCGAAATTCAAAACCGTTTGAACCGTTGGAAAGGTCTCCTAGAGAACTAGTTCAACCCATAAAATACAAGTCCCTTTGGTGAGTAAAATTTAGGGACCGACACAAGTTTCGACCTCAAATTTTTCTCCAGAGACGTCCGAAAATGTAAATTACTAAAACATAGAAAATAATGAAAAAATCATAATGGATTTAATATCTTATTTTATTAGTTTTGTATCTAATATTATTCAAAATTTTAATGATAAATTTTATATTTCATACCTGTGATAGTGACTTGGATTTTCCCATTTCACTTTGTATCTTTGATCCTTCTCATGAGAGTCCTTTCGCTTTGGAGGATATCTTGCTGAAAGAAGATGAAATCATTGTTACCTTTCTTAATGTCACTCTACCTTATATTCATTCCAATGCACACCCCCTTAGAGATGATTCATTTTTGAATCATGAACCTTCTATTAATTCCGATGCACTCCCCCTTAGAGATGATGCATTTTTGAATGATGAACCTTCTATTCATTCTGATGCACTCTCTTCTAGAGATGATGCATTCGTGGATGACGAATCTTCTAATCATTCTGATGCACTCTCTTCTAGAGATGATGCATGTGTGAATGATGAATTTCTTATCTATTCCCATACACTCTCCTCTAGAGATGATGCATTGGTGCATGATGAATCTCCTTCCACATTTGATCCTATTTGGATCGATGTTGAGAATATGTATTTGAATAATTGTTCCACTAGTTGTGATGATTCTGTAAATATAATCTATATCTGTGTTGCCCCTCAAAGGCCTAAGAGACCGGTCATTTACGTGACTCGAGCTAGTCCTCCTAAAAGGGTTTGTTCTATTGATGGTTTTCCATTTGATAGTGACTCTCCTAATCTTTATAAGGCTCCCTCTTACAAAGTGGTAGCCCGTACCTATGATACTAGAATGAATAAACAACTAAGACTTTCCCAAGCATCTGAACCTACAACTAAAGCACCCAGTGATAACGATCTTATCGAGGAACCCCAAGTTACTCTGACTAATATCTCACTATGGGACTTGCTTCAGTCTACTCCATTTTATCAAGGTATGCTTCAAGAACCCTTACAAAAGATCCTCTTGCCTTCTTCCACTAGGCCGGTAGATGTTGAGGCATTGATGGCGTATATTGGTGTGGATTCATCGAATATCATGTTCTATCCTCAGGAGCTCTTGACTCTATAAGTACAGGAGGAAGTAGATACTCTAATGATTATAGTTAATATTAATAAGATCGGCATTAGACATACTCTCATTAATGCTGGTTTGGCACTCAATGTATGCAGCATTGATCTATTGCCTAAGATTAATATTGATCCATTTTATATTAATGCTTCTTCTATTGACATTCGTGGGTTAGATAATGCTGGGTGAAAAGCTCTAGGTATGATAGTATTACCTTTGTAGCTTGGACCCATTACTATACCTACCCTTGTATATGTTATGTCAAAAAATTTACCATATAACCTTCTTCTTGGTAGACTATGGATTCATGCTATGGGTGCAGTCTCATCTACTTTGCACAAATCTATTAAGTTCATTGCTAATTAACAGAGTAATCATAGTTAAGGCTGACCTTGATTCTAAGCGCTTATGTGAGATGGCAGTTGTTGGTCAAGTTTCAACTGTGCATACTCTTATTCCTCCATTATCTTCCAATGTTTCTATGTTTACTTCAACAGTACCTACTATTGGGAAAAGGTGCCTTAACTTCCGACTTGGACCTCTAAAACACTTGGAAAAATTTTGTTCTTTCATGTTGATAGGGAGGTTGGAGGAATCAATCCTTTATTCCTTCTCTAGGTCCTACTTGGAATACCTCTATGGTGTCTCACTCCACCACCTTAACCTATAGGACCTATTTCTTGTTTAGGTTCCCCTGGTTCTCCTTGCCAACCCAACTACCATCACAATTCTACCTACCAAGTCAACCTTTGTGCAATGTTTGCAACTCTTCCTTAGCCCTTAATCCACCCTAAAGGCTAACATACTCCAAGAACTAGAACTTAGCCTTGTAGGGGTGTGGAGATGTTTCAAATAACTTCAATCCATCCTCCTAGGTTTCTTGAGGGTCCACCTAACTCCATTTACTAGTCGCTTCCACCAAACCCTCATCTAGGGTTTTAGTCTACTAGTCCTAGGAACTCCAATTAGGTCTCCTTCCCCGAGAAAACCAATTGGTTCCCCAAAGTTTTCCAAAGAACACAAAATCTTTCCTTGGGGTTCCTAGTCCTTATGCTCACCACACAAAGATTCTAGAGGTCTTAACCCTCAACTGTCTGTACACAGACATAACCCTCAATTTAGCAATTTAGGCCTTTTTAAGCCTTTTCCTAACCTCACAACAGACTGTCAAGTTGTTCCCTCACCAAATGGATTGGTAGAGATTCCTCCTCCATGCTATGCCTTGGAAAGACTCATACCTACCCTCTCCACACCGTGATTTGACACGAAATGAACACCCCTACAAATCAAGTGCTCTGCACTTCTTGTCTTCCCTAGCTGGACACTTCTTGGCTCGCCTAGGAGAAGACTCCCACAGTGATTCCATTACTACCAAAGACTCCTAATCCTACCATATATACAGTCATGGAGTCTAGTCACAATTCCCAAAGGGCCATACAAGTTGTACGTTGGGAAAGTGAACTAACCCTCCATTTTCTCAAGCTGTCTGGTTCATATCAATAACTGAAAGAAAACAAACTATCTACAAATAGAACTTAAAATTGAACTAATTAACTATCTAATGGAACACAATGCTTAAAAGACAATTGCACTACATCCTACACAATTCTAAGTGCCATGATCAATCCATTAACACACTAATTCAAAGCAAAAACTAGGAAATTCACTCTAAAAACCACTGTTTTCTTGATTTCAAAGCTTCAACACAAACTCGAATGCTTCCAACCTTGCTTTCAGGTCGAGGCACACCATAAATAGGTCACAAACAAATAGTTACTCCTTCCCCTGGGTCATTTTCTCCAACCATATTATGGAAAATTTCCCAAATGGAACATTTTGCAACTACTTGCCAATATCTAGAAACCTATGCAAATGAGTTCCAAAACTCATGAAGCTTTTCCAAACATTAGTCTAATGAGTAAGACATGTTCCTAAGCTATCTCACCTACTCAATGGTCAACATAACCTTCATTGAAACATACCAAAAATGCAAACCTAGATTAGATTGCCTAGTGTTTCCTAGTGTTTCCTTGAACCTGTGGGTGCTCCTACACCACATGCCTTTACTGCCCTACCGCCAGGGTTTAGTCTTTGAGGCGTGGTTTGATGGTTTATGGCTATACCATGGGCCTCTAACAGTATGGTCGCGATGGCGCGGTGTTACCATGTTTCTACAAGGTCTGCTTCTGGTGGTGGAGGTAGCGCGGTGAGCGACACGGGAGTGGTGAGCTGGTGGAAGGAAGGTTTACCTTCTTACCACGGGTACTGATCAATGGTGGCACGGTGGTGGCAATTGACGGCGGCGAATTAGCGATGACCACTTACCATTGCACCGCAATGGCCTTTTGGCTATGTCGCGATGGCGCGGTAAACCGTTAGTACTCTAGGCGAGCGGTCACCACCCTACTGTGGAAGGCTAGTGGCCAAGTTCTGGTGGTGTGGTAAGCTATTGACAATTTGTGCAAGCGGTTACTACCTTACCATGGATGTATGGTGGTCTCATTCCAATGGCATGGTGGTGACTCAGCAATTAGCGATGGTGGTTACCGCCACACCATGGATGACTGTTGCTTGCTCAGCGGTAGCGTGGATGACCGTTGTGTGGTTGGGCGATCGACACGTCTTTGTGACTGGCGATTGGCTAGTTTGAACAAATCGATGATTGACTACAGAAGTCAGTTACTGTTATATAATTGGCATGAACAGTGACTGTTAAAAATATGGTAATGTGAAGTCTAGTAGAGGACTGTTACGAATTACTGCGAGCAGTGACAGAGAGAGTGTGAACAAAGACTGTGTAGTAAGAAAATAATTCACTGTATACGTGTTATAGTATTGCAACAATGAGTGTATATTTTCAACAGTCTGATACTATGAGATGATTGTTTAGAGAGAGAGGTTTGCATTTTGTATGTAAACGTATTTACTGAAATACAAAGAGATCGATCTTGGTGTGGTGGGTTGTTTACCCGAAAGGGTTTTCCCATGTAATTCTGGTGTTTGATTTTTCTGTATGTTATTTTTCTACTACTCTTGATATCCTGCATGTATGCATTTTTAGTTTTAGAACTATTTTTTACACCTCTCCTTTGTTATTTTAAAGTTAGGAAAAAAAAAATGCACTGTTGTTTTCCTTTCACCTACTACAGAGGATACTCTTGAGATGAATGTCCCAAAAGAAGCTCCTTCTAAAGCAGGAGATCCTAAGACTATTCCTTCTACCTCTTCTCAAAGGAATGCATGTCTTGGTGATGATTGGGGTCCTTCAAAATTTACAAATTCCTTCATTTAGGAATATAAAGTCGACCCGATCCACTTAGACCTTCTGACAACATCATTTGTACTCGCTATCAAAGAGGATTATTCTTCTGCATCACAGGATAATGTGAATGCAAACTGTAATGTCCTTGGTGCTGATCCTCCTTCTAAGGAAGACGATTACGCTTCTGCTAAGGAGGAAAATGTTAATAGTCCTATCAAGAAGGATGATGATGATCCTATAGAGGATTGTGTTCCCCTTTATTGGAATAATACTCTCTATGTAGATTCCCCCCTCTTCCCAAGATTTTCAAGCACGTTATGGCCCTATCTTTAAGCTTGTCTCTAAGTATGGCTATGAGTGTAAAGGTTGTGGGCGTAATGAACAAGGCATCTAGATCCCTATAGAATTTGTGCCTCATAAGCATAACTTGGGGCTTGGTTACTCGAATGAACAATCTAAGCAGAAACCATGGTTGAACATTGACGTGATGTCTGTTCAACCTCGTTCTCACAAATTGGTCTATCCTCCTTTTTCTTCTATCTTCATATCTTCTTCTTGTGAGAAGTCAAACTTTTCTCCACAAGAGAAAGGGTCACTTCCTACTCCTCATCCTTTGTCTGAGTAAGGGCGTATTTTTTTGTGGCTTCTAAAAGCCCACTTAATCACTATTCCTCCTCCTACATGCAAGAAATCACATAAACATTGTTTTTGTGCATACCATCGAGTGTCTAGCCATTCCACTAGCGAATGTAAGGCCTTGGAGGACAAGATAAAACAACTTCATGACCCAAGTGCTTGTTTATGCACCTATCTCTTCTTTGCACGACAAGTGATATCGAGGTTTACTTCTATCCTATATGTTCTAGGTATCTTGTGTGGTTCTCCTCACCTACACGTTAGGAGTAGTGATAAAAAAAATTCAAGATGTGTGTCCTTCTAACAGACCTCCTCTTATTCACTATATCTTTCAAATGTAGCATCCCTTGAGTGAACCTTCTTCATTTGGAAGGGTTGTTGAGGGACCTCTTTGAAAGATTCTATCTCAAAATGAATTTTGTGGCATCTAGCTTGGGGGCAACCTGATTAGACCTATTCCTTATCTTTGTGTCTAGCTTGGGGGCAGCCTGAATAGACCTACTTTACATATTTGTGTCTAGCTCAGGGGCAGCTTGAATAGACCCGCTTCACATCTTGGCATCTAGCTTGGGGGAAACCCAACTAGACCTATTGCATATCTCTGTGTCTAGCTTGGGGGTAGCTTGACTAGACTTCACTTTTCAAACTGTGTGTCCCTTGAGTGGACCCCTCCTTTTGAAGGGTTCTCAAGGGACCCCCTTGAAAGTTTTACAACTTAGCGATGGTCTACGTGACTATCTATTCAATAGCCTACACGGCCGCTTTCTAACATATTTTATCTATGGGTAAACATGTCGCCATATCTGACTCTGCGGAGTCCCCTTTTCTCGGTATCTTTCATGTGAGAGTTCTTGGAGGATACCTTCTTTGCAGATCTATAGGTCTGTAAGGGGATTTCTTGGTTTCCTTCATGTGAGATTTCTTGGAGGATACCTTCCTTGCAAGTCTGCGGGCCTGTAAGGTGCTTTCTTGGTTTCCTTCATGTCAAAGTTCTTTGAGGATACCTTCCTTGTAGGTTTGTGTGTTTGTAAGGCACTTTCTTAGTTTCCTTCATGTTAGAGTTCTTGGAGGATACCTTCCTTGTAGGTCTGCAGGTGTGTAAGGTGATTTCTTTCTTCAACTTCATAGTTCCACAGAGTTATAAAGTCCTTTTCTTGTCCTATACTTCTGAGTTCACCAGACCGTGCTCTGCTTCCTCATCGATTCAGGTATACATTTCTAACCTTACTACTTCTCTGCTCTACATTATTGAAGCACTCATCAGTACTCATGCTCGCTAAAGTGGGGGAAAAATGTATCAACATGAATTTGCACCCCTAATGCAAATTCCCTTTTTCCCCTTGCACTTTAGAAAACCAATTCGGAGGCTTAATTCCACATAAGTCCAGTGTCTTCATTCCACTTGGCACATGTTTTGAGTGTCGGTGGAGGTGTTTCTATCTAGGATGCTTGTTTGGTGCATAGATGTCTATGCGGTGTGTTAATGTCGCTGACAAATTCCCACAACTGGAGCCTACAGAGGTGCTACCATTCTCATTGGGAGTCGATTTGTGATGCCCTCTTTGGCCGACCGACCCAAATATGGTCGTTTTCTTCCCTCTTTCCTTCATATTCACTGTTCTTGATTCTATTTTGCATCTCTTGGATCTTTAGACCTCTCCATCCTTTCTATCTCATCATTCACAAATTCTGATCAGTCTCCTTAGCATCCTACAATCTCTCCACAAGCTCCAAGCATTTTCTTCACCATATCTTCAATCCCAAGCAACACTTTACACTTCACAATAGCAACATCAACACTCCATCACTTCACTAGAGAAATTGTGGAACGAAACACCATGATAGCAGAGGCTTGAGTTCCTCTAATTTTCTCCCCTATTAGCCTTGAGCGCTTTGGGTGAAGGTAGTAAGATTTCACTCCTCTCCTGTATTTCTTGGTTAAGTAGCATAACACTTTTTTGTAGTGCTTTAGTACTCTTTACTTCATTTCTACATTTCTCTCTATCCATTTGGTTGTCCATGGAGGTGGGAACACCAAAATAGGGGTTTGACTAAGGCAAACCCCTATATAGCCCCAAAATTTTCTCTCTCTCTCTCTCTTGTGTGTAGGTATTGAAGATATTCACGTGATAGAGGCTTCACCATTCGCACATTCATAAGCGTTTCCTTTTCCTTCTTCTCCTTATCTTTATCACTTTTATTTCAATCTATTTTTGCTTTATCACATTCCATTACTTCATCACTTTCTAGGAGTTCTCAGTAATCAGATTGTTGGTAGTCACTTAGCTATTTTTTGAGATAAACCTACTTTCTAGTCCTTACGAGATGCTAACACACCTCGGGGATGCCAACGCATCACGTTGTCATCCGTATTCTGTGCTAATTTCCTTTAGACGAGAGCTTGTAGGTTTGTCTAGATAATCTTTGTGACCTGCTCTTTCTGGTTCTAAAACTCTCCCCGATATCCTTTGAGGTAGTTTAGGGCAGTTCGCCCCATGAGGCTCTCTAATTGAAGAGAACTCATGAGTAGCGAAACCCCCTTCTCTACACTTCTTTCTTTTCTTCTTCTTTTATTTGTTGTTCTTATTTTTCTTCTTCTTCCCTCTCACTATTATCCTTGAACTTTTCTTCTTTAGCTTTATCCTTTTCCTTTAACGTATGCTCCGGAGGAGCAACATCATTTATTTTTGCTTCAACATTTTCTTCATTCTGCTTCTCAATCTCTAGAGGCCCATCGGTAACATTAATTTCCAGAAGAACATATATACCACCTATTTCTAGAGGAATATATTTACCATTCTTTTCTAGAGAAATGTATTCCTTACCTTCTTTAGAGACTTCTCCTCATTTAGGTGTCGAACCGGATGCACCAAGCATGCCATAATTATCAGTCATTCTTTTGATGGTGTTTATAGTTTCCTTCTTTATCTTCTTAATCTGCTTTTTATCTCTTTTCATTAAAATATTAAATCTTTCCTTCATTTGAAACATTGTCGAACAAACCTTCTTCAAGGTTTCTAGATCACCCAGATTCAAAGAGTATCTAGTTTCCTCAAATTCCTTAGACGTTATTTTCTCTTCCATTTTAATGGCCTCTGATCTTCTTTTCATCAGAGCTTCCCATAATTTCTCAGGCACATTATTCTTAACATGATCCCAGTTAGCTTCTAAAATAATAACATGGGTATGTGCAGGATCATGATGGACCAAAAAGTGGCAATGAGAAAAAAATCACGATTTGGATCGACTCAAAAACGTGGAAATCTTGAGTTGACTTTTCTAGGTTCGGGTGTCAGTACATTTAGCCAAACCAAAGTCCAAACCTATATTCTACAAATCGGATATCCGATTTGTGGACATTATATAAAAAACAGTCGACTCTTAAAACTCCATTTCTCACAGTTTGCACACGGGCTCACAAGGAAAAGCGAAAATTTCGATATCCGCTTCTATCAGATATCCAATTTCAAAGGTAAGTATTTGGTTTTTTAAATGTTGTAATCAATTTTTCAAGTAGATTCTCTTAATTTTCAGTAGTTTTTATGATTTTTTTTTCAAAAATAGGGTTTTCTATTGATTTTTATTAAAAACTAGAGTTTACATTGAATTTTTATTAAAAAGTTATATTTTTAAATGGATTTTGATTAAAAACTAGTGTTGTTGATGTATTTTTATCAAAAATTAGTGTTTGTTATGGATTTTTGTGAAAAAGTAGGTTTTTTTGGGGATTTTTATTAAAAACTAGGGTTTTTTTACAATAATTTTATTTATATTGTGTAATTTCAATTAGATTAATTAGTTTTTAACTTTAATCAGGTGATATGGATGAGAATGAAAATCCACAAATGCCAAACGCTCCACCACCTCCATAGCCAAATGCTCCACCACCTCTGCAGCCACCAATTGAAGACTTAATTGGTGAAAAATTGGGGCAATTGAGGGGCATTTGTGAAGTTTATAAGACAATCCCTCGATTGAGAGATATGACAAACACATTGAAGGAAATTATTAAAAAATATAGAAACCCTCTCTACCCAACATAATTCCTTTCATTCATGGTGAGAAGACATGAGGGAATATTATGGATGTGGATTGTCTTATGATGATGTGAAAGATCTCCAAATAACCAAAGCCCAAATAGCCTCTTTATTCATTGACCCCCGCACCGGTTTACCAGTGAATATTAATAAAACAAAACTTTCTATAAAATGGTGCATGCATAGGGACATTGTAGCTAAATTTTGGGATCGTTGGTGTATGGTTTTTGATAAACCACCGAACAATTCTGATATACTATTTTACTTTATTAAAAAATTATATGTTGAGTTTGTGTTAGGGCATCATGTCAATTACTTTGACATTAAACCCTTCCAGGGCATCGGTGGAGGTATTCCCTAAGATAGACCAGGGGCAGTTAAAGTAGTCCCATGCCCAAATTTTCCCCTTCCTCCCTTCCTCCACCACCTCCAATATATCATCCAAATATTATCCAGGATGCATCCACACAGACTATTCAAGCTATTCACTCTTTGAGTGGTCGTTTGGTTTTGCATGCTTCCACAGTAGCTCAGCCACATTCTAGTGATGTTGGCGAAGGCTCGAGTGCTATTGCATCATCCTCCTCAGGTCCACATATTTGTGTGCCACATACTTGCACTATGTGCCACTAGATATGCTTGGGTCCTCTTGTACATCCCGTTGAGCATCCCTTGAAAACTTTTGATTATGACCTCCATGATGTGGACATTATAGATCAGTCGCAGGGTAGTGGAGGGCACCCTATAGAGTCCTCTCCTGCTAGAGAGGGGGATGCTGGAATAGTGACACAGATAAGATTTAAGTTTTAATTTCATAACTTGCATTTGTTTTTAAATAAATATTAATAAGAGATAGTATCAAGTACTAATATTTATTTACATGGTCTATTTGACAGTTGATGTCTAAGGAGGAGCTCACACACGTGACTGCTAGCACCCTTAGGGCCATTTCATCTAGCTTGGACACACACATAGTATATATTTTCGAACTCACTCGTTTACATTGTATATTATATAGTTGCTTTTCATTTGAATTGTCATTAATGAAATTATATAATATATTAATAACTTATATTTTCATCTTATTTTCCTCTTGTAGGAAATACCTAGTGCGAGTGAGGTGCAGCCTCGTCCAGACTATGGAGGTGCAAAGTTAGATAAGGGGAAGGTCATTGAACTCAAATTGGATTGAATTAATATTTTTAAGATCTTATATTGATTATACATACATCGACATAGATTGGTAGTTTCATATGTACTTGTCAATTTTATATACTGGCAATTATGAGCTATACAGATTTGTTGACAAGTGACACACCGCCTAAAGGAGTAGGTATTGGAACACCTCAAGGAGTAGGTGTTGAAACACCTCAAGGAGGAGGTGTCGAAACACTTGAAGGAGATAAAGAAAAAGATCAACCTAAAGAGGTATGTTTTTATTTTATTATGTGTTTGGTAAATATGTTCCTATTACCAATAATCGTATGCTAACTTGGATCAATTTTATGTTTTTGTTCACATATATAGATTGGCATTTCAAAAGTTGGTTTGGTATATTCTAGGACTCTTGAACCTTTGAAGAGACGTATATTTCAAGTAACCAAGATTTCAATTTTAGAGCTCAATTAAAATTCAATGTATATTGATTTTGATGTTAATTATTCAATTTTAAATTATATAGATAACTAATCTCAATTGTGGTTTGAATTTTCTTGTGCAGCTACCTTTAGAGCTAATGAGTGCTTCAAAGAGGCTCCATTTTGATGATCCACCAGTAGTTTAGGATGAGATAGACATTTTGGCATGTAAATATTGAATACATATTGAGATGGCATATGCCACATTTTGTAAAACTTTTTTTGAGTTGGCATCAATGCCATTTTTGTATATGGACATACACTTGATTATTGGATAATTTGATATATAGAAGTTGACAATCGAAATTTAATTTCTTCCTCATGTGCATGATTAAACTCTTTGAAAATTTTATCTTGAGCAATGGTTAAATATCAATGTACAATAGCATAAAAAAGAATGGTTATATTATGAAGTTTATATTTATAACGCTGATTACATTGCATTACACATCTTTCAAACTCAAATCATTACTTCACATTTGATAACTAACAACTAGATGTTCACAGATGAAAAAATTTCAATTACAATATAGTTTTTACAAAGTCAACTTAAGCAGTTATGCAATTACTTCACATTGCATAACTAAAACCTATGAGCAGTTGTCAATTGCATTTGTTTGTCATTGAATTCTATGAGACCACATTTCTTTGAAGATTTTTTTCAAATAGTCCACTGCCTTATCTATGCTACCACATTTTTCATACATGATAGTGATCACATTAAGTTGTAATAAATTAAATGATGGCCTACGGCTATTTAATTTATACTCATTTGATTTAAATGGATGAGGCCGACCTTCCTTGATATTATTTTGTAATTTATTATTTTCAAGAGAGGCCGACCTCCTTGAAGAGTCACCTTATTTTGTATAAATACAAGGTGACATTTGTTCATTTCCTCAATCAAGTTCATTCAGCATAATTCGCCATTCCAAGCAGAAGTTCGCACTTGAGCAGCAACGCTTCATCTTGCAGCAGCAAGCAGATTTCAAGGAGAAGCATATTCGATTGTATCTTTGCATCTAGGAGAGGTGCTATTATTCATTATATCAAATTCAGCCATGAGTTGGGCCTGAGTTGTAAGCATATTTCTTGTTGTGTTTATTGTCTTATGTGTTGCATTTTTTGAGTGCTTTCAATTGTATTATCTGATCATTAAAACACTAACATGGTATCAGAGCTGGTTTGAAAAATATTGTGATCAGATTTGTTATTATAGCGATACCTCTATTCCCTTTTTTTTGTCTATCTCTATCTTAGTCAAGATGGTGAATGGTCTTAAAATTGAGGATAGAATCGAAGAAGCATCAAAATTCACTTCATGGAGATTCAGAATTATGCTCACTTTGGAGGAAAACAAATTGGTTGAGTGTGGAGAGAAAAGTTTCTAAACCTACGGATGAGGAAGAGAAAGTTCAATGGAGGAAGAAAGATATCAAGGCAAAGAAGATTTTAGTTGATTCCGTGAAGGACCATATTGTTCCTATCATCTCTAAGTTGAGGACAATGAGAGAAATGCTTAAGACTTTGGAGGAGATGTATGAGATCAACAACACAAGTCATGCTCTAGCCTTGAAGCAACAACTTCATCATGTTAAGATGGCAGAAGGAGAATTTGTCATCACCTTTCGAGTCTTACATTCAAGGAATCAGCGTGAGATCGAAACTTTCCAAGTTTGATCGATTGAGGGCTGACTGTATTCAAGAGGAGTCAAGGTTGGCTGCAAGAGGTATTGGATGAAGCCCTACAAATGAAGACATTCATGTTCTTTCCACTCAATCCTCGAAGAAGGAAGGAAAACGAGGAAAGAAAAGATGCTTCAAGAGGAATGGAGATAAAGGGTTAGATGGTGCTCCTACATTCAAGAAGAAGTGGGACCTATCTCATGTTCAATGCCTTAGATGTGACAAGTTTGGTCACTATGCGAAGGTTTTCCCTACCAGGCCTAATCAACATGCTTCATTTGCGGATGTGATTGAGATCTCTCCCCAAAATGATTCTAGTGAATTTCTACTCTATTCATGGGCCTATGTTCAAGCCATGAAGGTCGTGTACTGATCTGAGCACAAGAGAAGCATTTCTTACTTCCACCCTTCAAAATATTTAAGAGATAAGTATTCTTTTTTTTAATTGTAATTACCCTTCTAGGCTAAAATTTAGCTTGTTGAGCTATGCAAATCTGACATTATTTGCAGTGTTGCAAGGCCAGATGCTAAATTATTGAAGTACCTCTTCAGCACGTGAGATCATATCTTCTTGAAGTTAGTCAACTTGAATTTAACATTGGTAGCTCTGCAAACCTATTCAGAATAGAGTGATTTGAAGAGGACATCCCTAAATCTCTACAAAGGTGTAAAGTTGCAAAGTGGTGCAACTTTCATTCTCGAACTCGTACGACCAAATAGACTATTCTAACACATCCATATGGATACGTTTACGCTAGGTATGGTCCTCTTTTGTACCCAAATACGCCGAAACACTTTGAGCTGCATTGGACCAACAATTTCCCTTAAGAGTCCAAAGTGCTAAAAGACAACAATCTTTGACGGACTATTTCTCAGAAATTGTGATGCTTATAGACTCTTCATTTGATGATATGGGATTGTATTGGGACCATCTACAATAACCTCTCTCGGTTTTTGCTATCTCAAAAATTTTTTCCCGTGGTGATAATTTTTCAGTTGAGGGAAAAGTTGCTAGATGCAAGCAGTGTAAAGTTGCAAAGTGGTGCAACTTTCATTCTCGAACTTGTACGACCAAATGGACTGTTCCAACACATTTATATGGGTACGTTTATGCTAGGTATGGTCCTCTTTTGCACCCAAATACACTAAATCACTCCGAGCTACATTGGACCGACGATTTCCCTTAAGAGTCCAAAGTGCTAAAAGGCAGCAATCTTTGACGGACTATTTCTTAGAAAGCATGATGCTTACAGACTCTTCATTTGATGATATGGGATTGTGTTGGGACCATCTCAAATAACCTCTCTCAGTTTTTTCTATCTCGAAGGCGTTTTCCCGTGGTGATGATTTTTCAGTTGAGGCAAAAGTTGTCAAATGCAAGTAGTGTAAAGTTGCAAAGTGGTGCAACTTTCATTCTCGAACTCGTACGACCAAATGAACTGTTCCAACATGTCTAGATGGCTACGTTTACACTAGGTATGGTCCTCTTTTGCACCCAAATACGCTAAATAACTCTGAGCTACATTGGACCGATGATTTCCCTTGAGAGTCCAAAGTGCTAAAAGACAAATATTTGATGGACTATTTCTCAAAAATTGTGAACATTACAAACTCTTCATCTAATGATATGGGATTTTGTTAGGACCATCTACAATTACCTCTCTTGGTTTTTGCTATCTCGAAGGCGTTTTCCCGTGGTGATGAGTTTTTAGTTGAGGGAAAAGTTGCCAAATGCAAGCAGTGTAAAGTTGCAAACTGGTGCAAGTTTCATTTTCGAACTCGTACGACCAAATGGACTATTCCAACATGTCCAAATGGGTAGTTTTACGCTATGTATGGTCCTCTTTTGCACCCAAATACGCCGAATCACTCTGAGCTGCATTGGACCGGCGATTTCCCTTAAGAGTCCAAAGTGGTAAAAGGCAGCAATCTTTGACGGACTATTTCTCGAAAACCGTGATTCTTACAGACTCTTCATCTAAGGATATGGGATTGTATTGGGACCATCTACAATAACCTCTCTCGGTTTTTTGTATCTCGAAGGCGTTTTCTCGTGATGATGAGTTTTCAATTGAGGGAAAAGTTGCCAAATGCAAGCAATGTAAAGTTGCAAAGTGGTGCAACTTTCATTCTTGAACCCGTACGACCAAACGGATTGTTCCAACATGTCTGTATGGGTACGTTTACACTAGATATGGTCTGCTTTTGCACCCAAATATGCCGAATCACTCTGA
This sequence comes from Sequoiadendron giganteum, assembly GCA_007115665.2. Classification (NCBI taxonomy): domain Eukaryota; kingdom Viridiplantae; phylum Streptophyta; class Pinopsida; order Cupressales; family Cupressaceae; genus Sequoiadendron; species Sequoiadendron giganteum. Next base: position 486,535,599 of record CM021101.1, on the reverse strand, counting down.
GTTGCATTGGACCGCCGATTTCCCTTAAGAGTCCAAAGTGGTAAAGGATGCAATCTTTGACAGACTATTTCTTAGAAACCATGATTCTTATAGACTCTCTGTCTGAGGATATGGGATTTTGTTGGGACCATCTACAATAACCTCTCTCAGTTTTTTATATCTCAAAGGAGTTTTCCCGTGGTGATGAGTTTTCAGTTGAGGGAAAAGTTGCCAAATGCAAGCAGTGTAAAGTTGCAAAGTGGTGCAAATTTCATTCTCAAAATCGTACAACCAAACAAACTATTCCAACATGTCCGGATGGGTACGTTTATGCTAGGTATGGTCCTCTTTTGCACCCAAATATGCCGAATCACTTCGAGCTGCATTGGACCGGTGATTTCCCTTAAGAGTCCAAAGTGGTAAAAGGCAGCAATCTTTGACAAACTATTTCTCAAAAACCATGATGCCTATAGACTCTTCATCTGATGATATGGGATCATATTGGGACAATCTAAAATAACCTCTCTCAATTTTTGCTATCTCGAAGGCGTTTTCCTGTGGTGATGATTTTTCAGTTGAGGGAAAAGTTGCTAGATGCAAGCAGTGTAAAGTTGCAAAGTGGTGCAACTTTCATCCTCAAACTCCTATGACCAAATGGACTATTCCAACATGTCTAGATGGGTACGTTTATGCTAGGTATGGTCCTCTTTTGCACCTAAATACGCCGAATCACTCCGAGCTACATTGGATCGACGATTTCCCTTAAGAGTCCAAAGTGCTAATGTCAATGAAAGGTTGGATCAAGATTCTACAAGTCCTAGCTCTTGCATCAAAAAACTCTTACCCAATCAACTTGAATCAATTACATGGGAAATGAAATTCACATGAACTTTTTACATTTTTGTTTTTCGAAAAAGTGGCAATTCGTTGTAATTTGTTATATATAAATAAGAGATATTACAAAACCTTGTTCAAACGAGCATACTGACAAGAAAGAACCAAGAAGAAAACCTCTAGTTGTAGCTTGATTAATTACACAAATCTTTTTACATTTTAAACATACCCTTTATACAATGCCAGACATTTGACCTGTATTTCAAAAAACATCACTGGATATAGATTATGCCTATACACAGTTATGACCTTTTTACATTGTTTCACATTTCAAAATTCAATTTTTACAAATTTTGCCTATTTGAGGCATTTAGGGCACAGTCTTCCACAAGAGTAGTATGTTGGCAGTTTGGAGTGATAAGCACCTGTACAAATCATCAAGGTAGCAGTTAAACTACATACAATAGAAAATATGCTTTGAATAACCAATCTATATTATTCTAATCTATCACATACCTCTTTGAAAGGATCAGAGCTGGCTATTGTTGCAGCAGGTCCATGATCAATTATGCAAGAAATATCACAAAAAAATTAAAATGATAAATCTATATTGTCACAACAAAAAAGATGCTTAGACTAACAAATCTATATTAATCTAAACAACCTGAATGATGGTGAATTGATAATGCAAACTATAAAAGATGCTTTGAATAACCAATCTATATTATTGTGATATGTCACATACCTCTTTGAAAGGATCAAAGCTGGCTATTGTTGCAGCAGGTCCATGATCAATCGTGCTAGGAATATCACAAAATTTGTCAAATGATACATATATATTGTCACAACAAAAAAGATGCTTAAGCATTGTACCTTCCATTCTTGAATATTCTATTCAAGTGTTCCTTAAGGGTCATCTCTTTGCTTAAGAGTATCCAATATTGCTTCATGATCAGCATTACTAAGTGCTCATAGTTGTTTTTTCTTTGGTTTGGCATGATGCTTCAACAACTTAACATTTGTTTCTATAACAAGGTGTGAATACATGAGAATGGTTTTGTGTTTCTTGTAGTCTTCAAATGTAGGTATGCCATTCTTTCTAATCATGTATGTTCACAACCAAGTTCCTACAACCACAACTGAACCTGTAGGATATACGAACCCATCATCATCTTCCATCGATTTTGTTAGATTGTGCTTTACCTGCACACATCGAACCAACCAATATTTTGATCTCTCTTCATTCCCTTGCAGTGCAACAACTACAAAATGATGTCTTGGATGTAGTAGATCTGAAATTCGGTCATAATCAAGTGAAATTTCTATTGTGTAATTTGTCATGGATATAGTTTGAGATAAAGGAGCTAGATACTATGGAACCCACGTATCCACCCACTCACTTGACTCACATTGATCCCACTAGCACTGAATATAACTCTCGCAAAAATAAGCCAACTGTCATGTCCAAATGGTCCATGTACTTGCATCTAAGCTTCGAAATGAATGCATCTTTGAAGAATCTTTGATTGTATGGCAATCCAATTTGCCTCCCACTACACCCTCCTCAACCAACCAAAATAATTTGTGCACTGTTGAATCAAGTGTCCCTCCCTGTGACAATGTTGAACTACACCAATCAACAATAGAATGTGCATCACTGAATTTTTCTCCTGAAATCTTCAATTGCTCCTTAACTATAGCTCTCTTTACACATGCACCTGCTCCAACATGCTCCCCTTTCCCATGCCAAGCTTCAAAAAAACCCCAAATATTAGGTACACCCCTCTCTACATGCATTCTACTCAACCAATAAAACATACGAGAATTCTTAAATTGACCTGTGCAATTGTTTAACCAAATGAGATGTCAGCCCAGTGCTATATCATGCTCTTGCAAGAACTCAAAAAAAATCTCAAAACAATGTTGGACATACTCGGACGAGTGAGATCTATCATCACTCATATAAAAATGATACTCTTTGATTATATTTCGATCCTCCTTTGTACTATCAAGTGCATGTCTAAACGTTATGTGGACAAAAATAGCAATCTGAATGGAATTGTAATACTGAGATTGAACCTTATTTTGTGGTTGCAATGTGTAGTTTTTTGCAAAATCAACCACTGATATAATAATTCCTATCAAAAAAGAGTCCTTACATACCCTGAATTGTTGATCCAACCACTAACACCTATGACTATGCCTTGCATATTTGTAGAAAAGATTGTCCTTAAAATCTGAAATAAAATCAGCAACACTACATTCTTTTGTAACCAACTTGCATCTAGAACCTTCACCTTCACTCTACAAAGTATATTTGACTATCTCATATCTCTTTTTCTCAACAAGATTCTTTCCAAATTCATGTTCGGAACCCTCATAAAAACATTGAACAAACTTTGACAAGCCACCACATTGTGAGCACTTCGCATTTAAACAATCATTTCTATAGAAAAAGGAACCATCATCCCTAAAACATAAAAATAGATCTCGCAAGTCCCTTGATGATTTTGGAAGATGCATTGCACCACAGTCCTACAACATTTCATTAGTATGCAAAGTAGAATGGATATAGCATAATAGTTCATGGTACATTGAAAACTCCAAATGGTATTTGCAACAACATGTATTACAAATCTTAAGAGGCACACAATAAAATGGCTTCAAACCTTCAAAATTTCTTTGCGATATTTCCATATTTGGATGTGTTTGAATAAATTTGTTGAACAACATTGTTTGTCTTGATTCCAAGAAATGTTTAGGATGTGGTGTACGGTCTCGACTACCAATTCTTAACTTTAAAACATCCTTTCCATTGGGTGATACTCTAGAGTTATCATGCCAAAATTGTTGAATTTCCTGCTTTACATTATCGGTTAGCTTCTTATCAACATGTGGAAGCCTCCCCGCAAAATCCCATGTATCATTTTGAAGAGGATCATCTATTCTTTCTCTTCTAGCAAGTGCTCTATCCAAATTTTTACAATTTAAGTCAAAATCAATACAAGTTTGTCTCATAAAGCGAGCCTTTTTCAATTGATGGCTTACTAGGGTGGTTGTAATGACTCTCTGAGCAGCTCTCTTATCTTTTTCCTTGTTATTTTTTCCAATAGACTTGAGAGCATTAAAAAGATTTTTGACAATAATAGAATTTTTTTCGGTCCTCTTGTTCACACGAATCTTCAATTTGGCTAGCAAAGGTCTCATATTTTGCATCTTTAGAAATTGTACAAAAATTTGGCATTGCTCGATCAATGTCTTATCACTAAAATATTGGTTGAAAAGTATTCTAGCCCACAACCGAATAGTTCGTGTTGATCTCTTGCCTTCAAAATTGTTTATAATGTTATCATCAATTTCAACTAACCATTTAG